>CM076583.1:1120572127-1121172127 GCA_034641835.2 Pinus albicaulis | reverse complement strand
TTTCAAAAGGAAGTGAATGACTGATTTTATTTCAAGCAAGGTGTGAGATCAAGAAGGGTGTGATCATTATTTCTAGAGTTAATTTCATTTTGTATACATAATTAATTTACTTACATATCATTAAAAACACATGTGCACTGCGATAACTCAACTTAAATTAGAAATTGTGTTAGTAACTAAGACTCCTAGCACATATTGTGCACATACATTTCATCGGCTTACTAGCCGTGGTTTATATTCATGTAAGTAATTTCACATAAATTAAATTGCCAAAAATTTTGGCTTCGTTGCAGGGGAAGAGAATATAGGGTAAATTTATAGGTATAAGTAGAATTTTTATTCCAACATCACCACTCAAGCCATCATGACCGCGTAGTGCCACACCATCCACCCAAACTCATATTCCATTCATTGTAGGAAAACACAAAATTCCCTAAGTACTTAGATCTAAATCCAACCTAGAGATTGACCAACTTGATCAACTGAGGCCATAATAGAAGAAGAGGATCCTACATACCCAATAGAAGGAGTAATTTTTCTATATTCAACTACATAACAACTTCTAGGACAAGAACTATAAGTCCCTAGTGAAGAAGAAGAAGAAGAACATACTTTAATATTCTACTGATAGAAGAACCAGAGGAACTAGAAGAGGAACTACAAAATCCAATTTGGGAACCTTACATTAGTTTTGAGGACTCTAAAATGGTTGGAGAAGGGGGAGGAGAAGTACACAATGTGAATGGTGAGCAACCTAGGATTGGTGGTGGAAGAGGTGGAGGAAGAGGAAGAGGAGGTGGTAGAGGATATCCGAAACCTTTTGGATTTCCCATATTATATGAAGATACCACAACTATAATGAAAAATATATTACCTTTTATACTCCCTAATTTACATGGATTAAGAAGTGAGGATGCTAAAACATTTCTCTTTGAGTTCAAAATCTTATGTAGATCCTATGATTATTTTCTCGATACTCAAAATTTGAAATTGTTTCTAGGTACTCTTAAAGATGCAACATTAAAAAGGTTTATGGGAATATGAACACACTCTATAAGAACATGGGAACAAATGAAGAATGCATTCTTAGAAAAATATGAAGATTATTGTATGCCACATAACCATAAAGATGAATTATTTAAGATGATGCAGAAAGAAGATGAAAATCTTGAGGATTTGATTAAAACGTTTAACTATAATATTAAAAGAGCTAAAAAGGAAAATCTAGATGAAGAAACTTTGAAACCTATCCTATTAAAATCCATCAGGGATGAATGAATAGATATTCTCAACCTAATGTGTAAAGGGGATATTTCTTAGTTAGCATTACCAGATATTTTTGAGTTATGGATACACATTTAAAGAGGAACGTCAAGAACTGGAAAAAGTCCAAGGGATCCTCTTATTTATAGGATTAATAAATCTGAAACTAGGAATGTAAGTATAGCTAAAATAGGAAATTTTCATGATAATTTCAACACAAATATTTTGGGAAGTCTTAGTGAAAAAATAGATAGTCTTAAAATACAAAATAAGAAAAAAGTTGAAAATGTTTCTTTATCTATCTTTTGTCCAAAATGTAGAAGAAACCATGTATTAAGAGAATGTCCTCTTGAATTAAAATGTGTAGAAGCCTCTCTTGTATGTGCAGAAAATCATGATACAAAAGAGTTTTCTTCAATACCAAGTAAGCTGCCTATTAAGAAGAATTGATACCAAATCAAGTAGATCCCCTTTGTTTTGTTGCTAAAATACCATGGACAAATTCACAATATTTAGGTTTCAAGACCCAAACATATGTACAACCATCACAAAAAAATTGGACTGCACCTATGCCTTGGCACCCTTGGCCTCAACCCTGGGCACAAGGATGGAAAAATCCTTATGGAAAATATCCTCAATATCCTCAAACTTACCCTACTTTTCCACCACAATATTTCTCTTAGCCCGTTCAACCCTATCAACCTCAAAATCCAAGTCCAAAACTTTCATTACCATTTCCACAAAGACCAAACCATCTACGTGATCAACCACATCCAAATCCAAAAATTAAACAACTTGCCTACAATGTGGCAGGACAAAATTTCCAAACCTGCATGATAACTCATTAAGATCTAAACAATGTTCAACTTAGATTTGATAGATTATTGGAAAATAAGTCACCATCCGATGTTATTCAGGAACCTGAAAAAGAAAAAATCTCTCAGGAAGGGACACCTCTTCGTCAAGGAGAAAATTCTCAAAAACAAACCAACCCCAGTACATATCGATGATATTCCAATAAACTCAAATCCCATTGTAGAACAACCTTCAGTTTCTGTGCAAAATAGACCTTTTCCTGAAATATTGAATATTTATAATGAGATAGAAAAACATATTATGTTTCCCAATTCTGATATATTGGATGTGTTGAAGAATGTTTGCATAAATATTCCCTTGTTACAAGCCATGAAAGAAATACCAGTATTTGCAAAAATAATTATGGAGTTGAGCATTAAAATACCTGGAAGGAAAAAAAGGAAGTTAAAAGAATTGAATTGGTTGGAAATATTGCAAATATCATGGGGAAAAAAGCAATTCAAAAATATAATGACCCAGAAAGTCCCATTGTGAAAACACACATCAATGGCATCGAGATCCAATGCACATTGATTGACTTAGGAGAAGCCATAAACATCATGAGTAAACAAAATATGGATCAACTGAAACTTCCTAATCTTCAATATACACCTACACTATTGAAATTAGCAGGCATATCTGTTATCAAACCTAAGGGTGTATTAGAAGATGTGTTTGTATCCTTAGATTCTTGGGAATATCCTGTTGATTTTATGATCTTAACACCCAATAATAATCTATGGGGACATCATTAATCATATGTAGACCATGGATAGCTACAACTAGATCTTTTATAAGATGTAGATCTTGTAATATGTTTATCTTTGATGTAAATTCAACAAATAAATTCACATTATATCCTCCTGCAAAAACAACAATAGAGGTATAAAGTGAAGAATGGATAAATTATGATATTAATATAAAATAAATATTTCAAACTTCACAAATGGATGAAAAAGGCCAGATTTTGAATCTAATGGAAAATAATGAATCTTCATCATGTTGTGAATCTAGTCAAAATTTTCAAGAACAATGTAATATTTTTTTTAAGATTGGGTAGGACTAAATATTCATCATCATGTCCACTACATATCACCCAGATCAGGGTGGGGAATTGAACCAACGACTTCACATCAGGGAGTGCCTGATCAGTGCACCCAATCACTGTCTATCCAAGACCTCGTGGACAAGAACAATGTAATATTGAATATCTATCTTCTTGTCAAATGTCTTTACATTCTATGGAGAAATTTGAAATTTTTTTAATATAAATGTTTCGAGGGAAAACTTTGAATATTAAGGATAATCTTGAAGAATCTCAAAATAAATAATTAGTGAAGGTGCTACAAGAACATTCCTCTTCTTATGCATGGTAATACACTGATATGAAAGGAATTGATCCCAATACTTGTATGCACCATATCTATATTGAATGAAATGTCATACCAATTAGATAACCCCAAAGGAGGATGGATCCAAATTTAAGGGAAATTGTTAAGGAAGAACTGCAAAATTTTTTAAAAGTAAACTTAATTTATCCAATATCAGAAAACCAGTGGGTATCACCATTGGTAATTGTTGCAAAAAAGAATGGGAAATGGGGAGTATGCATTGGTTATAGGGAATTTAATGAAACTACTTTAAAGGATCCCTTTCCACTCCCTTTTATAGATCAATTTCTTGATGCATTAGCAGGTAAAAAGTAATTTTCATTATTGGATGGTTTTAGTGGATATAACCAGATCCAGGCAGCTCCAAAAGATCAAGATAAAACAACTTTTACTTGCCCATGTGGAAACTATGCTTATCGAGTACTTCCTTTTGGGTTATGTAATGCACCTGCAACATTCCAGCCATAAGTTATTTATATTTTCTCTGATATAATTCATGATTGTATGGAAGTATACATGGATGATTTTATTGTCTATGGAAACTCTTTTGAAGAAGCTCTTAAAAATTTGGAAAAAGTTCTCATTAGGTGTAAAGAAACAAATCTCTCATTAATCCATGAAATTTTTTTATGATGTTTACTGCGGGAATTGTTTTAGGCCACCATAATTTACGGGATGGAATTAAGGTGGATGCATCTAAGGTAGAATTTATTTATAAATTATCAGTTCCAACCTGTCAAAAAGATGTTAGAAGTTTTCTTTACTTTACTAGTTACTATAGAAGATTCATTGAAAAATTTACCAAAATTCCCTCTCCACTTTTCAAATTACTTACAAAGGATTGTGAGTTCATCAGGGATTCTGATTTCCAAAAACTTTTGAAAATTTGAAAGAAAATATTTTTGAAGCACCAATTTTAAGAGGACCAAAGTGGAAATTACCTTTTCACATCTCAATTTATGCCTCAAACATAGCTTTGGGAGTTGTGTTAGGACAAAAATACTTGACCCTTATTCCATTTACTATACAAGTTAAAATTTGACTCCTATAGAGTTAAATTATACCATCACTGAAAATGAGTTTTTAGTATTTCTACATGCCATCAATAAATTCAAACATTATATCACTGCTTATGACACCTTTAATCACACAGATCATTTTGCGATTACATATCTAATGAATAAATCAATTACAAATGGAAGAATTCCAAGATGGTTACTATTATTACAAGAATTCAATATTATTGTTTTGGACAGACTTGGAAAACAAAATACATGTGTTGATTTGTTACCTAGAGTCTAAAATGATAATAATTATATTCCTATAGAGGATTATTTTCGTGATGAATATATTTTTGCAGTAGCTATAAATCTCCTTGGTTTATAGATATTGCTAATTATTTGGCTACAAGGAAGTTACCATCATACTTATATCCTCATGAAAAGAGAAAGGTAATTCAAGCTAGTGCATCTTACCCATGCACAAATGAAGAATTGTACAAAACATGACCTAACCTAATCATTTGGGTATGTGTTAGAGAAGGTGAAGTAGCGAATATATTGAAAGATTTTCATGATGAACCATGTGGAGGACGTTTTTATGACAAAATAACTTCTTACAAAGTCCTTCTCTTAGGATATTATTTGCCTTCTCTTTTTAAGGATGCCAAAGAATATGTTAAGTGATGTGATAGTTGTCAAAGAATTGGGAAACATGTTCCTTCAGATGAAATGCCTCTACAAACTTAGGTACTCATTAAACCTTTTGAGAAATGAGATATGTATTTTGTTGGTCCAATTAATCCACCATCAAGACAAAAAATTTACATTCTTGTTTGCACTGGTTATGTTAGAAAATGGGTAGAATATAAAGCACTTCCTTTTTCTATTGAAAATGTTGTAGTTTCATTTCTTTTCGACTATATTTTCAGTCATGTTAGTGTTCCAAGGGAAATTGTGACAGATCAAGGGACTCAATTTACATCGAAGTTGGTATAGAATATAATTGAGGAATATAAAATCAACATCGGAAGTCCACTCCATATCATCCATAAGAAAATGGAGAGGTGGAATCCACCAATAAAGTAATTGAAGCAATTCTTACTAATACTATGCATTTGCATATAAGAGATTGGGAAGAAATGGTTCTAGAAGCTTTATGGGCATACCGTACCACATGGAGAAACATCACAGGACGTAATCCTTATGAAATTATTTATGGGAAGTAAGTACAATTTCCTATTGAGTTCCAGAGAAAGACTTACAAGACAACAGTTAGAACCACAAAACAAAGAATGGAGCAATTGAATTAACTTAATGAGATGAGACAAGATGTTATTCAAAGAGCTAGCATAGTTCAACAACAAATATGCAGATGGCATGACAAGTTCAAAAAAGAGAGGAAAATTCAGCCAAGAGATCGGACATTAATCTATGACTCAAAGTTTAAAGATTATCAAGGGAATTTTTGAAACTCATTGGCTTGGGCCTTTTGAGATTGAAATGTATTTGATAATAGTTCGTCAGAATTAGAACCATTAATGAAGAAAAGGTGACCTTCCTTGTAAATGGTCATTGATTAAGAATTTATCACAAACCATTGACAAGGGAGGAGTTTGTTGAAAATCTGCAACACAATATTGATTTGAAGATGGAGAGGAACAATTCTCCTTCCTCTCCAAATTAACCTGCAAGAGTATTTTTGTTTCCTAAAAAAAAAAAAAAATTAATAAAAAAAAAATTGAAAAATGATAATAATAGCAACTGTATAAAAAAGAAAGCCAACATTGTTCGCATGTTTATACAGAAAATTTAGGATGACAACCAAGTGATGTTGGCACCCTATATTTTATTTCTAAACCCTTTTCTAATCCCATCTTATTTGTTATGCACTTTTTTTTTTGAAATAAGAAACTATGGAATTGATGAAAATATGTAGCTTTAACAAAATTCTACAGCTGACTTGATAAGATTCAATCAGGGCAATTGAAGATCTTGGCACAAGAAGAAATTGATCAAGTTTGTAGCTGAAGACATCCAAGAACACACTACAAAAGACCAGTAAAAACATTAGAATCATGAATCTAAAGGTATGTAGATGTTAAACTAAATAATCAAGGTAAGAAAACATTAGGTTATGAAATAAAAGTAGACATTTCTACCGCCATTTATAATAATCATTACTATTCTTCTGACTTTGGACTTAACCATAAATAATATGTCTTTTCAATGCAGTTGACCATAAGACCATCATAATTCAAAATTCACAATTTATCATTCTATAGCTACTCCATTTTATAAACCATGTTCTATTGGAAATTCATTCCTCATTCACACTCATTTTTACCAAAACTGTTTTCATTCCATAAACCCTTATCATTGGTAATTCCAATCTCATTTACACTTTGTTTCTCAAAACCATTTTCACTCCATAAACCTATCAATGGAAGCAATTAAGGGTGAAAGCTTCTCCAAAATGGGCGTTACCTTGAGGATAGAGCCGAATGGGAACAAATTCATTTAGGGTTATCCACAAGTCAGACAGATGCTACAGCGGGAACAATGGATGGAATTTATAGAGAAATTTAGTGACCATGACAAAGAATTTAGCAAGTCTTTTCCTCGAGAATTCAATGGAGTTGAGGCTGAAATGGGGGATGTGAAGATAGTGTTAACAAAATCCTTTATATAATAAGTAACCGGGCTACCTAGGGTTGGTGAAATATGGTTCAAAAACAGAGGAATTGAAAAAAATCAATGGAAAACATTTCTAAAAAACCTAGATATGGACACTTTAGTCTTTAAGAAACGGAATCTAGTTCAAGCTCTTAAAATAAATGGAGAAATTTACTGTTGGTCTTTCAAAAATTCATGTTTTGTTATCAATCATTTTGCATATTTGGAAATATGTATTTCTATCATGTACATTTAATGATGCATTTACTTGAGGGGAAAGAGATAAATTTGCCTTATTTCTTACTCCATAGTCTAAATAAAATGACTAATAACACTCAAAGGAAAATACAGTATATTAAGAAAACCATATATCATCACAATTTAGTGAAGATGATGATTCAAGGCCACCTAAAAAGTATAGGAGATGATTGGGGGAGTTTCTTAGTTAGAAACTATTTCAAGGAGATAGAACAGGAGGAACCCAGCTGAAAAACAAAGAAAAGTAGAAGAAGGTTATCTACAAACCCTAATGATGACCTACCTCCAGAGCAAGAGAAAATCTTAAAATATGAAACTCCTCGTGATGATGTATTAGAGAATATCAAAAAGAAAAATGTTAGAAGAAAGAAATCCAGCGATAAGAGGAAAACACATCTAAAATGAAAACAAAGAAAGAAGAGCCAGATAAGATAGAGAAAAGGAAAATTCCTATCACTAAGTTATCTTCTAATACCTCATCCATTGTAAGAAGGAGTGAAAGAATCAATAAGACAGTAAAGAAACCATCCCAAAAATTCACAAAATTTTTCAATCTGGAGGAAGAAGAAGAGCCAAGGGCTCAATCACCAACAAGTTTGTCACCAATGTCTAGACCAGCAAGAAGAACACTCGAAATTGCCCTAGTCCAACAAGAAATATATTATTATATAGAATATTTGGAGAAGAAATCTATAGGAAAGGTTACTCCATCCTATTCAAACCAAGAAATTCATTATGATATTCCACAAGAACCTCCAATTGTAAATAACCTTAAGCAAGAGATTCATGAAATGGAGACATTAAACATGCACTTAAAATAAGAGCATGAAACATTGAAATAATTGAATGAAATAAAAATAACCAAGAATGAACAAATTATTCTACATCTTGGTCTATTGTATGAAACAAATAAGAAGTTGAAATAAAATAAAAAATCCCCTAAGAGAAAATTTATAAGTCTAAAGTATAAAATTTTGATGAAAAAACCAAGGATGGAAATCACCAAGAATAAAGAAACAAAGAAAAATCTAGATGTTCTGGCTCAAGCATATGAAGAGGTTCAGTAACATAAAGGGCTCATCAATTTTGAAATTTTGAATTTTGCGTTAGGACATGCAATGACCTCTATGTGGGGGAACGTTGAATCCCACAATTTCTTATTTTTTACACTTTTTCTCACTCCATCTTCTTCTTTTTGACCTTCCTAATGTCACATTGGGTATCAAATTACAAGGCTTATGGTATGGAAGTCATACAATTGTATCTTATTTCATAAAATGGTAATATTATTTATTATTTAGTTTAATGTTTTCTTCATCTACTGAATTATAATGACTCTGCCTCTAATACATGATTTTTCAGCCAAGTTCATGGTTTGACAGGTTCCAAGATGCCAGTTGCAGAGTGAAACATATGGGTAGGTGGAAATTTAGGCAGACAAAAATTTCCTCCTACTCTGATGAGTTATATCGATGGAAATATGTCTTGGTAATATGGTCAAAGGCAATGTCAACCTCTGTAGTTGGCAACAGGTGAGCGAGAACGAGATTTGTGGCTGATGATTTTCTTTGATAGTAACAAATTATGAGCGAATTATATCATGCTATATTTCAAAGTTAAAAATAATTCTCTTGATTAAGTTTAGGCATACAGATCTGAACAATTAATTTCCATGATATCTATAAATATTCCTCTCAGAAGAAATGAAAACAATGACAAAAACATTGAATTTTATGTTATTGATACTCTATTTTATAATTGCAATTTTGTTTTCTCCATAAGTTTTCAATGCGTTGTTAGTGCTTGGTTGATAATGTCACAACGTTACCTGCTTCTCATGAAGGCCCCCCTCAAGATATTAAGGTCTTTTTTTAATTAAAATTTTTCATTTTAGTTTATGTTTCCTGTAGGTTTTTGTCAATTTGGTTAAGCATTTGTATTTTGATTTCCTTTATATCTGAGTTCAAAGTTGTTCTACTAATAATTTTTATCTCGGATATTGTTGAGTCTCAAATCTGCATCTTTTCCATACACCTTTCTAGACCTTTTTCATTCACCTGAACCTTCCAAGTTGTCAATATCATTGTATATTAATTTCAAAAGAGCATCTAAGATGGTTTTTAACTATATTTTGTGTCTGCTGTTTGATTTAGATTTTTTCTCATTTAGCTGCGGAATCTTGCCACTTTCCGCAGCTGCTGCAACTTTCCGCAGCCATTTTTTGAAAGTCTATGTTACAGGTGTCCTCAGGAAAAACGAGCCACCTTGTCGGGCAGAGTCGAAACGATTTTGGACATGGATCGGTGTCCTATTGGCTCGGCTCCCTAGATCCCACAACTTAAGGAAGCTGCGGTCCAAGGTGGCGCCAGAAGTCGGAAGTCTCAACCGTGAGTCCCACGGTGACGAGGACTCTTGTTTCGTCCGTGAAGATTCATATGGCCGTTTCTAAGTTGCGGGAGACACATCAACACGCACGTCTCCATAGCGAATCCAACATCCACTGCGCAGGTTACTATAATCGTAACGATGCCAGATCTCTAGCGTAATGGTTCCCGTGTTCTCATGACACAAACTTTAGGGAATTAGTTATATTTCTTTTGTTATATATAATGCATTTGCATACGCATATAGAATTAGTCTCATTAGCTTCCGGATAGCTGCGCAATGTAATTATGTTGCCTTTGTGTTTGTATCCTCACCTTTCTGTTATGGGCGTATTTTAATATATAAGGAGCTACGCTTGAGGTGTGGTCGTACTTAGGCTTGTTGCCAAGGGTAGTTGTAGAGGGCCACACGTTGAGGTTTGTGCATTATTGTATAGTTCTTGTTTTATTTCTTTAAGCTCATTATTGCCATAATTCATTCACATGTTTTATACATTGCATCTTTCAGTATATATGCTTCATTTGTTTATAATCTTTCATAGCATCTTTCTTCTGTCCATAATCTTTCATGTTTTATGTTATTCGTGATAGTGTTCTTGTTTGAGTTACAATAGCCAGCCAGACATTTACTATGGCATGACTAATGACATGGAATCAATATTGTTCTGCTGCTAATTTACTTTTCTTAGTTTCTGTTTAATTTCAGCACTGCTTTGTTTATTTCAGTCTTGCACATTTGTTTCAGTAGTTAGATTTAGATATATTAAACTGCTCATGTCATTTTCAGTTACCTCCGAAAGCCACAGCTGGACTGATGGTGAGGGATTGAAGTATGAGTGTATAGTTTGATGTTAGTTTACTTTTCTGCAAGTTAGATATTAAACTGTTCATGTCATTTTCAGTTACCTCCGAAAGCCATAGCGAGACTAATGGTGAGGGATTGAAGTATGAGTCTATAGTTTGATGTTAGTTTACTTTTCTGCAAGTTAGATATTAAACTGTTCATGTCATTTTCAGTTACCTCCGAAATCCATAGCGAGACTAATGGTGAGGGATTGAATTATGAATGTGTAGTTTGATATTAGTTTACTTTCTGCAAGTTAGATATCAGGTTACTCAAGTTGTTTATGGTTACCTCCGAAAATCATAGTTGGACTAATGATGAGGGATCAGAAGATAAGTTGATGTAATTTGATTTAGATTTAATTTGTTGCAACTTTTGGATTTCTTTCAGCATAGTTTCTTTTGTGTTTGAACAACATCAATAATAATGAGTTTCATGATCAGTAGTTCATTGTTTGTTTGACTAGAGTAGTGATGCAATTTCATTTTCTTTAATTTCATTTTCTTTGAAGAATTAATTTTGTCATTGTGTGTTTTTGAAAATTCTTTTGAAGTTTGGAAAATCATTAGAAATACATCGTTGTCTTGAATATTTGTCTCCATACTTGTCTTTTAGAATTTCACAAAAAAATCCAAAAACGACAAAAAAGTAAGAGATAGGTTATCTTGCACATATAGTGCGCCACACTTCGTCAGCTTACGAATCCCAGATTGACAAATTAAATGTAGCAATTTAGGACACACTAAATTGACCAAACATTTTGGCGCCGTTGCCGGGGAAGTGTAACTAGGTATCCTGATTTCCTACATCCACAAAAACAAAAACAAAAACTTCAATCACCTACCACACCCACTATATCATGTGGTGCAGTAAGAGCCACACATCCACATCATGAATTCATATTTTTGCAGGTAGAAGAAGAGGTGACAAAGCAGGTTGAAGAAATGGATGGAGATGATGACAATGAGGAAGATCCTTTTGGATTTCCCATTCAAGAAACTGATATCAATATTCAAATGAAGAACATCCATCCATCTATACTTCCTAAATTCAAAGGTATGAGATCAGAAGACCCGGAAACCTTTCTTTTTGAATTTGAAATAATTTGTAGATCTTATGGCTACTCATTGCACATGCAAAAATTGAATTTGTTTCCGACAACATTAAAGGATAGAGCTCTTAAATGGTTCATGACTTTAGGAACAAATTCTATAAGGACATGGGATGATATGAAAAGAGTATTTTTGGAAAAATATAAAGGTTATTGCATGCACCATGACCTTAGAAATGAAGTCTTTAAGATGAACCAAAAAGAGGGTGAAAGCCTAGAATATTTAGTGGAGAGATTTACTTATAATATCAAAAGATCTAAATTGCATAATTTAGGATCAGATGCATTAAAAACTCTTCTACTAAATGCTATAAAGGATGAATCGATTGATCTTCTTAATCTTGTGGGAAAAGGAGATGTTTATCGATTGTCATTTCAAGAAATTTGTGAACTATGCAAGAACATATCAAGAGGAAAAGCAAAGTGTGTAAGGTCCCCTCAAGATCAATTTGTGGCAAAAGTAAGTAAGTCAGCATCAAGATTGGTAAGTCAAACTGAACCTAACAATTTGCTAAACATTCTTGGTAATTTAAATGAACAAACTGACATGCTAAGAATGCAAAACAAGCAAAAAGTTGCTTCATTTATATTTTTCCCTAAATGTAGAAAGAAACATACATTACATGAATGTCCACTTGATAACATTAAAATGTGTAAAATTTGTGCAGGATCACATACTACTGAAGATTTCCCATCATTACCAGGGTTGAAGGCAATTTACCAGAAGGATAATGGAGCAAATCAAGCACAAGAGAAACTTTTCCATGTAGCTCCAAGAGGACTATGGCAGCCTCATCAACCCAATATGATGCAATATCCTTATGCACAGTATCAAGGTTATGCACAACAATCTCAAGGTAATTGGAAAACACCCTTGCCTTGGAAACCTTGGCCATATCAATCCCAACCTCAAAATCAACCTTGGAAACCTTGGCCATCTCAATCTCAACCTCAAAACCAATCTTGGCAACAAAGTTGGCAAAGGCCCTATAAAGGAAATACACCATATCCTCAATATTTCCCTCTCTATCCCCAATACCATCATCAATGTTATCCATACCATTTACCTCCACTACAACATCAATATCACCCTCATTTTACCTCAATTCAACCTTTTCCATTACCATCCACACAAACACCCCAAAGATTCCCCACTCCACTACCTCCACAAGCATTTCATATCCCCAACAATAAAACACCTCAATCAACTTACAATTTTGAGGTATTGCAAAATGATTCACCAGCTGTCATTGAAGAACAACAACCAGAAGAAGAAGAAGACTCAGATGAGGTCCAAGAATCTTGGATGTCTATTGATGAAGAGAAGATATTGGAACCAGAGATTAAAAAGTCTCATGCATGCCTATCACCAGATCCTATGAATGAAGATCATATCTCCGAAGACTTGCATTTCATGATAGAGGAAAGACAAGGAAGACAAGATTACATTGAATCTTGGTTCAATTCAGTCATTGGATTCCAATGCTCAATTATTCAATATCTTCTGACATCATCTAAATCAAGACAGTTGGCATCTCATATACAGGTACATATCAAAGAGTGTCTTTCAAACCTGCATATGAGTTTATCTATCAGCTTGTTACAGACATGGTTCCATTGGAAGTACTCATATACTTGAACAAGATTTTCTTTTTCAAGTAGAGTAGGACATTAAAAAAATAAAAAATAAAAAATAAAAATAAAAAATAAAAAATTGTATAAGCTTGAAAACCAATCACTGATTGGCAGTCTTATACATAAAATATTGGGTGAAAATCAGGAACACCTGACACCCTATATTTTCCAAAAAAAATCTCTCTTTCATTTCACAAGTTTTGTGACCACCCACTCCATTCCATTCCACTTCATTTCACTCCACTTCATTCAATTTCACTTCATTTTATCTATTTCATTCCATTTTACCAATAAAATTCTCTTTCATGACCATTTCCATTTAGTCAATTGTCATCCGTTCATTTCCATTCACCCAAATAATAGCTGTGTCAGTTTCCGCAGCTGACATCTGTTTCCGCAGCTGACACCAGTTTCCGCAGCCAGAAGCAGATTCCGCAGCTACCACTCTGTTTTCAAAAGAATGTATAGCCAGATGTTATTTCCATAATCATGAAATTAAATGCAGGTGAGAGGACCAATTATGAAGACATGGGGCATTCAAGATACCAATGAAGAGCAACTAATTGAAGACCAAGGAAAAAGGCAAAGATTCCAAGGTATGAGTAAAAATTCATTTCAAATAGCATTGAAAACACATTTTTATATAGTTCTAAACCATAAGCTCCATCCATTATGTGCAATGATTATATTGACAAACTCCATAACCCTTTCATGATCTCCATATGATCCTCCTGCATTCATTCTCAAACGGTCCCATAATTAAACCTCCGATCTTCACTCATACTCCGATATTCCACCTATGACAATGAGACGTAGTTGATTTGACTACGGCTTCTTACAGCCGCATAAAATCCATAGCCGTTGTTTAAACGTGCTCACATTTATTTTGCAGCCACCAAATTTCAAAACACTGTCGGATGTGTTATACTCCTCCTATTGTTCTGTTAATCTCACAGTCGTATCTCTGTCATGATCACGAAACCCCTCTCTGTTCCGTTTCACTCCATTTCGTTCTCTGTTACGCTACACCCTGTATACCCACTCTCTGATATCTACATACAGTCATTGTGCTCATTTCCATGTATTCAGCCATTCTACTTCCATTGAACCCTCCTCACGCAGGCAAAGTTTTTAAAGAACAGAAAGAAGAATGGGTAAATTGCTAAGAGCAGAACCAGAAGGACCTAAGTTCATGGAAGGATATCCGCAAGTCAGGGATATATTGAAGAAAGAAAAGTGGTTGCGGTTTATCCAAAAGTTTAGAGGCTACCATAAAGAAGTGACAAAAGCATTTGCAAGGTCGTTCAATGGCCTGGAGGTAGAAATTGGAGACCTTAAGTTTGCGGTGAATGAGGCATCTATAGCATCTGCCACAGAACTTCTTCAAGAGGGTGAACGATGGTTTAAGAATAAAAGCATTAGTGATGAACCCTGGAGAATAATCTTACGAAACCAAGGTGTGGACATAACTATTTTTAAAAGAGGAATTCCTGTTCATGCTTTGAAAGAGGAATGGGCTACTTTGCTGCTAGTTGTTCAAAAATTCATTACCTGTGAAGGCCATTTTGGGTCCATGTATATGTACCATACCAGATTGCTGATGAATTTTCTAGATAATCGAACTCTCAATCTCCCATATTTTCTGTTAAATAGTTTGAAGAAAATGTCTGTGACTATTCAGAAGCATTTAGGAGATGTAGAACCACATCTATATCACCACGGTCTTGTAAAAATTTTGATTGAAAAAGAGTTAAAGGAGAAGAAAGACACATGGGAACAATTTTTGGTTAGAAATTTCTTTGAGGAACCTCAAGAAATTCCTGAAGGTAGCACATCAAGAAGGAGTAGGAGAAAAAGAACAAATGATGAAACTCAAAGTACTCCTA
Organism: Pinus albicaulis; assembly: GCA_034641835.2. NCBI lineage: Eukaryota > Viridiplantae > Streptophyta > Pinopsida > Pinales > Pinaceae > Pinus > Pinus albicaulis. The sequence continues at coordinate 1,121,156,826 of CM076583.1, read as the reverse complement.
CTACTGCAATTGAAAGAACCAGTAGGGAAGAGAGATTGTCAAAAAGGAAGAAGAAAGAAACCAAGGGTAAAAAGCCAATAACACCAAAAGAGAGAAAAAGTATTGAGGCTATACATCAAACCCCTTCTTCCGAAGAAGAAGATCATCAAGTGTTATCTGAGAGATTGGTTCATATTCAAGAACAATTATCTATAGCCAAGAAGAAAGAGAAAGGAAAACAAAAGAAAAAGGATAGTGGTCCACAACGTGTGAGAAGAAGTTCCAGACTTAAGGGGAAATTGAGGAAAACGCAAATGAAGGGTCCTCATTTTATTGATTTGGGAGAAGAAACATCTGAACAATCCCCAGCTGACCATAGTCCATCTCACTCTCATTCAGTTAGTGAACCTGGTTCATTTCATTCTCAGTCAGACATTGAACATAGTCCATCCCATTCTCAGTAAGATGTTGATGTGAGCCCTTCTCAGCCAGATTTTTAAGATAACTCTCCTTCACGGCATTTTGGGGACATCCCAATAAAAATGACACCTAATATAGACCCCAAGCAGCAAGAAGTATATGATTATATAGAATCTTTAGAAAAAGCAGCTACAGGTCCCAGTACTTCGTCCATTCAGCCTCACTTAGTACAAGATGATTTAGTCCAATCACTAAAACAAGAAGTCTTTGAGCTAGAGCTTTTAAATAGACACATTAAAAATGAAAATGAGACATTGAAGGAACAAAGAAAATTGGACAAAATCATTCATGATAATACCATGCTACATCTGGGAATATGGCAGAAGAAGAATAAGAAATTGAAAAAGAAATGCCAGAAGTTAAGCAGAGCACTGGTTAATATCAAATTTAGATGCTTAATGAAGAAGCCTAGGATGTTAGCAACACCAAGGAAGAAGAGGAGAGGATTGGATGTACTGGCTGAAGTGTCAAGGCATATGAACTGAAGAAGGATTATCAAAATTTTGGTTGCATGAGGACATGCAACACTTTCACAGTGGAGGTATGTTGAGTCTCAAATCTGCATCTTTCTTATACATCTTCCTAGACCTTTTTCATTCACCTGAACCTTCCAAGTTGTCAATATCATTGTATATTAATTGCAAAAGAGCATATAAAATGGTTTTTAACTATATTTTGTGTCTGCTGTTTGATTTAGATTTTTTCTCATTTAGCTGCGGAATCTTGCCACTTTCCGCAGCTGCTGCAACTTTCCGCAGCCATTTTGTGAAAGTCTATGTTACAGGTGTCCTCAGAAAAAACGAGCCACATGGGAAAGTCAGAAATGATGTGGACATGGATCGTGTCCTATTGGCTCGAGCAAATTCACTTAAGGAAGCTGCGGTCAAAGGTGGCCAAGTGGAAGTCAACCGTAGAGTCCCACGGTGACAGGACTCTGTTTCTCGTCACGTGAAGATTCATATGGTTGTTTCTGAGTTGCGGGAGACACATCAACACCTGTAAACGGCTCCATAGCCGAATCCAACATCCACTCTGCATAGATTTACTCCTCAACGCGGCCATGATCCTAGATCTCTGGACGTAATGGTTTACGTGTTCTCCATCAGCACAAACTTTAGGGAATTAGTTATATTTCCTTTGTTATAAATAATGCATTTGCATACACATATTAGATTAGTCTCCATTAGCTTCCAGATATCTCTGTAATGTAATTACATTGCCACTGTGCCGTAATATGACCTTTCTGTTATGACTGCATTTTAATATATAAGAAGACTCTGTTTCCAAGCGTAATTCGTACTTGAAGTCTGTTGCCAAGGCTGGTGTAGAGGGCCCCTGCACACGCTGAGGTTTTGTGCATTATTGTATAGTTTTTGTTTTATTTCTTTAAGCTCATTGTGCCATAATTCATTCACATGTTTATACATTGCATCTTTCATGGTATATATGCTTCATTTCTGTTTATAATCTTTCATGCTTTACATCTTGCTTCTGTCCATAATATTTCATGTTTTATGTTATTGTTAACTGATCAGTGTTCTTGTTTCAGGTTATAAATAGGCAGCCTGAGCATTTGCATAAATTTTTGACTAATGACATGGAATTAATATTGTTCTGCTGCTAATTTACTTTTCTTAGTTTCTGTTTAATTTCAGTACTGCTTTGTTTATTTCAGTCTTGCACATTTGTTTCAGTAGTTAGATTTAGATATATCAAATTCTTCATGTCATTTTCAGTTACCTCCGAAAGCCACAGCTGGACTGATGGTGAGGGATTGAAGTATGAATTTATAGTTTGATATTAGTTTAATTTCTGCAAGTTAGATATATTAAATTGCTCATGACATCTTCAGTTACCTCCGAAAGCCACAACTGGACTGATGGTGAGGGATTGAATTATGAATGTGTAGTTTGATATTAGTTTACTTTCTGCAATTTAGAAATATTAAATTGCTCATGACATCTTCAGTTACCTCTGAAAGCCACAGCTGGACTGATGGTGAGGGATTGAGTTATGAATGTGTAGTTTGATATTAGTTTACTTTCTGCAAGTTAGATATCAGGTTACTCAAGTTGTTTATGGTTACCTCCGAAAATCATAGCTGGACTAATGATGAGGGATCATAAGATAAGTTGATGTAATTTGATTTAGATTTACTTTGTTGCAACTTTTGGATTTCTTTCAGCATAGTTTCTTTTGTGTTTGAACAGCAGCAAGAATAATGAGTTTCATGATTAGTAGTTCATTGTTTGTTTGACTAGAGTAGTGATGCAATTTCATTTTCTTTAATTTCATTTTCTTTGAAGAATTAATTTTGTCATTGTGTGTTTTTAAAAATTATTTTGAAGTTTGGAAAATCATTAGAAATACATTTTTGTCTTGAATATTTGTCTCCATACTTGTCTTTTAGAATTTCACAAAAAAATCCAAAAACGACAAAAAAGTAAGAGATAGGTTATCTTGCACATATAGTGCGCCACACTTCGTCAGCTTACGAATCCCGATTGACAAATTAAATGTAGCAATTTAGGACACACTAAATTGACCAAACAGATATTTCAGATGCACATGGGTAGAATAAAGTTTAATATTGTAATGAGATAGATAGGATTCTCTTTTGTATAGTTAATTATCATTTTTGAAGCATATCCATTTTAAAGTGCGATTTCCTTGTAAATAGAAGAAATTTAATTTATGCAAGTGTGTGTGAGATTTTAGATTGATTTCCATTCCAGCAAAGAGTGATTTCCATTTATTCAAAGTTTGTAATTTCCATTCAAGAAAGAGTGATTTCCATTTGAAGAGGTGTGATTTTTTACAAGCGAGTGTGATTTTTTTCAAAAGAAAGTGAATGAGTGATTTTATTTCAAGCAAGGTGTGAATGTGAAGTTTTTTTTCAAGAAGAGCGTGATCATTATTTCTAGAGTTAATTTCATTTTTTATAAATAATTAATTTATTTACATAGCATTAAAAACACATGTGCACTTCGATAACTCAATTTAAGTTAGAAATTGTGTGAGTAACAAAGACTCCTAACACGTACTATGCACATACATTTCATCAACTTACTAGCCCTAGTTGATAATTCATGTAAGTAATTTAACATCACCGAAATTACCAAAAAATGGTTTTAGTAGATTATGGGGAATACCCAGTAGACTTTGTGGTTATCCATCCTAGAAATAGGTTGGATGGAATCCTTTAATATTAGGCATGCTATGGCTGGCAACCAATGATGCATTGATCGGATGTCAGACGGAAATTATGAATATTCCAAAAGGGATTGACATTAAAAATCTTGTTATGTACCCACCCGCAAGACCCAACCTATCAATTGACAATTATTAATCGATTCCCTCTAAATATCAGGAAGGAAATTTGCATTCTCCTCTTACCTTGGATGAGGCTCTTATTTTTAAAATAAAAACTGAGTATGATGTAATTAATGGTTTTATTAACCAACCTTCTATTGTTCTGAATCGAAAATGTCAAATATTAAAATCTATGATTGACAATGAGGCCCAGGGAGACCCACTGGAGGTTATGAACAATGAACATAACCCACAACTATAGTTCATAATAGTGTTCCCATCAAAATTGAGCTTGGTAAGAATTTGAACATTAATGCTAATTTGTATGGCTAGCAACATAAAAAAATAATCGAAATCCTCTAGAAATATAAACATACTTTTACTTGGGAATATTCAGATATGATAGGCATCGAACCCGAACTATGTACACATCACATTTATATAGAAAATGATGCTCGTTCCATTCACCAACCTCAAAGAAGATTGAATCCACACGTTAGGGATATAGTAAAACAATAACTATAGAAACTCCTTGATTTTAATTTCATATATTCTATTTCTGACATCCAATGGGTTTCACCACTAGTTGTAGTCCCTAAGAAAAATGGAAAGTGCAGAGTTTGTGTGGATTAACAATGTAAGCTTTGAAACGAGAATTATAAATAGAAAACAAGAACTATAGCCAAAAAACCCCCAAAAAACATGAAAAACAACCCAAAGAGAAAAGTGTTTATTCCATAATGAGGTTTTATTTTTTTTCAGGGTTAATTTTCAACATTTTTTAAAAATGGCAATAAAACCAATTTTTCCGTGCAAAATAAATGGAAAAAACACACTAATTTTGTTTCTAGAATATCATTTTAATTTTTCAGGTACAATTTCAACATTTTTTAGCAATGGCATTAAATATAAACTAATGGGATTTGAAACACATTAAAATTGCAACAATTTTCATCCATGTTATTAAACATATAATATCACGACACTAAAAATCCCTAAAATTCTAATTGTTTTCAAGCATATTTTTATAGTTGAATTAAAAACATTAAGTTTTCAAAATATTTCAACCATGAAATTAAAAAAAAATTATATGACTAAATTAATCAAAATATTAATACTTGTAGATTGAATGAAACATAAATTATTTCTCTAAGTTATTGCTTCATTGTGAATATTCTAAACAAACGAATTCATCATAATTAAAACATATAATCCAAGAAACATAAAAATGACTCATGACTTCATGTAAGATCATATGGAAGTTAAAATATTTATTTCAAGTTACCATGCAAACATCATTTATATAAATTGTCTTACACAATCATTCAAAATAACTCATATGTTCTTGCACACCATTAAATTTCACATCTTCAGATGAATGACTGGAAGTATATGAAGATGTTCCATATTATTCTTTGTCATAAAATAGTGCCCCATCTGAGTCAACATGCATGCCCATGATTTTAGGTTTCAAAATTCTTCTAGATCTATGACTGGGTTCAATGGACTCCCATCTCAACACGGTTTCTTTTGGTAGCAACCTCTTCATAATATCTATCATCCTGAAGTGAATAGTTCCTCTCTTTGTTAAATTTAGGTCGTAAACAAATACGTCAACTTCCTCCAATTTTAAGAGGTCTGTGCGTGGAGGATTTATATTTGTAGCCTTTCTTTTTCTCTTTCCACCAAATTTTTTATCAACTACCATCTCTGGCTTGTACAAACCATTGAATGTGTGTGTATTTGTAGCATACCAATGTACTTCAATAGCTGCAATATTTTCATTTTTTTAATATCATTTATAACCTTTGAAACCTATAAGGGATCACCTTGTGCATCTCCATATGCTAACACTACTATCATGCAACCCTCCTTAATATCCTGTACTAAACCAATGTAAAGGTACTCCATGGCTTCACATTGTGCATGAGATATTCTGGAACCAATATACATTTCTCTTTCCTCCACTTGTGAAGAATTAATAATACCTTCATATTTTTATTCAACAATTTTTGTTTCCTCATGTTTATTTGACACATTTTGTGGCCAAATAAATGGATTCTCCAAAATAATATCTTCATTTGTTGATCTTGAAATGATATCGCTCTGATCATTGAAAAAGGACTCCCACCAAACTGAATCCACACCATCAAAGTGCTCATATGTATATCTAATATATCTTTTAATTTCTTCTAGGCATTCAAAATAATCTATGTCTCTCTTTTGCCTTCGTGCATTATGAACTTTAACAACTTATTGTAATAAAAATATATTTTTCGCAGATATTGGATGATATCAAATTAACTTAAAAATTTCCAAACCTGATGACAACGCCCATTCTGCAGTAGTTGAATAACTACTGCGCCACATAAGTGGTTTCCCATTATTTTTTTGATAAGAAATTTATGTTGCAAGCTAATGTCATTAATTTTTTCAATGAATTTCTCCTCACCATGCAATCCCAAAATAACTCTTTGCATGTCAATTGTTTCTTCTAACACATGAAAAATAGGCTCCCACATGTATGATTTCTTAATACATTGAATTAATGATGGCAAGCTCCCAACATCCTTCCTCCTCAATGCTAATGAAAAATGACTAAACATTTGATCAATATGGTCGTGAGTGTGCCTAACAAGAAAAAAACCAACATTTAACTTTTGAAAAATTCTCAATTCAACATGGAATGTTTAGATATCCAAAAACAATCTGATTTTTGTTTTCACAAGTGTTGTCCAATTATAGATACAAAACTTCAGGAATATTACCATACCAATGAGAAATCACATCATGGATTATGTTTATTGTTATATTTTCAATATTATAAATATTTTGTGCTGTGAAGTAAACCATTGACGACATTTTCCCATTGAATACCATACAATCGACCAAGTGAAACTAGAAAAAAAATTTCTCCTGTAAGTTTTTAGGTGTATGCACAAAATGTGGTAGAAGTTTTTTCTTCTGGTCCATAGAATCAATTATCAAACCCAAATATCTATTTGGATTATCATAACATGTATTTAGATGCTTGTACAACTTTCTCCATTCACTTTTTTTATTTTTTTGATGCTCTTGAAGTGCTTCGAAAATGGAATCTACACATAATATAAAATAAACCTATTAATAAATACATTTTCATAGTTGATCACTGTACAATTTAAAATAATAATGTTATGAATTATTAACGCTTTCTATTCCTTGACATTTATCCCTTTTTTATTTAAGAGAAGCACATGCACTACAAAACCCCATCCTTGTCTTCTTAGGAATATGAAAATTGTGGAATTCGCTCCTCCATATCTACACTAAATATTGATATGTAATAAAATGACCATTTCCTTCAACACCTTCTGTATATTCTTTTTATAAGTTGTATATTTATCATCTTCAGAATTTATCTAGAATATGTATTGTATCTCTATTTGGAAAACACTCTCCGTGTTTTGAAAATAAGTCTTGCATCCATGAAATTTCAGTGTTTTCTAATGGCCCAAACTCTGGTTTATGAATAACTCCTAAATAATAGTAATGGTTATAGCAAGGTTCAATGTCTTAGAGCTTTTGAAAAAGATGAAAAATGTCCTAGGGTTAATAATGATCACTATGATAGGTTATCTAGAGTTCACCTTCCTTTTATCCAAGGAACGACTGATAAAATCGCTAAGATCCTAAGGAGACATAATGTTTCCTCAGCCTTCAAGCCCCTCCGTACCATTCAGAGTTTTCTTATATCGGTTAAGGACCCAATTTTCCCTAAGGATGGTAAGGGTGTTTACTTGATTCCGTGCTCCTGTGGGACTTCTTACATCGGTGAAACTGGTCGATCCATCAGTCAAAGAATTCATGAACATGTCATTGACCTAAAACATAATAGATCTCGCTCCTCTAACTTAGCAGAGCATGCTGAAAAGACAAAGCATCACATTTGCATTGAATATGCTAGGCTTATTGTGAGGATTGACCATTTCCACCACCAAAAGTTGAGGGAGGCCTTAGAAATCGAAAAGAGTTTGGTCAACCTTAACAAGGATGATGGGTGGAGTATCAGCAGATGATGGATCCCCACCCTTCACTCTTAGTTTTTTTTTTCTTCCCCTCGGTTCCCCCTCCCGTCTTTTCCTCTCCTCGAGTCCCCGATTTCTTTCTTCCCTTATGCTATTTAATAATTTATTTATTTTTATTATTAGCTATTTATTTAATTATTATTATTATTATTACCTATTAAATATTGTAAATATGAATTTATTAAAATAATAAATCTGATAGTTAAATCATTATTAATTAAGAATATAAAAATATAATATTATATTGAAATCATTTAATTATTAAACAAATAGAAAATAAATAAAATAAAAAATAAATATATAATAATAATAATTCATCTGTTAATTTGGTTTATAGTAAATTTCTTATTCTAGTCAAACTAACCGTTATTCTACAACTGCTAGTTGGAGCTTACTTATCTATTTCAACTGGGTTCAAGATCAGATTTCTCATCTTGTCCTGATGATGAACCACACTGGCTAGTTTGAAACGCATCGACAAAATCTACTTGAATGTGATTTTCACCGAAAGGTTTTATACAATATGTAGTATCCTTTTAGAAATATTCTTGGATTCTTGAAAGACAGAAATTACCAATTGAATGAAACATTTTGAAAACATTTATACATAGCAATAAATACCCAATATGATAATCATAACCTGTCACCATAGATTACATGCACCCCACTAAATATGAATTATTCATGCTTTTATTCATTCACAAATATCTCTTCCTTTTATCCAAATAAAACTTGAAATCCATATGTCTCAATCAATCCTTTTAACAACAATCACTTGAAATGATATGACTGATAGAACTTCTTCTCATGAGATATTCTACTCTACCCCTTGCATAACTAAAGAATCTTGGATCGATACGAAAAGGTCTACTCCAACTCCTACATACAATATTTTCAAGAAATAAATTTATCATTTCATCATTCTCCGTATAAGAATTTTCATCACCATTAGGAGGAATAATATCCTTACTATGATCATTTTGAACATATTTAGGAAATTCACCACCATCATTGTTTGAAAAATATTCATTACCATCTTCAGCAGCATGAAAATATTCACTACCATCATATGTGATTTTGAAATATTTACTTGGAGGATATTATTCATCATGTTCATCCTTCCATTCATCATTACCGCTCTCATAGTCCTCAGGATTAGGACTAAGTGGACATTGTGACTCTCAATTTATTTGAAATTCTTCATTCTGACCTTCGTCACTGCTGCTCTCATAGTCCATAGGATTAGGACTAAGTGGAAAATGTGACTCTTTATTTATTGAAAAATCTTCATCCCGGCCTTCGTTACTACTGCTCTCATAGTCCATACAGTTAGGAAAAAGTGGAAACTGTGACTCTTATTAACTGAACATTCTTCTTCTTGCTCCTTGTCACTATTGCTCTCATAGTCCTTATGATTAAGACAAAGTGGAAAATGTGACTCTCTGTTTATTGGAAATTCTTTATCCTTCCCTTCATCACTATTGCTCTCATAGTCCTTAGGATTAGGACTAAGTGGAAATTGTGACTCGATTTATTGGAAGGTATTCATGCTTGCCTTTGCCACTACTACTCCCATAGTCCATAGGAATAGGACTAGGTGGAAAAGGTGTCTCTCTATTTATTTTAAATTATTCATCCTTCCCTTTGTCTCTCTCATAGTCCTTGGGATTAGGACTAAGTGGAAAATTTGAATCTCTATTCATAGTGAAATAATTTTCGTTATATTCATCAATATGAATAGAGTTGTTATGCGATGAAGATGTTGATGCTTCATAAAGAGAAAATTGTGTATCAGAAGAATCCATGACATTCAAAAAAAATATGTTGAGTGATGAAAATGCACTCTCTCCCAATGATAATATATAGTTGAAAGAATGAAAATTTCCCTCCAAAGTTTCCCTCTTAAATTTTTCGTCAAATATTTTCACTCCAAAAAGTTTTTTTGAAGTATGTTTGTCCAAAATTTACTTTTACGATTTATTTCAAAATTTTCTAGTAAAATATTCTCTTGAAAATTGATCCTAATTTCCAATAAAAATTTCCACACATATTTCTTTTAATACATGCTTTCAAAATTAAACTTAATATTTTACTTAATCCTTTACATAAATTATATAGCATTTTCTAGATTACTGAATATATATATATATATATATATATATATATATATATATATATATATATATATATATATTAGTTTTTATTCCACATGAAACCAAAATTAGTGTATCGTCAAAATACTAGCTATATATTGATTTATTTTAATTTTATTTTTAATACCATATTCACCCCGTGGAAAATTAATTCCATAATTCTCACTATATAAAAACTTTCATTGTCACTATTCCTCACATCACACCAAACTTTCTCAAGGTTTCGTTTAAAAGGTTGGAGCGATTTTGTGGAACAAATAAATTGTCATTGACAACACAGTAAATGGGAGATTCTCACATTTGAAAGGTTAGTTTCCCTTTTACTTCAACCATTCAATGAAGAAATTGAGGAAAATAGGTTATCACATGCCAATAAATCATTTTTTTAATTTTTTTCTTTTGTCTTGTGTAGCAGCTTAATTTATTATTTTGAAAATTATGAGATTATTAAAACAAGGAATAAGCAAGTTAAAATCCCATTGAATACATGTTTTAAAGTCCCATAAGTTTACTAGCAGTTATTTTTCAGTGAGGTTGTTAGGTTCATTCATAAAAGCAGAAAAAAAATTAATTCAATTAATTTTATTTTCTAAAAAAAAAATAAAAAAATCACATGGGCCAAGGGGGCAAGCCCGAACATCGGCATGCATTCCTGTGATACAACAAGTGTGCTTGGGTGTTGGAACTGGCTGCTTTTCCCAGGCCAGGGCTTGATTCTAAGAATCGACCCCTGGCCGATGTGCCCAGGCGAGCACGCTCAACATCCCCCCATGACAGATAGGGGGGCCAGTGTGGGTGAGCACATGCCTGTGGGCGTGCCCACCCGCAGTAGAACGACATGTGCCAATGTGATGCGAGCGGACATAACCACATGAGGGTTACCACCCCCAAGCGGGCGGCCGCACACATTGACCCCCATGGCAGGAAGGGGGGACGATTCTCATAGTCATCCCCCTTACCTACCATGGGGATCGAATGGCCACCCCTTACCTACTAGGGGGGCTGATTATGAGAATCAACCCCATTGCCTACCTACGGGGGCCGATTCTCAAAATCGCCATCCCTGGCAGGAAGGGGGGACAATTTTTCTTTACAACGTGGACAGTGTAGGTAGGCTCCCACTTGTGGGCGTGCACACCCACAACACAGCGGCACGAATTTTTTTCTACGGGCGGTCATGCCAATAGGTGGGTTCCCACCCACACTAATCCCCCTGGTCGAGCATGCCCATAGGTGGGCGCCTGCCCACATCGACCCCCTTGGTCAGGCATGCTAGGTAGGGCTTGATGGTGCAAGGCACAAGGAGGTAGGGAGCCAAGAGGGAAATGTAAAAAAAAATAATTGTTTTTCAAGGAATGGTTTTTCTTTTTTGATATTTTGGATGAACCTAAAATCCCACTAGACCTCGGTGCTCATGTGCATGTTTCTGGTGTTTTTTAGTTTTTAATTTTTTTTGTGTTTTGTTTGTTTATGTAAGATATTGGTTTTTTTTAAATTTACTTATATATATATATATATATATATATATATATATATATATATATATATATATATATATATATATATTTGCAGGAAAATGGCATCAAGGAGGATTTTTGTGAATATTTCTGGACCAAAGACAACAATTGCATCATCTATAACTGGAGGTGGACCGTAAAAAATACTGTTGAATGGACCCAACCTGAGTTAATTACTACAAATGTAGGAGATATGTCTGCATATTAAAATAATTTGTATTCATACTGGAATAAATCATAAGAAGTGAATTGTACAAAATATGCATGGTATGTAAAAGATAGAGAAGGCGAAGAAGATATGCAAGTATATCTATATGTTGGCAAGATTTTTGATGGTGGAAGTTATGAGGTGATGGGAAAAGTACTAAACCTATATTTGAGGTCAAATACTCAAGATGTTTATGTACTTACAAAGGTACCCAAGACACATGATAAGATTAGATATCATGTTACATTAGCGATGTATAACACGATGGAAGATTCTACAAGGATATGTAAAAAAATCATAAATGATATTGCACAAAATATCGTAAGTATTTGTATTTAAATTTATGTGTTTTGCGTTATACTAATTGAATCATACTATTTGTAGTAACTTAGTTATTATTAACATATTATATTTTGTTCCCCCAGATGCAGGTGGCAAAATTAACAATATTGACAATCATATCTCACACATCCCGGAAAACAGAGATCTTGTGCGTAGAGCCTCACCTACTGCAGATCCTCAAACCGATATCCATCCACACTAGACTAACAGAATCAGATATGATGATGAGACGCTGGGAACTACATTACCCTATCTAGAGCACCCCTTCGCTTCTATCACCATTAATTATTATGATGATTAACCCGTATATCAGCCATTCCCCTCCCCTCGAGCATGCTCAGGTGATCGATCATATCATGCAACTGTGTGTGAGGTATATTCATTTTCATCCTCCTCGCATGCATACAAGCCCCTTTAATAGGATGAGCACCCGTCCCCGAACAACCCACTGTATTTTCCATTTGCCTTTCATTTTTTAATCTCAGCTCTAGCACTTCCCTTATTTCAGAAGGCAGCACAACCCTATTCCTAGCGCTGCATCGTGCAGACCCCTCTACACTGTGAAATACCATTCTACACAACTCTCCCCTAGCCCTTTTGACTCCCCAAGCCCTAGCGACACTTATCCCCCTATTATGTATCCCTCCCTTGACTTCTCCCCCCTGCCTTATTGTGCAATGGCCCCCAGATTACTCCAGAGAACCATTCGAGGTGGAAAGAGAGGGCTATCCCTGGACAGTATCACCGTGGAGAGGAAAAATGAATGGAGTCTATGGAAGGCTCCTCCTCTAGCATTTTTGCACGTTAGAGCCCCGAACCTGAGGAGGAGGAAGAAACCCCTGAGGAAGCTGCGCAGAGAGGTAGGCGTAGTCCACGAAAGTCCACCATCGCTTACCAGACTCAACTGCAGTTCCACAAGACTGACCCACTGCCAGTTCAGGAGAAGGAAGATGATGATTTGGATGTCTGGTGATGGATTTCGATGGCATCTGGATGCACATCCCTGATGGTACAGATCCAAAGTCCCCCATCCTCTATGCACCAGTCCACAAACCTAGGCATTTGTCAGCAGATTCGGAGGAAGCGGCTGCGTAGGAACCTGCTTGACCTATTGAGGAGGAGGTCTGCAATAGTAATGATGAAGAAGAATATTGAGGCTTGTGCAGCCACACAAATCATCCATGTTTTCTGTCAAGCTTGACACCATCAGTTCTTTTTTTCTTTTGCATATTTTGTGCTTCTTAGATACATCAGTGCTACTGTGCATATTGTAATTTTCTTTCTTAAGTTTTGTGCGGGCTAGTTTCCTCCTCTGAGGTAGCCCCGAAGCTAAGTAATTAAGGCTGGGATTGGCTAAGCGTAGCTTTCCAACCCTGCCTGTACCATATGTAACTTCTCTTTTTCGAATTAATATAATAGCCTAACTTACCCAAAAAAAAAAACATATTATATTTTGTTTGACATAATTTTAATGAGGGTCTTTCGATTATATTGGGGGGAATATATTTTATAGAGAAATATATTATGAATGTTGTCGAAATTTTCCATGAACAAGTAGAAGAATATATGGGAAAGAAGAAAAAAGAAATACTTCATGATGCTACAAGATTATATAAAAAGGATCAACAAAACATGTCTATAATGAATCAATCTAGTAAAGCTAGACATGTTACTTTTGAAGAGGACGAAGTTTAATTTGAAGTTGAAGATAAAGAACATGTTTCCATTACTAAGGATCAAATTAGAACTAATTTTAGAAAGGATAAGATCCATAAAAGAGAAAAAAAAAAATCCCAATAATGTCTCCCTTCTAGTTGGTGATGAGGAGATTGCTTCTGTTGAAGAAAATATGATAACTAATAGGAGGAAGAAATTAAAAGCTTCTCATTCTAAAAAAATCATGGAGGAAAATGAAGATCCTAGTGAAAACTCAAAAGGAAGCATGTAAATCATTACACCAGGAACCGATTTAGAGGATGGCATTATTAAAAAAAAAACTTTCCATTAGACTTACTTTATGAAGACAAATTTAATTGAGGATTGTTGGCCATTTCAACTTAATGTCAGTCAAATATATAGGCTAGATCAAGGTAAATTTAAATATCAAATTAGAAAGCCCCACCACTTGAATGTTCACAACTTGAAAAACATTGTTGAGGTACAATCCATATGCATAAGTCATTGATTATGTGTTTTTTTTTAATCCAATTTAGGTTCCCAACAAAGAAACATTTGAAAATTCAAAATTTTTTGAATACAAATATTATGTACTTGGGGGAGCCATTTTGTAGAATCTAAAAGGAAATTGATGGAGGAATATTGCAATAAACTACATTTTGAAACAATTAAATGTATCATTTATGTTGGTTTAATAGATATAAAAGAAAAGTTATTGGCATGTGATCATAATACAGATAATGAGTATAGGATGTCTATGAATTTTATCCAAAGGGTTAGATGTATTCATAATGAATTTGGATGAAAATGTGGGGGGGATAGTACAAAGGTTGATCTAGCCTTTCGAAAGGAATTTTGTATGGAAATAGGTTATCAAATTGAGGAAAATACCAATTCAAAAGGTGACAAAGTAAATTTCGAAAGGTTCAGAGGTATGGATAAAATTTTCCGGCTGGCATTTACAACCTGAGAGATATGGGAATTGATTAATGATATTTTTGAGATATGGCAGAACATTGGTATACACATATACAAGGTCAAAACGTCTAAACAATTGATATGTACTAACAGTATATCAGGTCCTAAAATGAAGCTCCTTCCAGAAGATATTACTATCACAGCTTGGAGAGGAATGCAAGGAGTGAAGGATGAAAAACATTTCAAAACAATATTTTGTGATGTGAAGTATGGAGAATTATTATTAGACGAAATTTTTAAGGAATTTCTAAAGTATGTTTGTTATTTTTAGTTATTTCTAGATTATAAATTTCGGTTAAATAATATATTGTTGTTGGTAGTATTTGTTATACATATCGCTAAATTAAAATTTTTTACTTTATCTATTTAGTCACGAGGTTGATATGAGAATAAAAGAACAAATGGTTAAATTGTTGAATGAATATAGTTGGGATGATGTTGTACGAACTACCCAGATTCAAGTTCTACATCAGTGTTAAAAGATTTTTATCTTGCATTTAAAAATGTACGTTGAATTATGTTGGAAATACTGAGAGGGGGGGGGGGGGGGGGGTTGAATCAGTATTCCTTTTAATTAGTATTATTATTAATCTTTCATATCATTATTTAATCCTCAATTATTCTCAGTTTTTTTACAATGATAGTAGTAAAAAAAAGGAAGACAAATGAACACAGTTTTTAAGGTGTAAACCCCCTCCGGGACAAAAAACCACCGGAATTATTTTATAATAATTCTTTAATATTCTACTCCAATTGAAAAGAAAGCTTCAAGTTCATAGAATCTAGAAAATAATTCTTCTTCAACTGCCACTAGATGGACACTCTAACGCCCGAGATTCTTCAATAGTCAACTGAACGGATGCCCCAACACCAAATGAGCTAAAAATCACCCTAGCACCACCCTACCACCATGAAGTTTTCATAGGCTTGAACCTATTGGTGACTTCATGCACCAGCCTAGCACCACCCTACCACCCTATGGATGAATAAAATAAGAATGGACTCTCGTATTAAGGAAAATGGTCCACTTTACAATGATATAGAATGATGTAGAAGAAGAAGACACACTAGACCATAACCCCAACTATGACACAACCACCTAATGATGATCCTAGACCTCCCAGCACTGCCTCTTCAACTCTTGGCATATAGAAACTTATAAAAATTTTACAATGATGCTTTTACAATGACTCAGTACAATGATACCTTTACAATGACTGTATGGAGTGCTGCCCACTTGAAGACTTCATGTGGTGAACTTCGTGTTGCTGTTCTGCACCTTGATTGCTACTCTTGTTATGCTACCCTTTCTCACTCTTTAGAACATTAGATCATGAACTCAGTATCATCTTGATGAATATATAATACCTGTAAAAAGCCTTCAAGGAAATACCCATGACATGATAATAGAAAAACTTACCTCATAGTGCAGAGCATATGTTAGTGCTAAACAAAAACAATAGATTAGAATACTAATAACCTAATGCAATTAAGAGATGAACATGCATATACAGAAGATACTTACCTGGAACTTACCTCTGCTGCATAATTTTGTTGCACCTTGCTTTTCTTTGCTTCCCTAGAAAGTCTGGTCCTTTGTAGCCATATAAAGTCTGGTCCTTTGTAGCCCTTGTGTTAGTGTGAATTCTAATTGCAAGCGTATGAAAAAATCTCACTTTAGCTGTGGATAATAAACAACCCTAACATAAAATATGGCTTTCAATTTCCTTAGATATGCAGTTAGTGATCAGAATAAATGCTACAGAAATCTAGATCTCTGTAGTTAAAGACATTAAACAAGAAATAATAAGCGAGAGTTACTCCATGCATGCAATGAACAAGACAGGAATTTTTAAAGACTTTTTTGTATTATGACACCTGGGAAGGGAACATAGAAAGATGTTACCAGTCACCATCAATGGGATGGGTTCTTGTATGTCCTCAGTGCTTCAAATCTAAGATATCTCTCTCTCTTGATGGTGTAGAAAACCCAGACAAAAATGGAACTCAGGGGGAGTTCACAAGAAAAAAGTAGAAAAATATGACAATGATGGAGGATCAAAGTCAGACCAAAATTATAGATCCAGAGTGATATTTAGGCAACAAAATGTAGTGAAAGAATAGAAAAAACCTTCTATTTATAAAAAATATTGATTTTGTCTAGATATTGGTGCGTAATTAAAAAATTGTTAACCAAATCTAGATCCAAATTTTATGGAATATTTTATTATTTTTGTTAGAGGTAAAAAGAATTTGAATTTGGTCAAATCCATTTATTTGTAAATAATAAATAAATAAATGATTTATTTATTATTTTAAGAATGTGGTTGAGTAATAATTAAATATTCAATTATTTATAAATGATTTAGTCAAATTTAACAAGGAATATTATATAAACAATGTTTTAAATAATTTTTCCTAGAAAATAATAAGATAAATAATGATTTATATAATTAATTTTCTTGTTTTAGGTTAAATATGACCAGGAATATTAATTAAAATGTGGTTTAATTAATTATCCCTTAAGGAAAATCAAATAAATAAGGATTTATTCAATTATTCCTCACGGGGTTTCCTGTTTAGACAAGAAACAACTTAATAAATTATGGATGAATAAGTTACTTTTCATAGTGAAAGAAATTTTACTAGGTAAAATTGGTCTTACATGGTGTACTTTGGTCCATCTAATAGTAACATGTTAGACGACCAAAAATTGGTGTAACATATTTCCCCCCAGCGTGTGAGCATTAGGAGCTAATCATATGACCGAAGTACTTTGTAAGAACTCAATCACTAGACACTGAAGGGGGAGTCAAAGAGAGAGAAATATAAGGTATAATAAAACGTGAGAGGACAATATCTTAAGGAGGTGAGAATTACAGGTGTGACAAGTCCCTTTTATGAATGAGTACCTGTTCTACATGAGGTGGGGGAGGCATACCTATGCCCGCTGAGATAACAAAGTACAATGAATGATGCATCCAAAAAAAAGGGGAATAAACTATATAGTACATGTTGGCATAAACATGGTCCAGATAAAAAGATGATAATGGATCCCACATACATACTGTGCCTAGGACAACAGCTAAGACTTATACAATAATATCTAAGTACATGAGATATAAGTACAACAAAAAAGGCCCTGTAAAACATGAAAGGGCTCTGAAAATCTGATTGATACATGCAAACGAAAAGGTCCTGCAAGCGGCTGAGACTGGAACCATAAAATCTATGGAGCTGCATGAAAGGCTGTAGTAGAGAGGTCATCCGAGAATCTGTGGGGCTACCTGGAGGCCCAACCCCTCAGGAGGTCTGAAACATCTCACACACACCTGGGAATCAGCGGTACAATATGTTGCATCACTGAACCATAAAGTATATAGATCTCAATCATGCCATAAGGAGCTGGAGCAAAGAAACAATCAAGTCAAAGGGCAATAAAGGGTCCCTTTGCCTGATCCAAGGTACCAAACAATAATGGAAGATGTAACCAAGGTACATTGCCTTCTAGACCTATCTTCTGAAATGATTAAGTTGATGTCGACAGAAGGAGGTCCACCATAGGTGAGGCAATAAGGGATCGTCAACTAAGGCATGAGGGATAATAGCAGAGTGACTGATAGACTGACACCAAGGATGATGGTGGAATGGGGGAAAACTGAGTAGCGGGTTGACGAATTCCCTTATTATAGCATAAAAGGAATGGATGACCTGGAAGCTATTGACTCGACTCTGGAAGGGATAGGGGATAGTATAACTGAAGGAAAAAATGTGCGACACGAGAGAGGAAAAAATTAATGAAGGATAGAGGACTATGGCGAGATATAAAGGGACTCGGGATAGACTCCATGGATGTGATGATGACTCAACTTGGATGCTCTAAAAAAGGGCGACTTGATGATTCTTCCACACAAAACAGGCCCAGTGGGGACCATAAAAACATGAGTGCAAGATGGTTACTCATGATGAAAATCGACATGAGCATGGACATGAATGAAGGAAAGGTGGCACCTCATGTACAAGTGTTGGAAGTGAAGAAATTTGATTTTGAGGAGCGATGAAGTGACCCTTCTTGGAAAAAATGTGTCGGGGTGAAGTATCAAATCACAAAAAATGAAAGGATACCCATTTTAGAGCTCTGTGAGAGCTTTCCAATTGTGCTGGCGGTTTGTCAAACTGAGCTACGGTTTATCAAACCAAGCTACAATTTGGTCGCATCTGACGAAAGAAAAATCCAAGGTTTCTCTTTTAATAATGCATTTTCCCTCCAATTTGATTCATTTGCAAGTGTAGGTGTTGTGAATGTAGAGAGGAGAAAAGGCCCTAAAGCTTGCGATGATTGTAGTGGACAAAATGATCATTGGAATCGAGATCTGTCAGCTGTAGGTAAGAGGTCTAACCCTACTCTTTCAATTCAGTGGATTAAAAGTTCAGTTTAGGCACTAAGAGCTCAGGAACATACTCCTTCCCTTCTTGACAGCCGAGTCGCACTTTTTGGGGCATTATCTGCAACCTGGGTAGGAGGTTTTGGGCAGAAAAATGAGACCTATCCTAGGAATGGCCTAAAAAATGCAACCTATCAGAGAGAGGGATTTTGGTGTTGTGTTTTGGCTAAGAGTTGGGATTTTACGGTTGAGATGCAGTATTTCCTTTCTATACATTGAAAAACATGATGGTTTTATGCAGATATGGAAGAGTTTAGTATCAACTGGAGAGAGAGAGAGACCTGGACACATTACAGTCTAAGATTCGAGAGGATCATGGTGTCGGCACTACATTGGCCAAGTTTGCGGTCCTGATGTTTGTGGAGAAACCTTTGATGAGAGCAAGAGAGCCCTTGTTGGCATGGATAGTTAGCTATTGGGATCCGGATCACGAGATATTTATAGTGCAGGGGCACCGGATCGAGCTGACTGTCCAGGATATATATTTCCTGACTGGTCTCCCACCGCTTGGGATGGTGGGAAACACACAGCCAGTGTTACCATGAGGGCAGAACATTATGGAGTTTGTAGAGTGCCATTGTCGACCGAGTCTTGATGTGAAGGGGACACAGATACCAATCAGAGATCTAGAGAGGCTAGAGACTCGTGCTGTGGCAACAACAGTGCTGTGGATCTTGGGCAACCAGGCACTCCACCACATCACTCAGGGTTAGATGATGCTTGTTGAGAGTGTGTTGAGTGGGACCTACTATGGGGTGGTGGTTGCTGTTGCAGAGCTTAAGAAGGCAAGGGAGGCTGAGGTGCGAATTCTGAAGGAGCTAGATCACTAGGGTGTGGATACGAATAATAAGGAGGTTGGGTAAAATTGGGGTAAACATGTTGGGAAAAAGGAGGAGGCATGTCATATCCTGGATACATGCTACCGGGAGGGGGAAAAGTGTCAGAGGAGCTGGCCCCTCCCTGAGGGAAACCATAACCTATGGGTGGATGAGTGTACGAATGTGAAAGGGCTCCAACGATACCGTCGGCGGCATGGGATGCCCCCAGTGTGTTGGGACCGCCAGGTCTAGGGAGATCAAGTAAGACGATATAAACATAACCAAACTGTGCGTAGATCAGGTCGTATTTAAATGCAATATGGAGGGAATCTTCCTCAGTATGAGGGAAGTGAGATGCAACATCTTTTCCAATAGTAGGAAAATGCGATCTCAGAAACCAGTCCTTATAGACACGATCTTTGAAGGTAGGGGCTCTACATAGGCTCTTTCTTCTGTGCCATTCTTGGAAATGATCAGATAGGCAAGTCACAGACGATTGAAGAAAAGAGGTAAAGAGTTCAATATCAGTTTCATATCAAAGGGGAATTTGGAAGTAAGATAGAAAATCCCTGCCAAGAGTTACAAAAGTAGTATGAGAGGAGGAGGCCTGGTCAACATAACACTTGGAAGCTTCTCTAGTAAGTGTATGTTGGAATAATCGAAGATGGATAGAGTCATCGGTGATGGAGTTAGACAAAAACCACATGTGGAAATAATGAACATGGTTGGTAGGATCCTCTCCAGCAAGTCCTTCAAACTTGGGGATGTCTAAAGGGAGCTTGGTTGGCATAGTAGGCCAACCAGGATCATCGTGTATGGGCTCATTAATTAACTGGATAAAATTGGGAATATTGAGACTGACCATTTAAAGGAGAAAGGGAGCAGCCGAGATAGTTCATGTTGCAGCACCACTAGTAGCATTCCCAGCATTAGGCTCAGGGTTGCCACCAACGCTAGGTCCTGAACTAGACATGGTGAAGGTGAAAGGTGGAGGAGAGCCGAGAATAGAACCAAAAGGGGAATCCAGTGAACTAGAAGCAGAGTAAGAATGGGGACTAAGTCCTCTTAACAGAAACTGAGGATGAAGGACTAGGAGTCTTCAGGATAAACTCCTTGGGAGTGTAATGATGGAAACAGACACGGATCACAGAAGGAAGAGAGACCAAAAATGGAAGGGATGTGTAGGATAAAATGATTATAATGTCGAAACAAGGGAAGGGAGGTGTAGGATAAACTGATTACAATGTTTTACTCTTGGCATAGCCATGTAAACCAGGCGCTCTTCACTTAGGCTGTGCGTGTATGTGACAAGTGTGTTAATTTTAATTAAGCCCAGACATGTGTAGAGAAAAAAAAAAATTTTTTTTGTATAACTGTAAATAAATATGAAAATGACAGTAAAGGAAACTGAATTTGATAGAAAATAAATTGCTAAAGATGCATCAATTTAAACCCAAGGAGGAGGGCTTCCCAACAACTAGTCTATGGGTGGGCGAAATCTAGTCAAAACACAAAAAATGGCAAATGGATCTAAAGTCGTGAGGGACAACAATTTAAAGGTCAGATATGCTAGAAATAGGTGCAGAAAATATAAAAAAGCCAAAGGGAAAAGAGCAGCAAAAAAGGTGGCGAAAGGCTACAACCTGAAGGGAAACGGAGGGGACCTTAAAGGAACATAAAACAAAACTAAAAAGAGGTGTTTTGGATGGATAATAACCAATCTTAAAAGGATTTGAAAGTACAAGTTCAGATCTGAAAAATGGCTACACACACTGAAATCTCATAAAACCTACTTCAGCTAAACTCTTCCTAAAAATGTGGAAGCGTACTGAAGCCGTAAGGGGCTTGGTTCACACTTCAACGAGTAAAAATAAGAAATTACAGGTCTGAGATGGGTGGAGAGGGAGGTCACACAACCCTGAACAGTAGCTTAGACAAACCCAGAAAAATCACAGAAAAACTCCCGCAAAAAGTACACGTCGCAGGTTGTAACCTATTTTCAGCCGAGGTCGCAGGTTTTAGGCTGTTTTCTGCATCCTGAAGGTTAAGGTCACAAGTTTTATCCCAAAAAGTGTGAGCTGCACTTCTGGCTATCTTGTGAGTATGTTTTAGAAAAGTTGTCATCTCTGCTGTGACTGATACATGTTACTTGCGCAATAGGCCCAGAAACACGCGGAAGTAATTTTTTTTATTGTTTTAGGGTTTTAAAGGTTAAAAATAACACCAAGAAATTCAAAATAAGAAGCTGAATAAAAACCCTAGGGGTTGAAGCAGCTGGTCATGTAGGGATCTGAAAAATGACAATGATCGTAATTAGAAACCCTTGCAGAGTCGCCAGTTGTTAGTGTGAATTCTAATCGCAAGTGTACGAAAAAAGCTCACTTTAGGTATGCATAAAAAATAGCCCTAACATCAAATATGGCTATCAATTTACTTATATCTGCAGTTAGTGATCAAAGTAAATGTTGCATAAATCTAGATCTATGTAGTTAAAGACATTAAACAACAAAGAATAAGCAAGAGTTGCTCCATGCATCCAATAAACAAGATAAGATTTTTTAAAGAATTTTTTGTATTATGACACCTGGGACGGGAACATAGAAATATGTTACCAATCCCCCTCAATGGGATGTGTTATTGTATGTCCTCAGCGCTTCAGATCTACGATCTCTCTCTCTTGATGGTGTAGAAAACCCAGACAAAAATGGAACTCAAGGGGATTTCACAGGCAAAAAGTAGAAAAATATGATAATGGTGAAGGATTAAAGTCAGACCAAAGGTATAGATCCAAAGTGATGTTTAGGAAACAAAAGGTAGTGAAAGAATGGAAAAACCTTCTATTTATAGCAAAATATTGAGTTATTCTAGATATTGGTGCATAATTAAAATATTATTAACCAAAATCTAGATCCAACTTTTATGGAATTATTTGTTATTTTTTTTGGAGGGAAAGTTAATTTGAATATGGTCAAATCCCTTTATTTGTAAATAATAAATAAATAAATTATTTATTTATTATTTTTAAGAATGTGGTTGACTAATAATTAAATAAATAATTATTTATTCAATTATTTATAATTGATTTAGTCAAATTTAACAAGGAATATTATTTAAATAATGTTTTAAATAATTATTCCTAGAAAATAATAAGATAAATAATGATTTATCTAATTAATTTTCCCGTCTTGGGTTAAATAAGACTAGGAATATTAATTAAATTGTGCTTTAATTAATTATCCCCCGAGGAAAATCAAACGAATAAGGATTTATTCAATTATTCGTCACGGGGTTTCCTGTTTAGTCCAGAAACAACTTAATAAATTATGGAATACTAAGTTATTTTTCATAGTGAAAGAAATTTTACCATGGTAAAATTGGTATTTCATGGTGTACTTTTGTCCATCTAATAGTTACAGGTTAGATGACCAAATATTTGTGTAACACCTTGATAGCACATGATCTAGCTTTTTTTTGCTTCATAGGAGCTCGATATGGAATTTGATGTATCTTTGTGATTTGAGATCTCCAATATGTGACCTTTGGTCCTATAGTATCCCTTTGAGTCTTCTTTCCAATGCCACAGGTCTGACCGATTTGGATTCTTCAAGGCAAAGTTATGCCCAATCTCTCACAATGACCTAATTATGGACGTGTCACTGTTTCCTCCTTCGGCTTTGAAATTGATACACAAAAAACTACAGTCTATGCGCTATTCGTCATTTTTACAAAATTCTAATCCGCTTCTCAAAGTGAGAGTTATAACAATTTTCCCAAGGTCACCTCTTTGAGATGAAATTTGGAAGCCTATAAAAATCCTAACTTCCACAGATCATATCTCTGAAAATATAGCGAACCAAGATCTGCGATTCGGAAACACGTTTCATCATGATCTTTCCCAAGTGTGTGTTTTCTTTTCAACATCTAAAGCTTCGTAGAAAAAACATTATAGAGAAAATTCCATGATGACCTGCTTTTAGTAGCGAAATCCTTACATAAGGACGATATGAGGGTCACAATTTATATAAATGCTTAGGTTGAGAGGGTCTTCAACATGTGAACATTGGAGGGATTTTACGGGCATAAAAGTATATTAATTATTGACTATTCAATGACCACAACCAATAATTAGTGTCATGCCACAACCCCAAGGGGTTTTAGCCCACTAACTGGGGTTACTAACTTCAAACACGAATATATATCAAACCATGAAGAAATATGTAGTGTGCCATATATCAACGGAAACATATTGACAAGTAGAAACAATTCCAAATATTCTTGACTCAGAATAGAGTAATTTTTAAAGTCAAAATTCCCATGAAAGATCGGGGTAGCCCTTGGTGCTTCTTGGGTTGACATCAATGGCAACCGCTGATCAACAATCTCCCCCTTTGGCATTGATGGCAACAAAATTACTCTACCTACGATCATGAAACCTCTTCCTACAACATTATCTCCCACTTTGACATCAATGGAAAAGGGTAACCCCCTCTGACACACAACCATCCTGCGTACCTGTACACACTTCTAGGACCCCTTTATTTTCTAAATAAGGAAAATATAATGATAACTTGGGAGAATCCAAAGCTTCTGGTGAAGATATTCAAATGATTCACGAGGTAAATGTTTAGTGAAGATATCAACGATTTGTTCTTTTGTACCAACATATTTAAGTTTGATATTACATTCAACAACTTATTCTCTAACAAAATGATATTTGATCGGAATGTGTTTTTTTTTTGAATGCATGACGCAATTCTTGGAGATGCTGATGAAACTGGTGTTATCATAGAACATGGGAATAGGCCCACTGAATTGTACTTGAAGATCTTGTAAATTTTGTTTCATCCAAACGACTTGAGTACAACAAGTTTCCACTGCATTGTATTATGCTTCCGCTGTAGATAAAGAGATTGATGTTTTCTTTTTTCTCAACCATGATACGAGAAAACCACCTAGATAGAATGCTGCTCCACAAGTTCTCTTACGATCATCAATGCTTCCTACCCAATCTACATCTGTAAAGGCTTGAATAATGATATTGTTACCCTTGGGATACCGCAAGCCATATTCTACTGTTCCCTTTAGATATCGAAGAATTTTTTGACAACAATAATATGTGATTCTTTTGGTGCTTCTTGGAATCTTGCTACTTGTCCAACTGCTTGCATAACATCTGGCCGGGAGGCTATTACATATAGAATACTGCCAATCATAGATCTGTACAATCTCTGTTCCAGATCGTTAGATGAGTCATCTATGCTCAATTTGCAACACATTACCTTCGGAGTAAGCATTAGGGGAATTTTTAGGTCTAAAATGGGCCTCCTAAGGAAATTATAAAATAATAGTAGAAATAATAAGATAATATTTGATTACATCATCAAGTTTTAGAGGGAAAAAAAGGAAAAACTATTTTTTAACTCGTATTTTCAACTCATATCCCTATGGGTTTACTCAAATTTTGAACGAAAACACTCATTAGATGCAGAATTTGATTTCTCATCCAAGGAGTACCCATTTTTCTTACTTTTGATGGACCCTACTACATGAAAAATGAGAAATACATGAAAAATGTGATTGTAAACATGTTTTTTTAGATATTTCTCATTTTTTGTGTAGTAGGGTCCATCGAAAGTATGCAACATGGGTACTCCTTGGATGATGAATTAAATTTTGCATCCAAAGCGTACTCCTGATAGAAATTTTAATAAAACAATAGGGATATAATTTTAAAATACAAGTTGAAAAATGGTGAATTCTTTATTTTGAAAAATGGTGAATATAAGTTTATTTTTTAATATCTTTAATATTTTACTTCAAAAATGGTGAATCGTCCTCCATGGTTGAAATCATCATCTTGAATCCTATTGGTTCTTATAAAGTTTATTTTTTTGTACATTTTTCTTAGGAGGCCCATTTTAGACCTCAAAATTCCCCTAATGGACGTGTTTGCAATCTCATTTTGAATTTCTTGAGCATTTACTTGATATACTTGGCTTAACATATAAATAATCCTTTCTCTTGCTGAGATATTTGAAGCCCTAAGAAGTATGTCAGCTCACCAAGTTAAGACATCTCAAACTCACTTTGCATCTTTGTAGCAAAGTTCTTACTTAGTCGATCATCATTGCTACCAAAGATTATATCGTCCACATATACCTCAACGATTGTTAAATTACTTTTATCTATTTGTACATAAATGTTGCTATCAACAATACCTCTTGAACCATTGTTGACGTAGAAATCCATCAAGATGAGCATACCATGCCCTGGGAGCCTGTTTGAGACCATATAGAGCCTTCTTTAACTTGTAAACATAGTCTTCTTTTTCAGATAGTAGAAAACCTTCAGGTTGTTCGATGTAAACTTATTCTTCTAATTCACCATTTAGAAATGCTGACTTAACATAGATTTGGTAGACTTTGATTTTTCTTGAACATGCATAGGCGAGAAACATCTGGATGGCTTCCATTTTAGCAACTGGTGCAAATGTTTCATCAAAATCAATTCCTTCCACTTGTGCATAGCCTTTACAAACCAATATTTCTTTGTTTTTGGTAACATGCCCATATTCATTCAATTTGTTCCTGAACACCCATTTAGTCCCAATGACATTTTTATCTTTTGGTCGTTGAACTAATTTCCAAGTGTTATTCTTCTCGATTTGATCCAATTATTTATTCATAGCTACTACCCAATGTTCATTCTGGCTGGCTTCCTTAAAACTACTAGGCTCAAAGGTTGCTAGAAAAGCAATGTGAGCATGTTGTGATGAACGAAGTTGTCGACCTTCATTTATGTCACCAATGATTTGATTTGATGGATGGTTCTTTTGAATCCATTTTTTTGTTCTCTTTCGAGGAGCTTCTTGTTGGTGTTCCTCTATATCTTGATGATCATTATTTACTTCTTTCTGGTTGAAAGTTGCTTCTTGTTCTAGATTTTTCTCAGTGTCTTTTTCAGCCTCTATCTCAAGTTTCAAATATTCTAGATCCTCATCATTATTCGTTAGAACACCATCTTCATCAAATGTAACATTTATTCTTTCCACTATATGTTTTCGTCTTAGATTATAGCATTTATAGGCCTTTATTTTGTGTGAGTAACCAACAAATATACCTTCATCATCATGTGATTCAAACTTACCCAACTTTTGATCTTATATTTTGATATAACATTTGCTTCCGAATATTCTGAAATATTTTACATTAGCTAGTTTTCCTTTCAATAATTCATACGGGGTCTTGTTGTAATTATTTCCGAGAAGACTTCGGTTGATAATGAAGACTGCCATATCAATTGCTTGAACCCATAATTTTTCATCCAATTTTGAGTCCTTCAACATTGTTATACCTATTTCCTGTATGGTTCTGTTCTTTCTTTCAATAACTCCATTTTTTTGAGGTATTCGTGCTGTTGAAAATTGTATTTTTATTCCATTTTCTTCACAGTATTTCTGAAATAATTTAGAAGTGAACTATCCACCATTATTTGATCTTAGACACTTTATTTTCAAACCAGTTTCATTTTCGACCAAATCCTTGTAGATCTTAAAGCACTCAAATGATTTATATCTTTTCTTTACGAAACTGACAGTTGACATCGTGGTATAGTCATCTATCATTAACATGAAATATAATTCTCCATCTAAGCCTTTTGTTTTCACAGGACCACATAGATCAGTCTCTATTAATTCTAATGGATGTGATGCAAAGTGTTATTTTGTTTTAAATCAAATTTTCTCTACTTGCCGTACGGACAAGCCTCACATAGTGTGTTGGAAGATTTTGATATTTTCGGCATTTCTCATATTGCTTCCTTTTTTCTCATCTTGTTAAGATTGTCAAAGTTTATGTGACCCATTTGTTTGTGCCATAACCAACTTTCATCTTCTTTAGCTATTAGACATGCTTTAGTTACTTCATCCAGAACATATATGTCATTTGGATCTCAAATTGCTGTAGCTACAATTTTACAATACCTGCCTTTCTTGCTTTCAAATTTTGTGGAGTTGAATAGCATTGTGTGTCCTTGATCACACATTTGTCCAACATTGAGTAGATTGTGATTCATGTTTTCAACCAATAGAATATTCTTGGTTAGAGAATCTTTTCTTTCGAGATTGATGGTACCTGGTCTTGTAAAATTTGAAGATCCATCATTTCCAAAGGACATGGTTCCATCCTTCTTCTCTTTCATAAATACAAATTTCTTTCTATCTCCAGTAATATGCGTTGAGCAACCGATATCAACATACCACACATATTTGTTGTTTTTAGCCTTCAGAGCGAGAGCAAAATTATCAGTCTTCTTCTTCTTCCACGTTCATTTGTTTTGTGGCTTTGAAGATTCTTCTGGAGGATTTTCAAGTCTGCAGTCTCTGGCTATGTGTCCAAAGTTTGGAAATTTGTAACATTCAATATTATTTCTCAAATGTTCAAATCTATTGATGTTTCGCCAAGCCCTGGGAGGTTCATATTTGATAGATCTC
The DNA here is from genome assembly GCA_034641835.2 of Pinus albicaulis. Taxonomy (NCBI): domain Eukaryota; kingdom Viridiplantae; phylum Streptophyta; class Pinopsida; order Pinales; family Pinaceae; genus Pinus; species Pinus albicaulis. The sequence goes on along the minus strand of CM076583.1, from coordinate 1,121,128,359 downwards.
CTGGAATTGTATTGGTTCCTAGGGTACGTGCAACATTCTATAGCTTTATGACCAAATTTTCTACATGAATAAAAATAGCCATTAAAAATATGTTGGTACCTAGATGGAAATCTTCATCAGGGAATTGTATTCCAAGGATGTTCTTGCGAATCTTGTCCAATGAATTCTACATGCCTGTCAGATCTCATAGCTTCATTGTATTTTGTTGTAGAATGTCCTGCTTCTTCTTCTTTGTAACCGAGGCCAATTCTGTCGTTGTAAGATCGTTGATTGTTGATGATTTCTTCCAATTCCCTTGAGTTGTTGGCATATTTTTGGACAATTTTTTCCTTCTTCACTTCCTTACGCAATGAGACTACTTCGACTTCTAATGCCTCTATTTCTTGGTTGCTTTCTTCCAACTTATTTTGAAGTGACTCTTCAATACATTTGTTTTCTTCAACTTCAATTTTGAGACCTTGAACTTGTTATTCAAGAGTATTGGAATGAATCTTCTTAGCCTTGAGCTCTTTTATAAGCCTGATCACCTCCTTAAAAAATTATTCTGTGGTCAACCCTTCTTCTTCATTGTTTGATACCTCTTGTTTATTGTGCTTGGACATAAAAAATACTCCCTCATTGGCTTCTTCTTCATTGTCACTGTCTTCATCAGATGATGAGATATATTATTTAGATAGAAAGTTACCTTTTAATCCTTTCTTCATACCTTGCTTGTTGAATTTCTTAAAACCTTTCTTTCATTTTGAGTTTCCATCACTTCTATTCGGACATTTTGCTGCAAAATTCCCAATCTCACCACATCTGAAACATATCAATGGAAGTTTACTTCTGAATTTTCCCTTACCAATTTTTAGTTTTCTCGTAAATTAAGCATATTCTCCATATGAAGACCTTATTCATTATCTTCCTTTTCTTCACACTTGCAGGTGTAAGTATTTTCCTTTGAAGGTTGTTTGTCCTTATTGGTTTTCTTAGATGCAGAAAACACAGTTTCTAGATGCGAAGTACCCTCTTCTTCATAAAGTCTCATTTCATATGCTATGAGAAGTCCATGTAATTCCTCTTTGATGAGTTTGTCAAGATTTTCACTTTATTATAAGACAGATACCTTTGGGTTGAATCTCCCTGGTAACATTCTAAGAATATTTAGTATAATAGTCTTCTCGTCAACTAGCTCTCCCAATCCTTCCAGAGTATTGATTATTTCATCAACGTATTGGAAGTATGCAACAATGTTGCAATTTTCTTTCATTCTGAGTTATTCAAATTTTTCTCTATAGATTTGAAGCTTTGCTTCTTTGACATTTGAGTCACCTACATATATATTCTCAAGCTTGTCCCATACAGTTTTGACAGTTTTACAACCCAACACCTTATGATAAGCAGATTCAATAAGTCCACTGATAATAATATTATTTTATTTTGCATCATTTACCAAATTCTTCTTACGTTGTTCATCCACAGTTGGTGTAAAGCCATTTTGAAGAGCGTCCCATACTTTGGAACCTCGTGCCAAGAGATAGAACTCCATTCTTCCTTTCCAGAGTGCGTAATTATTTTCATTGAACAGAGGTACACCATTCTTGGTATGCTCCATTACCTCCTTCCAACTGTTAAATTGCTATTGAAGGAACCAAGCTCTGATACCAATTATTGGAAATACTGAGAGAAGGGGTGAATCAGTATTCTTTTCAATTAGTATTATTATTAATCTTTCACAGAATTAGCTAATGTTTAGTTATTATCAGTGTTTTTACAATGATAGAAATAAACAAAAGGAACAAAAATGCACACAGTCTTTAAGGTGGAAACCCCCTCTAGGAAAAAAACCACCTGAATGATTTTCTAATAATTCTTTAATCTAGAAAAGAATTCTTATACAAATCCCACTGGATGGACGCTCCAATGCCTAAGATTCTTCTGTAGTCAACTAAACAGATTCCCCAACACCTAATTAGCTACAACTCACCCTAGCACCACCCTACCACCCTGAAGTTTTCACAGGCTTGAACCTGTTGGTGAATTCATGCACCAGCCTAGCATGACCCTACCACCATTTAGAAGAATAAAACAATAATGTATTCTTGTACCAGGGACAATGGTCCACTTTACAATGATATAGAATGATGTAGAAGAAGAAGACGCACTAGACATACCCCCAACTATGACACAACCACCTAATGTTGATCCTAGACCTCCCAACACCGCCTCTTCAACTATTAGCAGATAGCCACCTGTACAAATTTTAGAATGATGCTTTTACAATGACACAAAAAAATGATACCTTTACAATGACTGTATGTCGTGCTACCCACTTGAAGACTTCATGTGGTGAAATTCTTGCTGCTATTATTCACCTTGATTGCTGCTCTTGTCATGCCAACCTTTCTCACTCTTTAGAACATTAGATAATGCATTGAGTATTATCCTGATGAATATATAATACCTGCACAAATTCTTCAAGGAAATACCCATAACATGATAATAGCAAAAATTACCTCATCCCGCAAATCATATGTTAATTCTAAACAAAAACAACAAATTAGAATACAAAGAAACTAATGAAATTAGGAGATGAACATGCATATACAGAAGATACTTACCTGGATCTTACCTCTTCTACATCATTTTTCTGCACCTTTCTTTGCTTTGCTACCCTAGAAAGTCTGGTCCTTTGCATCCCTTGATAGCACATGATCTAGTTTTTTATTTCCCTCTAGGAAATTGATATTAAATATGATGTATCTCTATGATTTCATATCCCCAATACGTGACCTTTGGTCCTATAGTAGCCCTCTAAGTCTTCTTTCCAATGCCATAGGTCTGACTCGATTTTATTTCTTCAAGGAAAGGTTATGCCCAATCTATCACAATGACCTAATTATGGACTAGTTCAGTAGAGAAAACTTGTATGATGTGCCACGTGTCATTTTTTCCTCCTTTGGCTCTAAACTTGATATACATAAAACTAAAATTTCTGTACCAGCCGCAAATTTTTATAGAATTCCAATCCGCTTCTCAAAGAGTGAGTTATGACAATTCTCCCAAGGTCACCTCTTTGAGATGAAATTTGGAGGCCTGCAAAAACCCTAACTTCCACATATCATATCTCCAAAAATATAGTGAAAAAAGATTTGAAATTCTGATACGTGGCCCATTAGGATTTTTCCCAAGTGGGTTTTTTGTTTCAGCACTTGAGGCTTCGTAGAAAACAAGTTATAGCAAAAATTCCACAATTACATGTTTTTAGTAGCGAAATCCTTACATAAGGAGGATATGAGGGTCACAGTTTATATAAATTCTTAGGTTGGGAGGGTATTCAACAAGTGAACATTGGAGGGATTTTAGGAGCATAAAAAATTATTAATTATTTACTATTCAATTACCACAACCAACGATTACTGTCATGCCAGAGCCCCATGGGGTTTTAGCCCACTAACTAGGGTTACTAACCTCAAACCTGAATGTCTCTCAAACCGTGAAGAATTACGTGGCGTGCCATATATCAAGGGAAACATATTGACAAGTAGAAACCATCCCAGATGTCCTTGACTCAGAATATAGTATTTTTTCAAGTCAAAATTCCCATGCAAGATCAGGGCAGTCGTTGGTGCTCCTTGCGTTAACACGAATGACAACCACTGATCAACATAATTATAAATTCATCTCTCTCTCTCTCTCTCTCTCTCTATATATATATATATATATATATATTTGTTTCTTTCATTAAATATGAAGAAGGATGCAAATGGAGCACCAGATAGTATCGAAATTTTTATTCAGAAAATTAAAATGAAAATGATGATAAAACAATGCCTTAGTAATGTTGAACTTGATCCCAATAATAATCATTTCATTTGGAAAGGGGTCCACACTATATAATATTAAATAATACTAGTTGATTGTGAATACATTGTAAAACTCATACCTAAAATGGATTATTCCTTAGTTATTGCAGTTATTCCTCATGGTTTCAATATCCCAAACGTTGAATATGATAGTGCGCCTTATACTTACCAAGCATTTAGTAAAGTGGTTGTGGGATTTCTAAAAGTCACAACATCCCCATTTTGGATATTTGTGACATTTATTTTAGACACACAATTTGGAATGTTATTAGCAAGCTTCAAGGGAAAATAAAACTCAAGGATGCAACTTACATGGTAAGACTTTGAAATAGTATGCTTGATTAATGTTAAAAAAATCATTTATGTACAAGTTAATTGAAATTTTACTATTTGATGTTATAGGAAAAAGTCAAATCTTATTGGTTGCGGAGATCAACCAATTATAAGTTATTTTGAGTTCATTCATGTTGAAAGTTGGAGAAAATATGATAGCTATAACCCTACGCTATTCAATCGGGTAGATGGAAAGAGTCATCGCCAAGTATTGATTCATGATATTGTTGTAAAACAACTTACATATGAAGATAAATAATCAAAAGGAGAAATTGTTAACATATATTAAAAGCCATAGTCATTGATTAACTATCTTATAGATTAATGTACAAATGAACGAGATTGGGCTTTGGATTTATTTTCAACCTCAGGTAAGTTTTATTATATAAAATTGAATTTCAATATTTTCTATTTTAATTTTAATGTGTTTATACTAATTTACTTAATTATTTATTTTGTACTTGATGATTACGTACAACACTAGCATGTTTCTTACAAAAAGGAAGAACTTTCATTTCCATTGAGAAAGACCCAGTACAGTGAAAATTTATTTAGTAAAAAATTAATGTTCTTCAATTTCTCCTAGATGCAATGCAAGAAGTTGGTTTGAGGAAAGGGAAATTTAATGAGTCCCATGAGGCAAAAAAAGAAAAGGAACATCAACCAACATTAGATGGAATTATTGGAAAGGCATACTTTGGGAGATTCACAAACATAAGAGATCCATCAAAAATGGAAATGACCAAACTGAAGCAGAAAATATTGTGGAAGAAGAAAATAATGAAATTCTAAAAGATTAAGAGTATCGGTTATGTGATATTATTGATTAAATTTTAGTTATGCTTACAAATGAAGCTTATTTTTTGTAACTATTAATTAGTTATAATTGTAATGTTTTGACTTTGACATTTTATGAGAAGAATAAGTATTCAATTATTGTTATTATATGTTTAATATTTTTATTATGGGATTTTCACTTCATTTTTTATGTGAAACATTTAATTTTTGAAAAAAAATGTGATTATTATTAGTTTTTTACATAAAATTGATAAAAATTACTATTTTTTAAACTTTTTTGTTAATTTTTTCCTATAAAAATGGTTTATTTGACATGCCACTTTTAACAAAAGAGTCTCAAGATTTGTAATCCTTCTATTATACCTATATTCAAAATGTGTATTTTTATGTCAATTGTTAAAAACTAATGCTCTTTTAGTGACAATTATTTCATGTGCAATGAAATATTATTTAAAAATTATATAATTATATAAATGATCGAAACTTTAAAATATTGACGTCTTTTTTTTTTTAAATGCAAAAAATCAAAGATCTCAGTTCAAAAAAATTGAAAAAAAGAAGAAGAAAAAACACAAACCTGAAAAACACTTAAAAAAATATGTGCGGGAGGAAGAAGAAGACGAGTACTTAAAAAAATGTTAAATTTAGAAAATAATTATTAGCATTTAATACATTAGAAAATTTAAAGGAAAAATAAGACTTTTAAAAAAAGGAATGATGTTGGCATCAATGCTTTTCAAAATCAACATAAAAATCACTAAAATTTTAAAAATAATGTTTATACTAAGTACATAAGAATATTTAATGTGTTAAAAATATGCTAAAAAAAGATTAAGGGTATTCTGAATTATAACTTTTCAAAATCATATGATTTTTTGCTACTTCAAAAAAATAGGTACTCATTTCCGTTCTCGTTTCAAAGTTTACATTTTTGGATTACATAGAATTAAATAAAGGTAGACAAAAATATCACTTTCCTCTTTTCCATTTTTAGATTAGATTCTTGACACTCTTACAAGATAATTTTTTCTCTTTCCTGGATGGTTTTAGCAGATACAATTAAATCCATATTTCTCTTGAAGATCGGGACAAAAACACATTCACATGTCCATGGGGAACGTTTTCGTACAAGGTTTAACCATTTGGTATGTGAAATTCACCAACCACCTTTTAGAGGGAAATTTTGATTATTTTTTCCAACTTAATAAGTGAAGGGATTGAGCTATACATGGATGATTTCACTAACTACGGTAGCAAATTTCACCAAGCTTTGCATAACTACCAGATTATGCCTTAGTAATGAAAAGTGCCATATGACGATGACATAAGGTGTAGTTCTAGGGCATTATATCTCTATTGCAGGCATTCAGGTAGGAAGCAAGAAATATTGAGGTAACTCTTATGATTCCTATTCCTCATACACCAACTGAGGTGCGTAGTTTCCTTGGATATGGTAGTTATTATCATTATTTTATACAAAATTTCTCAAAAATAGCAGAACCATTGTATGTAATGATCGGAAATGTGGAATTTTATTGCATTAATAGGTGTGATGTCATTTTTTCATATATGAAAAAGTTCGTCTCAAGAGCCCTCGTGTTACCCAGGCCAAATTGGAATTTTCCATTCCACAATTCATCTGATGCATCACATACAACAATAGCGGATGTACATGGATAAAGAAGATAAAACACCTTATCCATTGAGTGTACCAACAAGAATATTACACTAGAAAAGCTAAATTATACAGTGACAGAGAAAGAATTCTTAGATGTTTCTTATTCTATCAATAAATGTCATCACTATATAACAGGTTACCTAGTATTTTTATATACTGATCATTCTTCCATTAGGTATTTAGCCAATAAAACTATTACAAATGGTCTAATAAATCGTTGGTTGTTGTTATTATAGGAATTTTATATCACCATAAAAGATCGACCGAGGAAGGAAAATATTTTTGCAGGTTTTCTGTTCAAAATTCCTTTAGCAGCTAACTCTTCACCTGCAGAATACCAGTTTCCAAATGAAAATTTGTTCGTTGTGACAGACAAAACACCTTTGTATGCTTATGTCTCCAATTACCTGGCAGAAGGGAAATTTCCAGCACATTTACCATCCCAGGAAAAAAAGCTCATCTTTCAACGCATTACACGATTCTCCTAGATCAACTGGTACCTTTTCCATACACGGTATGATCTTCAAATTCCCAGATGCATCAAGGAATATGAAATTTAAAATATTCTTAAATATTGTCATGATGATCCATGCGGTGGGAATTTCGATGATCGAATAACTAGGCATAAAATTTTACAAATGGGCTATTGCTAGCCCATAATATTTAAATACACCAAGAAATATGTGCAGAGCTGTGATAATTTTTAGAGGATGGGTCACCCCATTCAGGCTGATGAAATTCCCTTAAAACTGCACATTTTACTTAAACCTTTCCAAAGATGGGCGTTGGATTTCGTGGCCCCCTTCAACCTACCGTGAAGTAAAAATTTATATATTTTGGTTTTCACAAAATATGTAACTAAATGGGTGGAGGCAGATCTCTCTTAAAGGATACAAAAGAGGCAGTTATTAAATTTCTATTTAAACTATTTGTGCATTATACATTACCTAGAGAGATCGTGAGGGATAGGGGGTCATAGTTCACTAACCAAAAACATTCTACTAACCTACAAAAATATCACATTAAATAGAGAATTACTTCTCCTCACCATCCTCAAGCAAACAGATAGGTGGAAAGTACCAATAAAGCTCTAGAGGAAATATTAACTAAGATAATATCTATAAACCACCATCATTGGGCTGTTAAATGCCATGAGGTCTTATGGGCCTATCAAAGGACTTCGCGTAACACTACTGGCTATTCACCATATCAACTTGTTTTTGGTCAGGAGCCCATTTTTCCAATAGAATTTGAAATCAATATTCTCAAAACCGCAAGGGAAGTTAGTTTGAGTTTCACATAAGCATAAAAACAACGCTTGCAACAACTTAATGAACTAGATGAAATGTGCCTATTAGCCTTACAACGCACAACTTTTATTCAATAGAAAAAGGCTAAATGGAATGGTCTAAGAGGAAAAATTTTCGAAAGGGAGATTGGGCTCTATTATATGACTCCATATTCCAATATTTCCCAAGGAAACTCCAAACAATATGGTTGGGACCATATGATATCACTAAGGTTTATGAAAATGGCACAATGAGTCTTACTACAATTAATGGTTCTATAATCAATTTTCTTGCCAATGGACACCGGCTTCGTTTGTATCTCCAACCACTCACACAAGGTTCTTTTCTTCATGAGGTAAGTAATGATTCTAATTTGCAGGTTATAGATGATCGAGGACGTAACCCCACAGCTACAACCAACAAAACTATTTTGGAAATATATTTCAGTTTGTATATAATGTACATATCTTTTGTGATTTTTTTTTAAGGTAGTTAATTAAAAAAAAAGAGAAAAGATATTTGTTGTTTCCTTAGCCACAGTTGTTGTTCCCTTAGTTAGATCTATTGTTTCCTTGGTTGCGGTCGATATTTCTTTAGCCACAACTATTGTTCCCTTAGCCACAGTCAATTTTCCCTTAGTCACAATCCTTGTTTCCTTGGCCACGATCGCTGTTTCCTTAACCACAACTATTGTTCCCTTCATCATAGTTGTTTTTCCCTTAGTCACGACTATTGATCCCTTGGTCACAGTCACTCTTTCCTTAGCCAAAACTATTGTTCCCTTAGTCATAGCTCATGTTCCCTCAGTCATGGTCATTTTTTCCTTAGTCGTAGTTGTTGTTCCCTTAGTCACAATTGTTGCTCCCTTGGTTGTGTTTGTTGTTTCCTTAGTCACAGTTGTTGTTCCCTTAGTCACAAATGATGTTCCCTTATTTATAATTGTTGTTTTCTAGGCATATTTGTTTTTCTATAAATAGTTATTCTTTTAGTTTGATTTCGAAACTCTTCTTTGCTATCATGGTAAGATAATAACTTTGCCCCAAATTATTCCCATAAGAGAATATTTTATAAGAAATTTTTAATAGAATTGTACAATTCCTAAAACTTTAACAATGGTAATATTATAACTACATAAAGATATTTATAATTCATCTCTTCAATCGACACTATAAGATTTTTTCTTTCATTTTAAGTTCTTATAATTCTTGGGTCTCCTTGAAAAATACTTTTTTGGAAGAAAAATAGTAAGATAAAACGGTAATCGTTACAATACTTTTTACACCATAACTAAATTTTAAGGAATCGATGAGCCACCCCATTAATTAATATTTTCTCATAACAAAAAAAAAATTTGAATAATAATAAATAAAAACAAAAGAAAAAAAATCAAACAAACGATAGGAGGTCTCATCACAAGCTGACCTACCATGATTATAGACCTAATGCAGAAAAATTACGACTATGTTCACCAAGCCACGGTAATGGCCATCGCCTTTGGGTGAAAGGACAAGAGGTCTCATCATGAGCCGACTTGTTTGCCTCATCATTTCTAATGAATGGAATTGTTACCAGCTGGTCAACATGCCAGAACAATGGTCTTTTGTTGATAATCGAAAAATAAAATTCTAAATTTTTTCAATTAGAATGGGATACTGACATATCAATGATTTAAAAGGAAACCCTATCGAGGCTATGGACGTCTACTAGTAGTGGATGACATGCCTATGGTATTGAATTACATTTGAAATTACCATCTAAAATTTTCCATTTTTCTCTCCCTTAGCAATAATAGAGGAAAATCATTGAATTAATATGGAAACCCTATTAATTTTTCCTTGGAAAGTGGTAGTCATGAGTATGTATAAATGATTAGTTTTAACATTACATATCAAGGATGTAATAGTTTTTGAAAAAAAACTACTAAAGTCTACTCTAAATTTCATTTTTTTTTCTCTAAGGGTAATCTTTCAGCAAAGTTTGTCTTATCTATTGTCAAAGTTCAAAATATTTCCATATGATTTCACTCCGCTTTATTTCTTTTGGTACTTAAAATGTCTCATCCGTTAGCATGCTTTATATTTAATGCGAACAATAATTACGTCGCACGCCTCGCTCATTATTTCTAATTTTCTGATGGTTATTCTATTATGATCCATTAATGAATTGGTATATGATTAGTCATGTAAAATGTCTCAATAAATCAAATTAATGATGGAAATTCATGGGATACTTATAATTTCATTGGGGGGGGGGGGGGGGGGTGAAAGGCCAAAATACTTAACCAGGTGCTTAAAATTATTTAACATTATTGCATGCTATGGTGGTTTGAATTTTCTACTCTTTGAAGTTCTTCTCTCCATATTTCTACTGAAATATGTTGTTTCTAAATTAAAAATTTATTACTGAGAAACGAATGAAATGGGTGGTCATTTAGTGTGTATTGAACTAACTCAGTTGCGAATCTACAAGCAAGTGCACAATATTATGAACCAAGTAGGGTGGTCAGATTATTGCCAGCGATTGCAAGGCTTTGATAACAATGGAATAAAAATTATTAAAGGAAGAAAAATATAGGTAGATGAAGAAGCTTTGGTAGAATCAACATGCCTTTCTATAGAAGGATAGAAGTGGTTTGATATACATACAACGCTAGAGAGCGAAACATACCTGTTTGGGAACCCTGGAGAGGAACTAGTTAGAATGGAAAAAGGATACAATCTTGCCTCATTTCCAGAACCATGGAATGAATTAGCATGTGTCGTCGAAAGGTAAATTAATTGCGATGGTCTGTATGACATGTTAAGCAGATGATATTTGAATTTAATGGCATCATTCAGGCAGAAGGAAATCCTAAAACTCCCTTATTTTCTAAAATCACTCTTGCATGAAACTTATTTGAGACTTAAACAGTCCAAAGATAAATCCTTAGTGGTGAGTCACCATGGGATTATAAAATTAATAATTTTTAGAAGTTTAAATCGAGCACAATTAAGTTGGGAAGAGTTCATAGGAAATCGTGAGGGTCCACCAAAAACTGAAACACCCATTGTAAACTTTACAAACATTTTACCTAGTAACAAAAAACCAGAAGGAAATGAGGAAGCCGATAAAAAAAAAAAATTTATGGTAGAAGTTACTTCATAGGGAAAAGCACAAAATTTAGCCCTCTAACAATTAACTAGGGAAAAGAAAATAATGGATTCCATCTTGGCCTTCCTACCTAGAAAAAGGAGAAAATCAGCTAGGTTCGTTAAATCCTAAAATTATATAGATTATGATGAAGAGTCGCTAGATGGGATTGAAACTCAATAATTTCTTGATAATCATCAAGAGGATACTCCTCAAGAATAGGAAATGGAGGCAGCTCAAGTTTTGGAAGCATTAGAAAACTTTTTAAACTCTGTGAATTTCGAAGAAGCTACATGTTTCTCAGAAAATCCTTTTGAACAAAAGACATCGTCTAATTCTCCTCCTAATTCTACAACCACTGTAATTTTAGAACCCTAAATAGAACCTAATAATACTTTTATTCGAGAATGATTTTTAGTTTCCGTTGCAACTATCCTGGAACACTCCTCCCCTAAAGAGGTAGCTTTACGATCTCCTTTAGAGAACATGGTACAAGAAGTCAATATTGAATTTCTAATTGAACCCCATGTTAATAGAGACCTTTTTGAACCTATAATAGATGCTACAACCGAATCCACCAAGCAAATGATGATTTAAAATCTTGAGGCCATAGTTGTTATTTCCCTTTCTTCTTCTCCAGCCACCCTGGCTAAGACTTTTACAAAAAATATTGATAGAGGACTAAAGGATAAAAGGAAAAGTAATACCAATAGAGAAACATATCTATTGAGAAAAGAGAAGGGAAATCTACAAAGGAATATAGGGAAATTGAAGAAATGGTTCTAGGACAACAAGACCCAAAGGAATCATGAGAAGAGAAATGCTAAGAAGAAGGAATTCTAGGAAAATGAAATGCAAACTGAATTTGAAGACTTTGTTGTTTCCTTTACCGTTGGAACTCAAATTGAGCCTGGCACATTAAATGATGATATTTTGAATAATGAAGAATGGATCTAGATGGATCCACCAACCCTCATTGCAATAAGTGCACAGAAAAAACATGTGCCCCCACACACTCTAATTATGGAAGCCACTATTCAGGTTTTGAATAAGATGAAGGAACAATGAGAAATTATAGCACTATATCAGGGAGAGATAATACATTAGAGTGACCATCCAGAGATCATTCAAAAATTTAAAGCATTGACAATTACAGAAGACTAAACTTATGTCGAGTTGAGAGTAGTTAAGAAATAGATCCAGTCTCTGAAAGTACAACTTGAAAAGGCCACGAAACAAATGAAAGAAGTATGTTCCCTATACTATGATTCTATGTCATGCAGATCTTCAGTTATATATATATATATATATATATTATTTTATTTTTCTATTGGAATGATATTTATTACTGAAATTCAAGGCCCTTCACTCAAGGAAACCATATGAATTTAGAAATGTTTCATATTTTCTTAATTCTTTTAATAAGTAGGATGATAATACCAAGTAATTTTTATTTGAACTATACATGCAAAAATTCTTCTTGGAAGAACAGGTAGATGAGAGCCATGTTCCTTTTATCGGGAATATAAAATTTCAAGATTTTATATCATATTATAGAAATCATATAAACTAGGCTAAGGCCTATAATGCATTTCAAATAAGAGAGCTTGACATTGACCTCTAGGTTAGAGGAGAGCCACGAAGTCCTTTGCGTACACTTGTTCGTCATAAAAGGTTCATGGAACAATCTTCTGTTGTTGATTATTTAACACCTATCCATAATGTCATTCTGCAATCAGGACTGGAGTACCTAGGGGAAGTTAGGTTTGAAGTCCTTCAAGGGGCGAAGTAGATATTGAAGCTATCATTCAGAGGAATAAAAAATATATAACCTTTTAGTTATCGAAATTTTCAGTCTACAATGTGCAGGGCATATGATTATGCTCATCTGGTGTTGGGGGAAGCTCCTAGTTGGATATGGTGTAGATATAGGTGCCCTATGTTATGGTGTCTTCAATCCGATTACAAATATTAATATGACCTAACCGAGGCAGGAGAGCATGTTGCTTTCCAAGAAATCCATAGGAGAAACAAATTTCGACATTATGGAGAAGACCCTTACCGAGCCTATTCCCTAAATTGTATTCATGTTAATTACTTGCTTGCATGAGGTCATGCAAATAGGTAAGTCGGGGGGTGATGTTTGGCTTCGGAATTGATACATTTTCTTACTTTATTCTCTTATCTTTGTATCCGTTTTCCAAGAATTTGTGTGTATAATATAATAATTAATGTGACATAGATTCTAGAAAAGCTTCAATAGATTTTCATTGCTTTATCAGTTTGATGAATCGATTTAGATATTGAAAGACACAATTTAATTATAGTTTGAATTGTTATTTGAATTGTAATATTTGATATAAGATTTTTTTCCCTGGAATAGTAAAGGAGTAGTAGACTATGTAGAACTGTTTATAGTCAACCAAACGAGATCGATTTCTATCCTGGAAGAAATAAGTTGAAGAAGAGATCCTAACTCAGCTATTCCAAGAAACGATGGATATTTTCATGATTTGAATTAAGAATAATGAGAATCCCTAGATTGTTAGGATCACTTTCTAGTTGAAATAGAATCGTTTTGTAATATAAAAGAGGAATCTAACCTTAGTAGTTTAAGGTTGAAGAATTTGAATTGAAGTTGTAACGATTTTGATTTATATTACAATATTTAGTGACCTTTCTTATGACTTGCTCGTTATGATTTAATGAATACTTTCATTGTTCAATTTTAATGTATCACAATGAATTAGCTACAAGGTAGTAAATTCTAGAAATTTTGGGCCCAGTCCTGGAACTGATATTGTCCTTTCCACTATCATTAAGTTTTTATTTCACTTTCTATTTCTTTCATTTAATTATTTGGTTATTCTCTAGATATATTCGTTGTTAATCATATTTTTTGTTAAAGTGTATTCTACATGAGTTACCATTGATATCACACAATTATACTTATCACTATTAACACATATTTCATTAAAATTGGAATTTTTTTATTACAATCACATCACTAAAATTGAATTTTCTGACTATTTTAAAATTCTATATTCACTATTTAATTCCAAATTTAATGAAATACGTGTTCATTGGTTTCTTGGAATGTTATTTCTCTTTGTTGATTCTTGTTGGTTAAAGTAGATTTACTAATTCTCAGGATTTGATATCTTTTCTAGAAAATTCATTCCTAGATATATTGTTGTTACCTTTCTATAGATGTTGTTCCCTAGGAAAAAAAATTATAATTGATTTGATTTATTTTCTTCTTTAGTAGGAGATGTAATGATTTTGATTTCCGTAGTAGCTTTGCTCATTTAAACTTGAAGTCTAGGAGTTAAGAGTGAGTTATTTCTTTCAAAAAGTGTGAGTTGTTCCTTTTATTCACATTTATTTGTTTTTTATTAGGTCCATACAAGTCGAAATACAATAGCACCATTTCTTGCATAAATTGTGTGGACAACGTTGAAATACACAAGCAGAACCCTAGGTTGATAAGTAATGTATAGGTGATTAGTTATTTTCATTAAGAAATTAATTTCCCCAACATAGAGGTAGGCTTGGTTTGGTCGATATATCTTCCCTAATTGAGAGGGAGTGATATCAAATACTTCTTGTCTTTATGGGTCAGGCATTATACTAGGACTAACAACTATAAGTCTTAGTGAAGGCCATAAGGAAAGAATGGAGTAAAAGGGGTTGGATAAGAATCTATATTAAAACTTCTTATGTATTATAGAATCCAAGAAATGAATTTGGTTATCGATGGTCTTTCAGGATGATGTAGAGAATCCAAGATAAGAGTAGTCGAAGAGGACTGATATACTTCAAGGATCTATGTTTGGAAATCCAATATAAGAATAGTCCTCAAAGGACATACCTTGTAGACATTTGGATGGAGTATGTTCTTCGAGAGGTAGTATGACAACTCATGTAAAGCCTCCCAGCATGATTCTCATAATGAAATATGAGTTTGCCTAGTTAAGGCCTTCAGGGACAATGCTAAATATGATCATGATTCTTGAAAAAATATGGCTTATCATTCCAACTATTCGTATGAGAATGCTTCAAGATTGATATTCCTTGTACCATGGATAGCTCTCTAGTTAAGAGGGAGTGTTGAAAATTTTAACTAGGTTTTTTAGTCATTATGATGTAATTGTAATCATAACATTTTATATTCTTTATAAAGAAAGAAAAAGAAAGAAAGAAAAAATATATTTTATTTTGGAGTATGGGTTTCATATTGAAGTTTGGGTCAGAAGCATTGTATTCCTGCTTTTAGGTCTCCTAGGTCTTTCTAGTTCTTTCTAGGATAAATAATATTATTGGTCATGTGGCATAGTCCCATTTAGACTCACTGTAGTGAAGAAAAATATTTATTTTTCCAAGAAAATCCATGGATAATAATAAGACTAAGTCGTCCCAAGGAGAAGATCACATCAACATAAAAGTATGAATTGAACCCTCAAGAAAGGATATAGAAGGGAGTGAAAATCAACTCATTTAGTCACTCATCTCAGGCAAGTTTGATCTACAATAGTGAAGGATGCGAAGAGTAGATAGGAGGACAAAGAAGAGGATCATAAGTGGAGATTTGTAAAGGAATATTTTCTCTGGCCTCTCTATTGTTTGTGAAGTTTCTAGTTATATGAGGCCAAAATTCTATAGCAGTTGGAGGAGACCGATGATGTAGGCCAAAATTTTATTGCAAGGGTCAAAGTTTTGTAGTAACAATGTATCAACATCAAATTTCTAGAAGTTGTCTCAAGGAAGATCTTTTTTGGAGCTGATATGTGTCTTGAAGGGTTTTTTGGCTTTTGTATTTGGGTCTTCAAAGTCTCTTTTGTAAGCATATTATAAGAATTACAGAAGAATTTTCCTTGGTTTTCCCATTGAAGGGGGTTTCCATAGCTTGCGGACTATATCTTCTTTAATTTGTCACTTTGTGATCTCCATTATTTTGATCATTTCTTTATGAATAGAACTAAAGAATTAATAAAGAACGAATTAACATCACAAGTAATTATCATGATAAGGAAAATAATTTGTAATCTACAAGTATCCATATTTTCCAACATAAAAAAAGGGGTCTTATACACCAATTTGGTGTGTGGGTTGGTGATCTGAAAATGGAAGTACTTGAAAATGTGTGCAAGGTATCCATTTCCATAAAATTAAATGTGTGCAAAATTCTCCATGTCTTGTTACATAGAACAACTACTTAGATCTAATCTAGAGATTGACTGTAGGGGCATTTACTGGATATGTCACCTTTGATAAAAGGATGAGATCCAGAGGCTACCTGGCCCTTTACAGACTCTGTCTTTAGAACTTGTAGAAGTTAACACTCATGTTCTCCATCAAATTATATGTGCAAACTGTTATTCATGTCTTGCAATTGAAACAAAGTGTTTATGGAGATTGTATAAGAGTTCATGTGTGAAGCAAAGTTAATTTAATTTGTTGTTTAAAATATTAAATCATAATTTTTTGTCCAGAATAACTTGACATAATAGCAAACCATATGTTTGATGACGGACTGCCCCTCTGGAAATTAATCTGTGCAGATGGAAAGCCTCCCAAAATTAGCTTGTCCTCTTGTATTAAAATGCTTAAAATGATAATACAATTTTAAAAGTGTCTCAAAAGGAAAATCTGAATGCAAGTACTGATTCAGAAGGTATGAAAAAGCTAATAATTCCTTTCCAAATTCACAAAACAGTGAAGAATTACCATAAAAAGTGATTTCTTCATCAATGCCCTGTTGGCTCTTTGAAATCCTCTGAATCGTTTCAGGCTGTATAGGTCCTAAAATAGATCTAAAACCTCTTCCATTGGTTTTATAAGGTCGAAATTAGCTGAAAATGACCTTTGGTTCACCTCAAACAGAGAGGTACAACTCAAAACAACTCAGTCCCCAAAATTGCCCTAGTGGCCCTGAAAACTCTCCCAAAGGTTTTTGGCCTCTAAAAGTATTCAAATAGTTCTGAAAAATATTCCATTAGTTTCAGAAGGTGGAAAATAGCTGAGAATGGTCTTTGGTTCACCTTAAACAGAAAGGTACAACCCAATACAACTCTATTACCAAAATGGCCCTGATGGCTCTAAAAGCTTCCCTGAAGATAAAATGGCTATATAACTCCTCTACTACCTCTAGAACCTATATCAATGGCTCTGGAATGCTGAAGAAAGTAAAAAATGACTTTTGGTTCACTTCAAATAGTTAAGCATAGCTCAACACAACTCCAACTCCCTCTTGGCCCTGATGGCTCTCATTGCTTCCCTGAAGCAAAAGGGACTGAAGATCAGCTCCAATGGCTCTGAAACCTATTCCAATGGATTCAGAATGATCTGAATACCCAAAATAAAAAAAATAAAAAAAATTCCAAAAGGTTGAGACTATCAAGAGTTATGACCCAAACAGTATTTTGCCCAATGTCAATTAAAAATCCCACTAAATGTGGGCTAACTAGAGTTAACCACACTAAATTTGGGACTAAAGCCTGATTTGGAAGAATGCACCTAGTTCTGGCGGAACCACTAGCCATTAAGTTTAATTTTTAATTGGACGTGGTCACATTTAAACACCACATAAACCGTCGCATTAACCGAGCTAATAAACTAACCGCCCACCTTGCATTTAATGTGAAATTTGACCTGGCCACATAACACAATTTTCTAACCATTTATCATTGCAGTTTAACCAGTGGGTTTAATTCTTAGGGCCAAGGTTTATGGCGCCTAGTCATATGAGCCATTCTGAATTGGGGGTTGGCCCCCTTTACCGCCATATGAACCAAAATTTAAATTTAAATATAATGTGAAAACCACAGTAGTTAAGAACTACCGTATGGTCCAATGGTAAAGCATGGCACTGGCAGCAGTGAGGTCAAGGATTCAAATCTCTTGGCCTCCACAAAATTTTATATAACGTGTTCTAAGCCACGTGGTAGCCTTAGGGATTGCTACGTGGCAGATTTCCATCGGCCCATAAAAACAAAAGTCAAACCAACTTCCAATCATAGATTGCCAACTGCCTGAATCTAATTGGCCTAGGTGGAATATTCTAGGGAATATTTCAAGGAATATTCCTTTTTTAATTTTTCAAAACTTGAAGTCAAACTTGGTCAAACTGGACTTTTGCCTGAAATTGTGAATTTTCAAACTTGAATAACTTTCACATACAGTGTCGGATTTGAGTGTTGTTCATGGAATTAGGATCGTATCACTGAGGCCTATCAGATCGTTCAGGTTGAAAGTGATTTTGAACACTTTAAATTTTGAGCTTTTTCCATGGCTTGGACTTGAGCTCTTGATCACACCTCACAAATGAGAATCTTTTGGACCCCAAAATCTCACTGAAATTCTGAAACTGATCTGTAGTACAAAAAATGAGAGAATAATAACATCCTCTTCTCTCCAGCTTCCAAAAATTTTCCTGAATTGCCAACTGTTCACATGGTGAATTTTACTGAATGAGCCATGTACTAGTGCTGAATCCCGACCAAGTTTTCTCGCCATACCAATTTGACATACTAAAACCAGCAACTACCCTTGCTAAAAATTGTGCCCTCTTTGCTTGCATGCCTTTCCAACTCATGGAATTTTGCACTGCTTTGCACTGACACTTCGTTCTCTGCACCAATCAACACCAAAGGCACCTTGTGCAACATATGACATCAACAAGAAGTTGACAA
The DNA here is from genome assembly GCA_034641835.2 of Pinus albicaulis. NCBI lineage: Eukaryota > Viridiplantae > Streptophyta > Pinopsida > Pinales > Pinaceae > Pinus > Pinus albicaulis. Next base: position 1,121,109,593 of record CM076583.1, on the reverse strand, counting down.
TAAAATGTGCTATACAATTGACAGACAAAATCTGTAACAAGTGTGTACACAATTGACACAAGTCGATAAACATGTATGACACAATCAACACAAGTCGATAAACAACAAGATACATCTTGACAAGCACATGTGTATGTATCATGTACAATGAACTATATACAGTTCACTATTTACACATACAACCTCTATGTACATGTGCAACTTCAACTCTTCTTTTCAAATGCCAACAAGTACATCATCCCAAAAAAACATGTGCGTGACAAAAGGCTGAACCAAAAAGACATTTCTCCAATATAAGTGAGCATGATACTCATCTTTTACACCTCCATGGCGAAATTTTGCAACAACAAAGAAATTCCTTCAACTGAAACTTCTTTTTCATGCAATTTTGCATCAAATTTTCAATTGAAATACATGCATACAAATCTGAATTTTTCATGTACAAAATGAGTAAGGGCTTACTACATTAAGAATTTAATCCACTTCGTACAAATCCAACTCCATGGCATATTTTGCGATTGCAATACACCTTCTTGTGAATCTTCCATTTCCACAACGATAATGGACTCCATATATCCACTTGCACCAAACTTGTTGTCCGCTAGCTGCATGTGCTTTGGATGATTTGTTGGATGCAAGGTCCAAAAATGAGAGACATCATGTCCCTTCCTTTGACAAAATGTGCAACCCTTAAGCACTTTCTGAGGAAGTTCTCTAAATTGCCTCTTCTGCTTCCTGTGTGCTTTCTTTTTCAACTAGCAACTTGAAGCAACATGGTTAAATCCACCACAAAATGTGCAACAAAACTTTCTTTCATTTGAACAAGAAAAATTATCATTCTTTCCTGAAACATAATCAAATTCATCATGTGAATAATTATACCCCTTTTGCTGCATGAAATGTCCATCCTTTTTTTCTTCGAAAGACGATGAACTAGTCGAGGAGACAACTTTCCTTTTCAAACTTTCATCACAGTTCTTGTCTTAAAAACTATTTGGACTTGAAGGCTCGCCATAAGCGACATGTTTACCCTCTACTTGCTGCAATGATGGATTAAAACAATGGCAATCATCCTTAAAACAAATTTTACATATATGCATAGAAGAACTTGGAATAAAGGTTGTCTTTAAATTTGCATCACATGCATTCAAGGATTTGGAGTCTTCGCCATTAAACTACACATAACCAAGACCAACATTCTTGGGTTGTTCCACAACTAAAATAGGGTCAACCATGCCTTGTGCATTCTTGCCCAAACCTTTGCCTTCTTGATAGCCCATCTTAAACATTAGTTTGGACCCGATTCCCCTTGTATGTTTTTCAAAAGAACCAACACACTTTTCAATAGGGGAAGTTGAAGAAAAGTTGGAATGGTTTACCTCTTCCTCACACTTGTTCTTGGACAAAGCTTCTTGAGCTTGAAGGAGTTTTTTATCCATGTCATGCAACCTTTGGAGAATTGTTTCCTTCTCTTCCTTCATAGCCAACAATTGTGCATGAAGCTTAACACTTGCTCTTTGATCCTCAATGAGAATCTGCACCATGTCCTTCACCTTAATGAAATCATTATTCATGTCATCATTGAAGAATCTCGTGAAGGAGGAATCTTCACTTGTAGAAGAACTTTACATTATGTAAATGGTCAAATTAACAAAAGGAACTTCCAAAGAAAAGTTCTCAAAGCTTTCCAAAAAATGACAAGCTTATAACCAAATGTCAGTAAAGACCCCTTCTTATTCAAGCTACCATAAACACAAACTATTGGATTTTGTTTTCCAAAGATAATATTGAGGTACTTTAGAATAAGGAAATAGCCTACAACTATTTTTTCCTTTCCAAGACTTAGCTATCAACAACTATCTTTTCAACTCAAGAAAAGTCATACAATCAGCCAATTTTCAACCAATAAAATAGTAATATTGATTGTTTTAACACCTTTTTAACAAAAACAAATGTTCAACATAAGCTCAACCTGAGCACACCCAAGATTACCCAAAGCTCTGATACCATCTGACCTGAAAATAGAAGTACTTGAAAATGTGTGCAAGGTATCAATTTCCATAAAATTAAATGTGTGCAAAATTCTCCATGTCTTGTTACATAAAACAACTACTTAGATCTAATCCAAAGATTAACTGTACGGGCATTTACTAGATATGTCACCTTTGATAAAAGGATGAGATCTAGAGGCTACCTGGCCCTTCATAGACTCTGTCTTTAGAAATTGTAGAAGTTAACACTCATGTTCTCCATCAAATTATATGTGCAAACTATTATTCATGTCTTGCAATTGAAACAAACTGTCTATGGAGACTGTATAAGAGTTCATGTGTGAAGGAAAGTTAATTTAATTTGATGTTTAACATATTAAATCAGAAATTTTCAGCAAGATAACTTCATCATATCATGACACATATGTTTGATGAGCAGTTCACGCCTCCTGGGCTATGTCTGCTGGATCAATCCTCCCAAAATGAGCTTGTCCTCTTGTATTAAAATGCTTCAAATGCTAATACAAGTTTAAAAGTGTCTCAAAAGATAAATATGAATTAAAATACTGATTCAGAAGGTATGAAAAAGCTGAGAATGCCTTTCCAAATTCACAAAATAGTGAAGAATGACGATAAACAGTGAATTCTTCATCAATGCCCTATTGGCTCTTTCAACTCCTTTGAAGAATTTAGGGCTGCATAAGTCTTCGAACAGGTCTGAAACCTCTTCCATTGGTTTCATAAGGTCAAAATTAGCTAAAAATTGCCTTTGGTCCACCTCAAACAGAGAGGTACAACTCAAAACAACTCAATCCCCAAAATGCCCCTAATGGCCCTGATAACTCTCCTGAAGGTTTTCGGCCTATAAAAGTCTTCAAAAAGTTCTGAAACATCTTCCATTGGTTTCAAAAGGTGGAAAATAGCTGAGAATGGTCTTTGGTTCACCTTAAACAGAAAGGTACAACCCAATACAACTCTATTACCAAAATGGACCTGATGGCTCTAAAAGCTTCCCTGAAGCTAAAATGGCTATAGAACTCCTCTAATGCCTTTGGACCATGTCTCAATGGCTCTGTAATGCTGAATAAAGTCAAAAATGACTTTTTTTTTCACTTCAAATGGTTAAGCATAGCTCAACACAGCTCCAACTCCCTCTTTTCCCTAATGGCTCTCGTTGCTTCCCTGAAGCAAAAGGGACTGAAGATCAGCTCCAATGGCTCTGAAACCTATTGCAATGGATTTAAAATTATCTTAACACCCAAAATAAAAATAAAAAAATCATTCCAAAAGGTTTAGCCTATCAAAATTTATGACCCAAACAGTATTTTCTCGAATGTCAATTAAAAATTCCACTAAATGTGGGCTAACTGGAGTTAACCACACTAAATTTGGCACTAAAGCCTGATTTGGTGGAATGCGCCCAATTCTGGCGGAATGCACCCAGTTCTGGCAGAACCACTAACCATTAAGTTTAATGTTTAATTGGACGTGGTCACATTTAAACTCTGCATAAACCGCCACATTAACCGAGCTAATAAACTAACCACCCATCTTACATTTAATGTGAAATTTGACCTGGCCACATAACACGGTTTTCTAACAATTTATCATTGCAATTTAACCAGAGGGTTTAAGTCTTAAGGCCAAGGTTGATGGCAACTGGTCGTATGAGCCATTCTGAATTAGGGGCTGGCCCCCTTTACCCCCATATGAACCAAACTTTAAATTTAAATATAATGTGGAAGCTATAGTAGTTAAGAACTACTGTATGGTCCAATGGTAAAGCATGGCACTAGCGGCAATGAGGTCGGGGGTTCAAATCCCTTGGCCTCCACAAAATTTTATATAATGTGTTTTGGGCCATGTGGCGGCCTCCGAGTCTGCCACGTGGCAAATTTCCATTGGCCCATAAAAACAAAAGTCAAACCAACTTCCAATCACAGATTGCCAAGTGTCTGAATCTAATTGGCTGAGGTGGAATATTCCTTTTTAATTTTTCAAAATTTGAAGTCAAACTTGGTCAAACTGGACTTTTGCCTAAAATTGTAAATTTTCAAACTTGAATAACTTTCACATACAGTGTCGGATTTGAGTGTCGTTCATGGCGTTAGGATCATATCACCAAGGCCTATCTGATTGTTTATGTTGTAAGTGATTTTGAACACTTTTAATTTTGAGCTTTTTCCATGGCTTGGACTTGAGCTCCTGATCAGTTGGTCACGGCCTTAAAAACAAAAAAATATAGCTTGAATTGACCTAATGGTTGAGAACATGCTTCCTCGTAAGAAGCCATAAGTTCAAATACATATTAGGGTGGGTAACTTGTCTCATAAACAAGGGTGTACCATACAACAATTTATTTTGTAGCTTGGCCCTGTCCTAAAAAAAGAAAGTGCAACTTTAGTGGGCGTAGTGGTTAAGAACATGTGTTTCCTTGTAAGAATTCAGATGCTCAAATATAGAGGGAGGCAGGTTATTTTCACGTTTATATACTATATTAGTGAAATCATTGTGCAGAGGTGAATACCTTATCTCATAAATAAAATGGTCGCATACACTGAGTTGTCCATTAGAGGAGTTTTGAGGTCTAAAATGGGCCTCCTAAGAAAATTATAAAATAATAATGGAAATAATAAAATAAGATTAGATCACATCATCAAAGTTTAGAGGGAAAAAAGAAAAAACTATTTTTTCAACTCATATTTTCAACATATCTCCCTATGGGTTTAATCAAATTTTGAACGAAAACACTTTCCTCATCCAAGGAGTACCCATGTTGCATACTTTAGATGGACCCTTCTACATGAAAAATGAGAAATACATGAAAAACATGATTGCAATCACATTTTTTCATGTATTTCTCATTTTTCGTATAGCAAGGTCCATCAAAAGTATTCAACATGGGTACTCCTTGGATGAGGAATTAAATTTTGCAACCAAAGAGTACTCCTTCTTGAAATTTGAGTAAACTCTTAGGGATATATATGTTGAAAATACGAGTTGAAAAAGTAGTTTTATTATTTTGTTATTTTTTATTCTTTTTACTTTTTTTACTCAAAAAATGGTGAATCATCCCCCATGGTTGACATCATCATATTGAATCCTATTGGTTCTTATAAAGTTTATTTTGGTTGTATATTTTTCTTAGGAGGCTCATTTTAGACCTCAAAATTCCCCTAATGAAATCATTGTGCAAAGGTGAGTCTTTTATCCAATAAACAAGGGGTCTCCTACACCAATTTGGTATCTAGCTTGCCTATGAATTTGAAATTAGACTACTTTTATTATTATAAAGCACCTATCAATGGAATAAGAATGATCTCTCTCTCTCTCTCTTTCTCTCTCTCTCTCTCTCTCTCGTGTATATATATATACATACACACACACATATATAATATTTTACTCAACATGTATATTGAAATATTTTAATAATAATTTACATTGTTTTTTTTCATTGACATTAAATTTTAAGTGGTACATATTGAATCCACATTAAGAATTGAATAAATTACATGTCTCTTAAAATGGAAAGTAAAAATATGATTTTTTTTTTCATTTCAATTACAAGTTGACATAAAATTATGTTACTTTGAAATATTTATTTGTGACTTGGACTAAAATAATATTTTAATCTTTGAATATCACATATTTTTAAATTGTTAATGTAAGTGATTAAGTAATTTATGAGATGAATTCATGAACAAAAATTGTATAAAAAAGTAATATTTATGGATTATAAATTAAAAATAAATATTATTATTAATATTTATTTTACTTTATATTTATTTAAATAGTGATAAATTAAATATTTAATAAAAATAATGATAAACAAAAAATTTATTGTAATATGTCAAATATTTTATAAATATAATTTATTATTAAATACTAAATGAAGCAATAGTAGCCTTTTATGAAATGAAAAAAAAATAAAATTTATAGTAGAAGTTATTGTATTTAAGATAAAAAGAATACAATTGCAATGTAAAAAATTCCTATTTTTAGAGCAAACTTTTAACATATTTTTTTAATTAGATTACTATGTTGAATACCAAAGTTAGTTTTATATATACTAAGTTAAATAGAATGAGAAGCAAATCAATTTTTTTAATAATTATATGCACAAAGTTATTGTTATAGAAGTAGATGGAATTGTTTTGTAAATAAAATGTTAAAATCAATAGCTTATAAATAAATCAAATTGAAGTAGTAAAAAATTTTATCAATTAATTTTATAACTATGAATATTATTATGAATCTTATTAAAATTGGATCATAATTAAACTTTTTCCAATATTTTAAACATGATTTTTATACTTAAAAAACATAAAGTTAAAGTTGACTATTCAAACTTATGAATTATTTTAATGTGAAATTAAAAAAATTACTTTATTATAAAGGTTTTGTAATGTATAGTCTAATTATTTTTTAGAAGATATAAAGAGAAGTATAATATAATTTTATAGTGAATTTCTCATGTTCCCATATAAAACAAAAATAAAAATAATTAATTTCATTAATTTATAATTCCAATCAAGTTTTATTAATATGAATTAATTTAGAAATATAAATTGATTTAAAATTGGTTTTTGATTTTTGTTAAATTTTAAAAAATAACAAAATATTTGAAATTTTAATCATATATCAATTTTTGATTAATTTATAATTTTAATTAAATTTTATTAATATAACTTAATTTCTATTTAAAATTTTATCTGAAAAAACATTATTAAAAAATTTGTACGTTAGATATACTTGAAAAAAATAACACTCATTGTCACATGCATTTAAAAATTAAAGTAAAATTGAATAAACTTAAATATTAGTAACTATTGATATTGTTATAAGTATAATTTTAAAATTTTAAAATGTTTTTAAAATAGATAGATTGTTTAAAATAACACTCATTGTCACATGCAGTTAAAAATTAAAGTACAATTGAATAAACTTAAATATTGGTAACTATTGATAATGTTATAAGTATAATTTTAAAATTTTAAAATGTTTTTAAAATAGATAAATTAATGAATAAAGGATGTGTCATATCAGTTTTATCCATAACACGCCAAATTTTAATTTAAAAAAAACAAAAATTTTAATTTAAAAAAACATTTGTTTTTTTTATAATTTTCAAGTCAAAACCGTATAATATCACCTAATTGGTAGCAAAGATCCTTAGAACAATTCTATTAATGGATTAAGGAGTTCATTGGTTAGTGATCAGAGCATAGCTTCTTTAATTCTTAGGCAAGCCTAATTCTCTTTACCGTTGATGCTAATGGAGAATATAATAGAATTGAGTCCAAGTTCATGTACCTAATGACTATTTTTGAGTCCCTACTATTATGAATCCCATATTGCAATGGATTTTTGGCTAGATTAAAGCCTTGAAAAAGTATAGGGGCTTCATCTTAATTATTCAAGGTAACAAAAGCCCTAATATAATAACAAGAAATAATATTCATAGTTATAACCTTAATTTAAAAATGTTCAACTACTTCAATTTAATTGATTTATAACTTATAGATTATAAAATTTTATTTACAAAATAGCTTTATCTATCTCTATAAAAATAGTTTCATACTTATGGTCAATATAGATGTTGATTTGCTTCTCATAACATAGTAGGTATAAAAGTAACTTTGCTACTCAACATACTAATCTATGAAGAAAAATATGTATAAAATGGCTATAAATATATACAATTGTTTACATAGTAGTAGTATTATTTTTATCTTAGTTACAAAATCTTAGTTACAATAACTCATGCTATCAATTAATTTTCTCATAAGAGACAGGTTCTAAGCGACAATGCTACATATAACATTTATTTCATTTTCTTTTTTCATTTTTTTCTTATTTATTTTCTTCATACCTCTTATTATGAAACCAACTCCAAAAATAGAAGAAAAGACATATCAACACCTTAGAAATCATCCACTTCGAGGGGGAAACCTCCTTTACATTAGATAAATGAAAAATTCTTGGATGATACAAATGACAAAACCTCCTTTATATATAGGAGTCCATGGGGCCACAACATAATCCTATCTGACCTAACAATAATAATTTAAGGGCACAATAATAACAATTTGGGGGTTAGAGGGGTACAATAATAACAATAAGGGGGCTACTCTAAGAAAAATAAGGGACTACACTAATAATATAGGGACCTAACATGCCCCTCTACTTCAAAAAAATGTTGTCCTCAATGCTTCAGTAGCTCTAGATGCTTCTGTATAAAATTCTCATCCTCCCATGCAGAATCCTCAATGGGTAAGTTCTTCCACTTGATGAGATACTCTGAGATTGATTGATTTCATAGAGTTCCTTTTTTTGTGACTGCTTTAGGTTCCAATATATTTTTTCATTCCTCATCAAGTTCTGACAATATTTTTTGAACTATAAGTTTGTCACCTATGACCTTCTTTAAGCATGAAACATGGAAAACTAGATACACTCGAGAAGAAGCACGAAGCTCCAATTTGTATGCCATAGTACCAATCTTTTGCAACAGCTTGTAAGGACCATAGTACTTTGGCAACAATTTATTATCCTTATTAGCTTGCTTGAGGGACACTTCTTTGTATGGTTGTAGCTGTAAAAATACCATGTCTCCTACATCAAAAATTTTCTCCCTGCTATGTTTATTTTCATGTTGTTTCATTCTATTTTGTGCCAAATTTAGGTTATCCTTTAAGAGTTGGAGAACTTGTTGTTGATGCTTGATGTGATCTTCCACTATTTGAACCTTAGAATTTTCTCTTAAAGATGATGTGATGGACGGTGGATGATATCAATAAAGTGCCATAAATGGGGTCATTTTTGTTGTAGTATGGAAGGAAGTGTTATACTACCATTCAGCTAGAGGTAACCACTTGACCCATTGTGTTTCTTTATCACATACAAAACAACGAAGATATCCTTCCAAACATTTGTTCACTATCTCAATTTTCCCATCGGATTGAGGATGATAAGATGAACTATGAGCTAGTTGAGTACCTCAAAAAGAAAATAATTTCATCTAAAATTTTCCAGTAAAAATGTGATCTCTCTCACTTACAATAATCTTTGGGTTTCCATATAGATTTTGAATTTTTTCCATAAATGCAATAGCAACTGTACCTGCTTTAAATGGATGATATAATGCAAAAAAGTGTTCACACTTTGTAAGTATATCAACTACCATCTGATGACACTCTTTCCTTCAGAATTAGGTAAACCTATGATAAAATCCATTAAAATCTCGTCCCAATGTTGACTTGGAATCGATAAAGGTTGTAGAATACCTGGGGTCTTAATTGTCTCAAATTTATTTTGCTGGAAAACCAAACATTTTGCCACAAAATTTTGAATATCAGATTTAAAGCCATCCCCAAAAAATTATTTTTTCACCCTGTGGTGTCCTCCTAAGGGAGAAGTGTGTAATTACAAAATAATCACTACAAGAAAAAAGGACATTGGTGAGGGTCATGCTTGTGATGGACCTTTAAGGTCCATCACCAATCCCACCTATGGTGACGGTCTGTAAAAAAGCGTCGTTGTAATTGTATATAGTGATGGTCCTTTAAGGTCTGTCACCAAATCCATTTTCAATGACACTTTTGGTGAGGGTCGTTAAAGGCCCATCACTTATTCTCTCTTTGGTGGCACTTCTATTGACAAACTTTTAATGACCCTCACCGATGCTCTTTTTATTACTTTTGGTGACGGTCAAAAAAATTTCGTCATAATTGATCATTCGAGTGAGTTTTTGATGAATTTATGTGCTTATTAATACTTCTTTTGTAAAAATATAACAATTTAATACCATTATTGTGGAGTTATTTTTATAATATGTCCAATTCCATAGTGGTTAAAGTCAGTCATTTTTTTAAGAAGTAATTAGTGTGTATCATTTTCCTCAAGTAATGACTAGTCGAATAGAGTTTTCCTATGAGTAAACACATGATTCATATCTATTAAGATTATTACCTAGAAAATTCCCTTTAGATAAAGTCCCACTAGTGTGTGTAGGAAATAAATTATTTAATACATAATCAATCTCTATCAATTCTATTAATGATAAATACTTAACACTCCTCAACAATCGGGGGACACGTTAAGTTAATTCTTTGGCACACACCAACATTTCTTGGCACCTCACATGTCTTGGAACATATTTGTACCTAAAACATCTTGTCATGACATTGATGCCCAAGCACATGGTGGCATGCGCTAGAAAAACATAGAACTCTCATATCGTGTGTTGGCATGCATGTAGTCCCTAGTATTCCCTGGAACACCTTGGTTGAATGCATTGACATGCATTAACACTTGGAACACAATGACACTTAGCTTGTATTGGGAAATTTATTAGTGTGGCTAGCATGCCCCTTTTGAAAAATATAAATTACCGACTTATTAACCCTATTATTGGTTCTTCCTTTTATTTCCTTGAAACTTCTTGACACATATTGACATACCCTGGCACCCTGCACACCCTTAGCACCTCGCATGTATTGGTATATCTTGGCACTATTTGACACATATAATTAGCACACCCTAGAACTCCCAAGCACAAATTGAGACTTCTTGGCATGCCTTGATATTCCCTAGCATGCCTTACCAATCCTTAGCATACCTTATCACTCCCTCCTTGGCATGACAACTAGAACTCATTAACACTAGTCCCTGGCACATGTTCCTCATATTAATTAACTTCCATGAATTTTGACCTAGTTCTCCCTTAATGCTTTGTCTTAGTACTCCTTAACACTCCTCAAGATGCATTAGAAATCACTAGCACTCTATAGCACACCTTAGCACTCTTCAACATGCCCTTCCACTTCATAGCATGCATAACACTCCGAGACACATATTGGCACTTGGCACGTGTTGGCGCTTGGAAAGACTTAGCATTTATGGAATATGTTGAAATGCCTTGGTATGATTTGGCGTGGTTTAATATTGGATTTATTTGAGATCAACTGTTCGAAAGTAGATGAGAAGAAACAAAGGAAGACTTCGAACTTAGAATGCACTAAGACTTTGCACTTGGTAGATATTGACACCTAGTGTTGGTGTGCCTAGCACGCCCCTCTTGGAAAAGGTAAATTGACAACTTATTAACCCTCTTATATGTTCATTTACTTGTAGTTTAACTTTTTTCTACCTTTTGTTGCCTTCACAGTCCCTGGCACACATTGACACACCCTTGCACATCTTGGTATGCCTTATCACTTGGCATCTTAGCATGTTTGACATGCCTTCTCACTATCTGACACATATTAGCATTCCCTAGCATGCCTTGACACTCATGTACTCACAACTAGCCTTTAATTTTTTTGACGACTTGGGAATCCAATCAATTGCTTGGCTACTGTAGTTCGTGTGACAATATTGGCTTGCTTCAACTGCAAAAACTTGACCAATTGCACCTACTACAAGTATATTGTGCCTTGTTCACGTAATAAATGCCTATAAATCATCTTATTCCACTCATGTACAAGATCAACATGTCTCGCTTAACTATTTACCAAGACAAGGATCACATGATCTGGCCATGGCCATAAAACATCTAAGACACATAGCTTACATAGAAAATATTTCACATGTATGTTCAGTTCATACAAAATGAGTAGAATATTAACTGAGATTTTGCAAGAACCATAAGATGAACAAGGCACACAAGCTATAAGCCGACACAAGTCAAGTTCCCCAAAAATTATGCACAACGATGCACAATATGCATTTATCTAGAATAGTTTAGAACATGAGCATGTAGCCAAAGTGTGCCACATCTCATAGAAAAAGATAGCTAAATGCAAAACAATGTTATGCCTAGCACAAATTGATGTCCCTTTGTCTAAAACTGCTATGTCAAGCCTCGTATAAAAACCATAGGATTACCTCCTATAAATCATATTCTGAACTTCCCCTATAGACTTCATCCTTAGCACACTTGAATTCACTGAAACTCCCTGGCACACACTCTTATTCATTCCATTCCATGCAGTTTGACTTAGTTATCCCTTGATATGCCCTAACACTCCCTAACACTCTTTAGCATGCATTAACAATGTTTGGCATGTGTTAGCATGCCTTTTCATTCCTAATGTGCAGGCCCCAACCCTCCCTCGATATCATACCCTCACAAATACCGTTACTTAATTTTCAACTTGGGAACCCAACCAAGCCCACACTTGACTAAAAGAGCTTGACCAAGTTACGATTGCTAAAACTAGACTATGTTGTTGAATTGTGTAGCTTGGGAGGTACTCCACAAGCCTAGTAAGATGGGTTTGTGTGAGTTTGGTCACAAAAGGCTTTCTGGGAAAATAAGCAAAGCAAATGGATTTTGGACCCAAGATGGGGTTAAAAATCTAAAAGAAAATTAAAAAGGAAAATTGATATTTCCTAAGGTATAAGTGGATAAAATTCGTAAGTTCTAGAGAGTTCCTAGGAGGTCTAGGAAAAACTATTTAAGGAGGCCTTGGGACGAAGGAAAGAACATCAAGTGAGAAGGAGCTCATTTGATCAAGGGGGCGAAGAGATATGTAGTCCTCAAGTAGGTCAAGTAAGAGGGCCAAGTAAGGGTTGCTAAAGGCAGGCCATAATCATCCTCCAAGAGCAAGATCATCATGCGAGGGTTCACAAGAATGTTGCATAACTTAATGGTTGGTTCAAGCTAGGAATTAGGATAGAATATTGTTGGTTCTCTTATGGCAGATCAAGATTAAGAGAGGTTGCTCATGAGAATATGGGCATGTGATTTCGATGGTGTCTCTGTGTGAAGGCCACATCAAATTATGAAATGTTGAAATTTTAAACAAGAAACATTGAAATTGGAAACCAAAAAGGACAAAAAAAAATGCACCCACACTGGTGAGGAATTTTGATGCACCGGGAGTGAGGAATGTGGGGCATATAAATTATTTTTCCCTTAAATAAATTAGACAATAAATTGTAATTTCATCTCATAACAACTTGTTTCAGTTAACTAAGTTACGATGACTAAGTTAGATCAAGAAATTCGAGTTGAGGGTATAAGATGAGGGATGTAGAGGGATTAATATAATATTTTTGGGGTCCAGTTGCAGTTGATGCATCAATGGGGTGCAGGTATGAATTATTTAACTCAATTAAATGAGTAAAAATCAGTTTAAATAGTTCTAACTAAGTGATGAGATAGTGATAGGTGAGCCAATGAATTCAATTAGATTTAATTCACAATGAATGATAAATCAGATAACTGATAATTCACTATTAATATTTGCATGCATCTCAGTTTCGAGGAAGACCTAGTTGAGAAAGAGGTTAAAGGGAACATAACAATCAGTTGTATTTATACAAAATTTCCCATGTCAAATTATAAAGTCATTGCGATTCCATGATGGATTGCGCAATAAAGGAAGAATGATTTTCCTAATTAATAGGGAGATAATTCCCTAGGAATTTCATGTGCAAGGAAGGTTGAACTAAGGTTGAGAATTGGCTAAGTACTAGACCGAGTTTTCCTAGATTAGTGGGAGACAATTGGCAAAGTGCTAGAGAATCTCATGAGAGATTAAACATTGTATTGTTTCATGATTCCTTGACGTAGTAGAAAATAGCGATAGAGTAGTTTTGATTAGTTTATTTCCCCATATACATCTTTTGTTGTGCGATTGATAATTTATTTCTCTTACTTATATGTGATTGTGCGATCTTGTTTTTTTTTCAAAAATTGTAGGAAGGATTTGATATCTTGTTTTAGTACATTACATGATGAGATTGAATCTCATTGTATAGGTTTTCAACATGGTATCAGAGCATGAATTTTTTCGGCGGCGAGTTTGCATAGAATATCTGAAGATTTTTGTGTAAAATTTTCCAAAATAAAATAGCATATTTGAATTCCTTACGAAAAAAATACCCAAATGGAAAATCAATTCGGAGCTCAAATGAGGGAGATATCATCAATTTAAAATCAAATCTTCTTTAGATTTTTTTTTAATGGTGGGACACTTACAATGTGTGTGAGTCAAGAACCTATATGCACTCAAGGTACCAGATGCATGCAAAGCTTTGAGGAGAAAAGCAGAGGTTAGAGACTTGGCTGTTGAGAGGGAGTACAAACTACCTCTTAACATGCAGCCTTAGAAGTAGTTTCGGAAGGTTGTAGAGTAGCCACAATTGGCTAAGTAGAGAGGAGATCGAGTGGAGGCATCCACCCAAGCAGAGACCTCCATGAGGGGGAAATTTTGAGCCAGATGGGCAGAGGGAGCACATGAAACCATACCTCCACGTGAAAGGTGGGGTGATGTGTAGACATAATCCCAAGATAAGAAATTTAGGAAGGGTCCATTGAGATGGTGTCTCTCATGGATTGAACCTAGCTATGAGGAGTCCATAGTAAAATAGTAGCAGGAAGGATTAGTTAGATTGATGCAGTCAAATGTCACGAAGACATAAATTAGAGTGACAAATATCAGATACTGGAGAGCGGATCAGAGTTGGGAACAGTGCAAAGGGCACAGATGAAGATGTCAGCAACAACGCAAAGAGTCCAGTAGACAGGTGCAGTATCTAGAACCATTTAGAAGACTCTGGTTACAAATGCATTATACTGAATTAGTTGTTCATAGGCTATCAAGTTTCAATATTTTCAGGTGCAAACAACACTAAAGAAGTGTTGCATGAAGAATTTCAAAGGTACCATATTAGGATAGATTGAATTCCTTTATTCTTGAGAGGGAGCGTTGAAATTTGCAACAAGAAACAGTGAAATTGGAAACCAGAAAGGAAAAAAATAAAATGCACTCACATTGGGGAGGAATTTTGATGTACTGACAGTGAGGAATGTGAGGCGTCTAATTTCTTTTCCCTTAAATAAATTGGACAATAAATTGTAATTTCATCTCATAACAACTTGGGTCAGTTAACAAAGTCATGATGACTCAGTTAGCTTAAGAAATTCGAGTTGAGGTGACCGAGTTGGATATTGGTGGCCACTCACCTATTCCACTTAGGCCCTCGCTGTTGTCTGTTACAGTTTTTTAGTTTCCTTAATTATAGCACAATTTAATATTTTTGTCAGTTTTTCGGGTCCTAAACTTCCAGAGTTGTTTTGAGGCCCCAAACGACGTTGTTGGGAATGAAAGGTTTGGAAATTTCATGCAAATTGTTAACGTCAGTATAGTCATACTGCCATCAGTGATCAAAATTACTCTTTTGCATTAGCATATTAGGTGTCTCATATCGAATAAATTTCACCATTCCGCTAGGTCATGGAGTCATTGATGGTAGTTTTCCCTCATGACGTACTTGCTGATTTTCCTTTCTATGGTATTTACTCATTAGTCACTATCATTCTTAAAATCATATCAGTAGCTCATAGGATGGGTCTCATTAGTTTCTAGGGTCTCACCATGGTCAAATTAATGAGTCAAATGTCAATAATATCAGCAAGGTCATGAGGAAAGTCAATAAATTCAAAGTCACTGCCCCAGGAAGATCAAAGAAACAGTTTATCCAGCTTGAAAACATGATATTTTTCATTTATTATTATTCATTATGTAATTTTATATCATCATATGTAATAAGTCACAATTCAAAAGTTGTTGTCTTCACAAAGTGATGTCCCTGCCTTCAGGGAAGTTTTTTGCAGCATGTTCAGCGCTAAACCATCCTCCAAGTAGATCCATCAGAAAGAGCCCAGAAAGAGCTTTTCAACGGTATACTACACTCTCAAAACTTACTTCTAGATTGAAATTTATGCCTAAGTGAAGTAAAATTCCCTAAACCTCCCCTATTTCCCATATTCCCCTTTAACTTTATGTTTGAAGTTTAATATTCCCCCTAAAATCCCTTTTTCCCCCTTTCCGATTATAAAATTGCATTTTAAAGCTTTTCAATACATATGTGATTTATTCCATAAACCACTTCCCCACCATAACTCGTAGAGCTTTATAATAAACAATATCAAAGTTTATTATAAAATTTCTGCCATTCCCAAAACCACTTCCCCTTCATGCCTTTAAAAATTATATCGAAGTTTGAAACTTTATATTATATATAAACCCCGCCGCAATCTCAACCCTTCCCTTCTCTCCAATCGCAACGTTTAACTGAGTGCCCTGATCACTCCAATTGCAAATATCCCTGATGCGATTGGTCGCATCACAAGTCTTGTGCCCCTCCTCCGATCCTCTGATCGCAACATCCTCTGATCCGATCGATTGCAGCCCCTCCTCCAATCTCCCGATCCTCTCCTCCGATTAATTGCTCCTGATTATCCCTCAGCCTTCGATCTCACCATCCAATCCGACGGTCCTCCGCTAATTGGAACATACCAATCGCACCATTTAAATACTACCTCCGATTGGAACTCGCCGATTGATAATCCTCGATCTCTCCTCAACCATTGATCTGTCCCCGCAGATCCGACGGCTCAAAATCAATTGGGCCATCGGCATCAGCGTTTCCCATATGTGTTGCACTCCACTCTGATATTGCGATTCCGATTGAACTCGGGCCCACCATACAGTACTTCTACCCATTTATAATATAAAGGGCCTTCCCCTTTGTAAATTGGAAATTTGTTATATTTCATTTTTACAAAGATTTTTCCCATTCCCCCTTCCCAAATTGCATCGGCCCAATTTTGTCATACGATGCACCCCTCCACGATCTTCTAATTGCGATTATGCCGGTCCCACCATTTATAATCCTCCGCCATTCATTACAAAATGCCTTTCTCCTTTGTAAAAGTTAAAATTCATCCGTTTTGTTTATTACAAAGACCTTCCCCAATCGCATTGGCGATTTCGTATATATCACTCCGCCCCACTCCTGAGCCCGATTCTGATTGCGATGGCACCATATTACAATGTGTTTATTATATTATATCTCTCCGCCTCGTCTGTTACGATTGCGATTTTTATATGATTTATGCCTCTTTCCCTTCCCTTTTTCCTATTGAAAATACATTTTTTCACTTCACGAAAGCATAACTTCAATTTGTTTTATTTCAACGACAGTTTATTAAAAGGTCAGTTTTATTCAAACGGAATATGGAAAGTGACAGTCAAAGGGCCGAGAAAGCTTATTTAAAAAAAATATTGTTACAGCAGCAGCAAAATAGGAAATATGTTCATCAGATTACCTATTTTCTTTTATACAGCATAGCAGTGAAATCTCCAAAGTGGTCAAATGTAATGATGTCCCTTATTTTCAGGGGCAGACTATTGTATTTCTTTACTATGGTTGTATTTCAGTTCTTTAGCTGTTAGAACAGCTCCCTTTTCTGTGGATTTATGTTCCCACATTTTAGTATATTTATTGTAATTATGAATCATTTGAAATGAGATGTAATCAGTAACTGAGAAAGTAGGGGAAAAGTGTGGAAGAAACATCTTGTGCTCATTGTACAGTTTGACAGGAATTAATAAGAGATGCAACTCTGATTTGTGGGATCCATGTGGTATGAGATTTAGCATTTGTTTTTCTCCTTTGTTTCATATGTGAATTTTTATGTGTTCCATTCATCCATAAACATTTCCTTTTGAATTCTTTCAAGATAGAAAGGTAGAATCCATTTTATATGCGCTGCCTTGGGAAATCATTCATGCTCTGTGTTTTTCTTCTGTTTGAAAAGGATCCATTTGCTGTGCCCTTTTCAGCTCCTCATTGGTATGTCCATCCCATCCCTACTTAGATTTATTATCTAAGTTTCCTGCCTATCTTTGCCCATGAAATACCCTGTGTCCTGATTTAGTTCCCAGTTTCAACTGTCCCTTTATCCCACACATCCCTGAAATTCAATCATTCATTTTATTAAACCCTTTTCCCGTCATTTTATCTAGCCTAATATCAGTATATTTATTGTGTTACATTGAATATTATTTCATGGAGAGAGCCCTCTCCTATCCTTGTAGGGCTAGCTACAAGGCTGAGCATTGTTTAGTTGTTACCCTGTTTTTCCCTTTAAGCCTGGGGTCCAATTCGGGTGCTAACATCTCTGGCGACTCCACTGGGGATGCTCAAGATTGTTTTTTTGTTAGTGTTATTTGTTTTATAAAGTACAGATGGAGCCTGAAGTTATGCCAGGTAGCCTTCGAACTGCACATTTCTTTGCAGGTGCATAAGTAGATAAACGCTGCTTCAGTCAATCTCCGGTCTAGTTTTGTAAACATAACATCTGACATGCAAGATTTTCCCTAGTACATCAAATAATTCCAGACTTTTGAACGATGATGTTCAGACTTTTGCTAGGCTGCAAATAAATTTTTTTGTAAAATAGAAATTTGACCACATTGGCTTCAAGAAGATACACCAGGGCTAATCCAGATCCAAATTCTCCCCCTATGTTTGAAAATTCGAATCTTATCCCAAGAATTGTTAGAAGACAAGAGGGATCCTTAAGCCCCAGAACCGTCTTCAGATCCTATACTTGGCCCAGTGAATGGTTTTTTGTAGAAGATATTTCCTTTGACAAGAATTTTGAGCTTTCTTTATTTAGGAACAAGTCTGAAAATGACATTGATGATACAGTTTTAGATCCTGACTTCCTTGTAGATATTGAAGTCCAAAGAGAAAATTCCTCCATTGACGATTTCATTTTGAATTATCCTCAGTCCATCACTATAACTAATCCTCCTGAGCCTTCAGAATCATCAGGAACAATTTTTCCTCCTCCCAATTCATCAGCATTCCCATCAGTTAATTCCCAATTTTCATATCCTCCACTAACACCTCCCTCAAATCCTACAAATCCTATTATAAATCCACCCAGAGTAATGGCTTCCAGGTATGCACCCCTAGTCTTACCCCAGGTCCTCAATGATATGCTGGCTGACTACCAAAGTAAAATTCCTATTTTTGATGCCACTCAGAGCATCACAACTCAGCAGCATGTTGATAAAATGAATGACTTTTTTTATTTGCATGAGGTAGAAGCAGAGAATGTAACGACAAGGTTGTTTTTTCAAAGCTTCGGAGGTGAAGTCAGAAAATGGTTTAGAGCCTTACCACCAGGCTTAGTTTGCACTTTGCAAGAGTTGCACACTCAGTTCCTGGACCGGTGAGAGGTAAAAAAGAACCCACTCCGAATTCTTTCTAAGTATGAGAACATTAGAATAAATGTGGGTGAAACCGTGCAGGATTATTTTTTGAGATTCAATGTTGTATATAATGCTATTCCAGCTAATTTGAAGCCTCTTGTGGGACTAGCATTGTTGAAATTTCCCGATGGTTTTGATGCCGACATGGCATATCGGTTGCGTGAAAGAGATCCGTCTTCACTTGAAGACATGAAGAAGATAGCGGTAAACATTGAAGCTAATCTGCTGGCTAAAAGAGCACGAGCTAGAGCTGAGAAAAGAGTCACAATAAAAGAGGAGGCCTCTACTTCAGACAGTAAAATGGACACTCTGATCAGAACAGTAGAAAAAATGGTTGATAGGTTGACCATTGCAGACAGACCTGAGCCTCAAATAAGAAATCCAAATTTCAGAGGGCAGCAGCTGCAATTCAGAATTAAACAGAGAGAGCAAAGAACGTAGGACCAAGTTGCGCCACCACAACAACACATTAAAACTCCTTTGCAACAGATCTATGTGCAAGGGACAAATTCAGATGACGATGATCCTGTGATTGAGGCTAATCACTTTTTCACAGCTGATGGTGCACCCATTTTCCTCACAAAAGACAAAGAATAAATAGTGGCGACTCCAGACATTCAAAAATACCAAAATTTCATTTTGTTCAATGATACAGTACTGGAAGAAGAGTCCGATGACTACCAGAGAGGGTATATGAACGCTCTGTTAGCTCAGCAAAGGCAATACTCTTTAAGGAACATAGAGGTTACAGTCAGTCCCATTCAAAAGAGAAAATAACTCCAAATAAAGAACGATAAACAAAAGAAAGGAAAGGAGCCAGCTGAGCCTTCTTCTAGTAAAGCACCTGCAGTTGCTAATATAGCAAATGAAAAGAACCAGCCGAGCACAGTAAAGAAGCCAACAGAGAAGAAACATCTGCCCATTAAAGAGGTAGAGAAGGCTCCATCCTTTAATCTAGAAAATGAAATTTCTAAGTTAAAAGTGTCTATGCCCCTCACAGAGTTGGTGAAGAACAGTGCATATAAAACTTAGGTGTCCAAAATCTTGCAAATAGATTCTGTCTCTAATATGATCAATGTAGAAGATGAGTACCCTGAACTTATTTTCGGTCCAGCCACAGAAGAATCTGAAGAAAATGAAGTCCCTCCTTTTTACCTGAGTCTTAGAATACATGAGTTTATCCTGCATAATGCTATGTTGGACTCTGGGGCCTCACATAATTTGACGCCCAAAGCTATTATGGAGAAGCTAGGCCTTGATATCACTCGAAAATATCATGATTTGTATTCCTTCGACTCAAGTAGGGTCCACTATATTGGTCTAATTAAAGATTTGGTAGTGTCTTTAGATCAGATTCCAGCAAAGAATGTCTTGATGGATGTAGTCGTTGCTGATGTCCCACCAAGGTTTGGAATGCTCCTATCTAGGTCTTGGGGTGCCAAACTCAAAGGAACTATGCAGCTTGACTTCTCTTATGCCACTATCCCTGTATTTGGCCAGTTGAGGAAGTTATATAGGGAAAAGAAAATGAAATATATGATTACCAGCAAACACAAGCTTGTAAATCATCCCATTAATGATGTCCATACAAATTTAGAGTCTTTTGTCTTGTATTCAGATGGTGGCTTAAATCATGAGAATGTTCAGTTGGTACAAGTGGATGAAATACCTCATATTTCAGAGAATTTCAGACTAGTCCTTAAACAGGAAAAGGATAAAGCAGAAAACACTTCTGAACCTCCTGCCTGCCAGCAGCAAAGAGACAATGAACAACCACAAATTAGCCAAGGTAAAGAAGAGAAAGAAACAAATTTCCAGCATCTTCAAGAAGAAGAAGAAGGCCTTTGGAGTATGGATTTTGATGGAGCTGTTGGTAAGGATGGAGCTGGCATTGGAATATGGATTAGGAGTCCTATTTTCCAGCCTGAGAAGGTTCCGAGCAATATTAGATTTGTGCTTATAAGTTAGCTTTTGATTGCTCTAACAATGAAGCAGAATATGAGGCTTTGGTTGCAGGCCTCAAAATTTTGAAGAAGTTGAATGCAAAAAGGATCTCTGTGTATGGCGAATCCGAATTGATAATCAAATAGGTGAAGGGAGAATACCAATCAAAGCATCCAATATTGAGGGCATACAAAAATGCATTCCTGAACATTTTGAAGACTTTCCCAGAATATACTTTGACAACAGTACCCCGGATGCAGAATCTGATTGTCGATTCCCTGGCCACTACTGCAAGTAACTTGAAGATTCCAATGAACTCCAGCAATAAGTTGGAGATCTATGTCAAACATAGGCTTGCTGTTCCGAACAATTTAAGGTATTGGCAAGTATTTTGGGATGACAATGAGATTAATGCAATTTTGCAGGGTGATGGAAAATTCAAAGATACTCCCATAGAAGGTGAGTATGAGGTGGATGATTAGGAGTTAAAAGCAAACCAGATGGACATATTGCAGCTAAAGGATAATGTAATTCCTAGAGGTCTCATACCTCTAGAGGAGATTTTTGATCAGGATGATGTCGCAAAGAAGCCAAGCTTGGTGCCCATGGAAAAGGGAGTTGAAGATGTGAATATCGGAACAGCTGACCAGCCTAAGTTTGTCAAATTTTCAAAGGAATTATCCCCTAAGGTAAAGGAGAAGTATGTTAAATTTCTTTCTAAATTTTCTGATGTATTTGCATGGGATTATTCAGATTTGCAAGTGTATGATAAGAACATAATTCAGCACAGAATTCCTATCAAGCTAGATCAGAAGCCTTTCAGACAGAAGCTGAGAAGAATCAATCCAAAGCTGCTGCCATCAATTGAAAAGGACGTAAACAGGTTGTACAAAGCAGGAATCATAGTTCCTATTAGATTTTCTGATTGGATTTCGAATTTGGTCCCAGTGCGTAAAAAGAATGGAGAAATAAGATTGTGTATAGATTTTCAGAACTTGAATAAGGCATCCTTAAAGGATAATTACCCACTTCCGAAAATGGACCATATTCTGCAGAGAGTAGTTGGAGCATCTAGGATGTCACTATTTGATGGCTACTCAGGCTACAATTAGATTTTGGTACATGAGAAGGACAAAGTTAAAATTGCCTTCACAACACCCTGGGGAACCTTCCAGTATGCCAAGATGCCCTTTGGACTGAAGAAATTTGGAGCCACTTTCCAGTGTGCAATGGACATTACTTTTGCAAATGAAAAAGATGTTTTTCTTGTCATTTATTTGGATGATTTGACAATGTTTTCAGGTTCGGACGATGAGCATTTACACCATCTAAGAGTGGTTTTTCAGTGTTGCAGAAAGTTTGGGATTTCTCTCAATCCCAAGAAGAGCCTTTTTTCCATGGGCGAGGGAAAATTGCTCGGGAATATCATCTCTAAAGATGGCATCCGCATAGATCTAGCCAGAGTGGAGGCTATTCAGCTCATAGATCTTCCATGGAAAAAGAAACAGATTCAGGCCTTCAATGGTAAGATGATTTTTTTGCACAGATTTATACCTAATCTGGCTGAACATTTGAGAGAAATGACCAATATGTTGAAGAAAGAAAACACTATTAAGTGGAGTGAGGAAGCTATCAAGTCATTCAATCTGGTAAATTTTTCTTTGTCTAATTCCCCAGTTCTGATCAGTCCCGACTATAATCAAGATTTTATTATATTTTCGTTTGCATCTGAGCATACTATGTCTGCTGTTTTAATGCAAAAGAGAGATGAAGTAGAAAATCCAATTGCCTTTTTTAGTAGGACTATTAGAGATGCTACTTTAAGATATACTATTATTGAAAAACATGCATTGGCTCTTGTCAAGGCATTGAAAAATTTTAGGGTCTATATTCTACATTCACATACTATAGCATATGTCCCTAACGCAACAGTCAAGGATGTGCTCATGCAAATTGATCCAGAAGGTCGAAGAGGCAAATGGATAGCAACAATGTTGGAGTATGATCTGGAGATCAAGACCACGAAATTGATCAAAGGCCAAGGCTTGGCCAAATTGATGGCCCAACCAAATCTGCGTGCTTTAGATATAAACCTCATTTCAGTAATGTCAGAAGAGGAAGAAGAAGGTCTTCTGGTTCCCATTTCAGATATTTTTCTGTAGTCCCCTTGGTATTAAGATATTGTGTATGTTATTCAGCATCTGTCACCTCCTCCAGGCATGTCTAAGAGTAAAGGTAGATCTCTGAAGCTTAAATCTGAAAAGTATTGCATTTTAAACAATTCTCTGTTTTGGAAGGATCTAGGAGGCGTTTTGCTAAATTTTCTGGTTGAAGAAGAAGCTCAGAAGGTAATGCACGATTTCCATAAAGGTGACTGTGGTGGTCACTTGTTTTGGAAGACTACAACCAACAAGGTATTGAGAGCCAGGTATTATTGGCCCACATTATTTTCTAATTTATATAAAACAGTGATGAATTGTCATGAATGTCAAATTTTCCAAGGGAAGAAGAAATTGCTTCCACTTCCTTTGAAACCTGTTTCAGTGAATGTGCCCTTTCAGCAGTGGGGGCTCTATTTCATAAGCGAAATACATCCTGCGTCCTCAACACAGCATCGATGGATATTGACTGGGACAGATTACTTTACGAAATGGATCAAGGTCATCCCTGCCAGGCAAGAAACAGACACAGTAATTATTCAATTCCTGGAATCGAATATTTTATCCCATTTTGGCTGCCCATGTAAAATTGTGACAGATAATGCAACCGCATTCAGATCAAAGAAAATGATTGATTTCTGTGACAAATACAACATCGTGCTGGGCCATTCAACAACATATTATCCACAAGGTAACGGCCTGGTAGAGTCATTGAACAAATCACTGATGAATATAATTAAGAAAATGTTGGAGGCAAATAAAAGAAATTGGCACTGGAAGCTTATCAACGCACTGTGGGAAGATAGAGTCAGCAATAAAAAATCAATAGGTATGTCAGCTTTTGAGTTGGTTTATGGTACTGATGTTGTCTTTCCTAATTCTCTTACAGTTCCCGTTATGAGATTATTACAAGAAGTTGGTAGTGAATATGATGACAACCAGCGAAGGATCAGCCAGATGATCCACCTTCAACAAACAAGAGAAGAAATGTCACAGAAAGCGATTCAGTTGCAGGACAAGATTAGAAAGATCTATGACAGGAAGACAAAAGCAGAAAAGTTTCAGTCGGATGATGTAGTGTTGAAATGGGATGCAAGAAATGAAGACAAAGGGAAGCACGGTAAGTTTGACAACCTTTGGAAGGGACCATATAGAATTACAACATATAGAGGACAAAATGCCTTCCTTTTAGAAATGGATGGCCAGGATTGTCCGGGTGGAGCAGTAAATGGTAGGCTGCTGAAGCACTACCATTGTTGAAAACATGAAATTAGAATCTTTCTCATCATCATTGTATATACTATGTTATTTTGATCAGAGTTCAAATGCACAATCATTCAAGTTTGGGGCCCGAGGTGAAGGCTATAAAACTTGGATGATATGTGTATGTTTTGGTTTTATTTTAGTTTTCAGTCTTAGTCTAGAGTCACAGTCAGTTTGCATTTGTGTTTTAGAGTCACAGTCAATTTTCATTTTTGACTCCATGCCCAATTGATAAGGCTACTTGGTCTACGGTGTTCTTGGCACCTCCAAGGAGCTACCATCCCCATTGGAGCCAATGTTAGCGTCAGTCTAGTCATACTTCCATCAATGATCAAAATTACTCTTTTACATTTCCATATTAGGCGTCTCATACGAAATAAATTTCACCATTCCACTGGGTCATGGATTCATTGATGGTAGTTTTCCCTCATGACGTACTTGTTGATTTTCCTTTCTATGGTATTTAGTCATTAGTCACATTCATTCTCAAAATAATATCAGTAGGTCATAGGATGGGTCTCATTAGTTTCTAGGGTCTCACCATGGTCAAATTAATGAGTCAAATGTCAATAATATCGGCAAGGTCATGAGGAAATTCAATAAATTCAAAGTCACTACACCAGGAAGATCAAAGAAACAGTTTATCCAGCTTGATGTAATTTTTACCTCAAAACCATGTTTTGAGGTGAGAACATGATATTTTTCCTTTATTATTATTCATTATGTAATTTTATATCATCATATGTAATAAGTCACAATTTAGAAGTTGTTATCTCCAAAAAGTGATGTCCCTGCCTTCAGGGAAGTTTTCCACAGCCTGTTCAGCGCCAAATCATCCTCCAAGTAGATCCATCAGAAAGATCCTGGAAAGAGCTTTTCAACGGTATACTACACTCTCCAAACTGAATTCTGGATTGAAATTTATGCCTAAATGAAGTAAAATTCCCTAAATCTCCCCTATTTCCCATATTCCCCTTTAACTTTATGTTTGAAGTTTAATATTCCCCCTAAAATCCATTTTCCCCCCTTTTTTACTATAAAATCGCATTATAAAGCTTTTAAATACATATGCGATTTATTCCATAAACCACTTCCCCACCATACCTCGTAGAAATTTATAATAAACAATATCAAAGTTTATTATAAAAGTTCTGTCGTTCCCAAAACCACTTCCCCTTCATGCCTTTAAAACTTATATCGAAGTTTGAAACTTTATATTATATATAAACCCTGCCGCAATCACAACCCTTCCCTTCTCTCCAATTGCAATGTTTATTTGAGTGCCCCAATCACTCTAATCGCAAATATCCCCGATGTGATTGGTCGCATCACAAGTCTTGCGCCCCTCCTCTGATCCTCCGATCACAACATCCTCCAATCTGATCGATCGCAGCCCCTCCTCCGATCTCCCGATCCGCTCATTTGATTAATCGCTCCCGATTATTCCTCAGCCGTCGATCTCACCATCCAATCCTATAGTCCTCCACCAATCGGAATGTACCAATCACACCATTTAAATCCTACCTCCGATTGAAACCCGCCGATTGATAATCCCCGATTACTCAATCGTTGATCTGTCCCCACCAATCCGACGGCTCAAAATCAATCGGGCCATCAGCATCAGTGTTTCCCTTATGTGTTGCACTTCGCTCCGATATTGCGATTGCGATTGACCCCAGGCCCACCATACAGTACTTCCTCCCATTTATAATATAAAGGGCCTTCCCCTTTGTAAATTGGAAATTTGTTATATTTCAATTTTACAAAGATTTTTCCCATTCCCCCTTCCCAAATCGCATCGTCCCAATTTTGTCATATGATGCGCCCCTTCACAATCTTCCGATTGCGATTATGCCGGTCCCACCATTTAAAATCCTCCGCCATTCATTACAAAACGCATTTCTCCTTTGTAAAAGTTAAAATTCGTCCGTTTTGTTTATTACAAAGACCTCCCCCAAGCGCATTGGCGATTTCGTATATATCACTCCGCCCCACTCCTGAGCCTGATTCCGATTGCGATGGTGCCATATTACAATGTGTTTATTATATTATATCTCTCTGCCCCGTCTGTTGCGATTGCGATTTTTATATGATTTCTGCCTCCTTCCTTTCCCTTTTTCCCATTCAAAATACATTTTTTCCCTTCATGAAAGCATAACTTCAATTTGTTTTATTTCAACGGCAGTTTATTAAAAGGTCAGTTTTATTCAAACGAAATATGGAAAGTGATAGTCAAAGGGCCGAGAAAGCTTATTTAAAACAAAGATTGTTACAATAGCAGCAAAATAGGAAATATGTTCATCAGATTACCTATTTTCTTTTATACAGCATAGCAGCGAAATCTCCAAAGTGGTCAAATGTAATGCTGTCCCTTATTTTTAGGGGCAGACTGTTGTATTTCTTTACTATGGTTGTATTTTAGTTCTTTAGCTGTTAGAACAGCTCCCTTTTCTGTGGATCTATGTTCCCACATTTCAGTATATTTATTGTAATTATGAATCATTTGAAACAGGATGTAATCAGTAATTGAGAAAGTAGGGGAAAAGTGTGGAAGAAACATCTTGTGCTCATTGTACAATTTGAAAGGAATTAATAAGAGATGCAACTCTTATTTGTGGGATCCATGTGGTATGATATTTAGCATTTGTTTTTCTCCTTTGTTTCATATGTGAATTTTTATGTGTTCCATTCATCCATAAACATTTCCTTTTGAATGCTTTCAAGATAGAAAGGTAGAATCCATTTTATATGCTCTGCCTTGAGAAATCATTCATGCTCTATGTTTTTCTTCTGTTTGAAAAGGATCCATTTGTTGTGCCCTTTTCAGCTTCTCATCGGTCTGTCCACCCCATCCCTATTTAGCTTTATTTTCTAAGTTTCCTGCCTATCTTGCCCCATGAAATACCCTGTGTCCTGATTTAATTCTCGGTTTCAACTGTCCCTTTATCCCACACATCCCTGAAATTCAATCATTCATTTTATTAAACCCTTTTCCCATCATTTTATCTAGCCTAATATTAGTCCATTTATTGTGTTCCATTGAATATTATTTCACGGAGAGAGCCCTCTCCTGTCCTTGTAGGGCTAGCTACAAGGCTGAGCATGGTTGAGTTGTTACCCTATTTTTCCCTTTCAGCCTGGGGTCCAATTCGGGTGCTAATAGAAATCACGTTAATATTTGTATTCCTCAGAGAAATATTTCTAACAGGGTATCATGTGCATCAAACAAAGATCACATGATCAAGTTATGACCCTGGGAAGTTGGCTGCCCAAATACCACCAACAGGTCCCATACACTCTCAATGTTACATCTCCTCGGGTTAGGGTTTTCTCTTATGTTTAAATAATAAAAAGGCCCTTGAGCCTTATTGTAACACAATTTAGAGGAATGCAGTTGCCAGATATCTTCTTAGAGATAAGCTACCATCGCCCAAGCTAGTTTGTTTTCCATTCTTTCTGTAAGAATTTTTCAGTATTTGATATTAATGAAATGATGTGTTATTCCTATTGCATCTCTGTGTTTTTTTTTTATTTCTGTATTTTATTGTGCTCTTGCATATGTTCGGATCATGAGGGTCTAATATGAGGCTTGTAGGGGGATTCTAATATTTTGGGGGTCCAGTTGTAGTTGATGCATTAGTGGGGTGTAGGTGTGAATTAGGTAACTTAATTAATTGAGTTAAAATCAGTTTAAATAGTTCTAACTCAGTGATGAGCTAGTGAGAGGTCCACCAAATTAAATTAGATTTAATTCACAATGAGTGATCAATAAAATAACTAATAATTCACTATTAATAGTCATGCATGTTTGTTCGAAGGAAGACCCAGTTGAGACAGAGGTTAAAGGGAACCTAACTATCATTTGTATTTATAAAAAAATTTCCATGTGCAATTATAAAGTCATTGGTATGCCATGATGGATTGTGTAATAAAGGAAGGATGAATTTTAATAGGGAGCTAATTCCCTATGAATTGCGTGAGAAAGGCAGGCTAAAGGAAGGTTGATAATTGGCTAAGTACTAGACTGATTTTGCCTAGATCATTAGGATACAATTGGTAGAGTGCTGGAGAATCTCATGAGAGATTAAGCATTGTATTGTTTCATGATTCCTTGACTTAATAAACATTATAGATAGAGGGGTTTTGAGAAGTTGCTTTCCCCAGATACATATTGTGTTGTGCGATTGATAATTTCTTTCTCTTACTTATATGTGATTGTACGATTGTGTTTTTTTTCCACAAATTGTAGGAAGGATTCAATATCTTTTTTTAGTACATTACAAGATCAAAATTGAATCTCGTTGGTTACATTTTATACATGAGATAGAAGAGAGGGTTGATATGATTTTGTCTTGTGGTGGTTAGTAGGCTGCAAGTTCTGTGATAAATACCAACATAAATGGAGCAGGGCTTGCACTGTAATTTAGAGCCAGAATAGAAGTAGACACATACATAATATTGACTGAGATAAACCTAGTTTGAGGGTTGACATTGAGATCTGAAGTTCATGTCAAGATTTAGTCAAAGAAACTCCCAAAATCTATGGATCCATATGAGCTAGGACGAGTCTCTTATGGAGGCAAGAGTTGTGGTTTTTCTTATGAGTGGATAGGGTTTTTTCTACAAAAATTATAAGTACATAAGTATAGTGCCCTAGTTACGAAAATTTCCTAGCATTTTTAGTTCATAAGGTATGCTCTTAAGACTGTGAAAATTTTGCGTAGAAGAAGAGTGGTTGTGACCCTTAGAGCGAGGTTTCTTTCTACAATATAGACCGCATATATGGAAGATGGTTTGTAGATTCAATATGTGTGGAGATATCAGATCCAAAGGAGGGTGAAACCTCAGTAGAAGATTGAGAATGAAGAAGAAATGTGCCATATGAAGAATGGATTGACATGCAGAGGAGTTGATTTTGGAGGACTATCCATAGAGTTTTAGACAGAGATCTAAAGTAACCTATACAAAATTAGTCAATGGACTGTTAGTGGCTGATTTGTGACCCTAGTTTAGTCATCTACAAATTGTTAGAAGGGTAAATAGAAAAATAGTTTATATTTGTTCATATATTGGACAACAAAGATCAAATTATCGATACACAAGAACAATGATTTGGAGAGGACTCAAAACATTTTTAGGTGGAATATTTGAAGAGCCTTAGATGAAGACAATATTGTGGGTCCTAAATCAGTAAAAATAATTGAGTGTGGTTGGGTAGATTGATGGTAGTCCAAATAGAGTTGGAGGGTTGTTAGGTGACTCTCAAAGAAGAGCCCTAACTCTTGTACTTATGAAGGATAACAAGATTGGTAGAAGGTCAGGTGTATAGGGCCTAAGGATGTGCAGGCTTTGAAGGACTAAAGTTGCAGTCAAGTAGGCCAGCCAAATAACCATAGTTCACTATATTTTAGAGGATTAATTCAGTGAGAATAAGGGTAGCCTCCATAGCCCTATAATTCTCATATTGGAGCCATAGTATGGGAAAAGTAGGCATACCAAAGAGTTTTTCACAAATGGAGTTATGTGTTAGACTCCTGTATCTCAGAGTATCACTAGGTGACTGATTATTTTCTCAGGTCTTTCATACTGAAAATAATATTCCATGGCTATCTGATTAGATTTGGATCAAGGACCTAAGTGATAGCCCAAAGGTCAAAGTGTTATGAAGTGTGTCAAACCTGAGTGACCGGATAGATCTCTTCTTCATGATTTCGGTGCCACAAACGGTTCGAAAAACCGACACTGTATGAAGAAGTTATTGCGATTTAAAAAGTATAGTAAACCATAATTTCTCTCTTTTGACCAAGTTTGATTGGGTTTTTGGAAATTAAAAAAAATCATATTCCAGGTAATATTCCCCAGAATATTCCTTCTGGGACAGTAACATGATGACAAGTGGTAGATGTTTATTGGTAGGTGGACTATACGTTTATTGGTGGGCCAATTATAGGGCTACACATGGAAGCCCTGAGGCTGCCACGTGTCCCCTGAGTGGTGGTGTAAAATTTGGTTTGGGTCCTCGGGATCGAACCTCAGACCTCTTGCTTGCACGTGCACATGTTTACCACTTGCTCTGCATGTTGTGACTTAACCGTTATGGTCATGTATTGTTTATTATAAGGTTTGTTGAAAGTTGCGTTGGGGGAGCGGAGGGGCCAGACCCTCAGGCCAACCCCTCCCCATGTGATATGGCCCTTGCCCAAGGGCTTAACGTCAATTGAAAGCCCTAACCACCATCCGCAACCATCGCAAATACCTTGTCACATGCAACATTTTTTATAATGTTAAACCAACGGTTCCACTCCAAGCTTGAATGCGAGGTTATGTGACTGTGGGGTTTGGGGTCCATGTGGCCACCCCAAACGGTCAGATTAAATGATAACTGTCTTTTAAGTAGTAAATGTGGAGTGCACCACAAATTTGGGGATTTTTCCAATTTTAACTACAGATAAGTGCAGTTCTGCCCATTTAGTGGAGGATTTTTAGGGGACACTGGAAAAAACCAGTTTAGGCTCTATCTTGAGCTAGATTCGACCATTTTGAGAGTCTAAATAGTCAATTTCGACTATCTCAATAATTCCAAACTCATTAGGGAGGGTTTTAGAGCCATCATAGTACTTTTGAGCAGTTTTTTTCTTCAGAGAAGTTCTAGGGGCCACCAGGGTCACTATGGGCCAACAGTAGTTTGAGGCCTAGCCAGTGTAGCTAAAGGCCTTATTCAGGAATCCAGTAGTCAATTTTGTATGTTTTAGACATTTTGGAACTAATTTTGTGGTTTTTAGAGCATGTAGAGGAATTTTGAAGGCCGATATTCTTCAAGGAAGTTCCAAGGGCCACTAGGGCCACCAAGTGCCAGCAGGAGAATGAGGCCTATCCAGAGTAGCCAGTATCCATTCTCAGCAAAAAAATAGTAATTTATGACTATTTTTATACTTATGAATCTATTTATGGAGTTTGAAGAATATTTTTAGGACTTATGAAAGTCGAGATGCTTCTGAGAAGTTTTCAGTGACCCTAGAGCTAAGGGGTGCCACCAGGGGTTGGAGGTGAAACTGGAGCAGTCAGAGGCCAATTTATGCAAGTGAATAGTATATTATAAATAATTTGGACATTTTGAATCCAATTAAAGAATTTTCAGAGCCATTTGAAGACTTCTGAATGTTGAATATCCACAGAGAAGTTTTGGACAACCTAGGGCTATCAATGGATAGAGGCCTAGTTTGGGGAGCCAATGCTCATTTTGAGAAAATGATCAGTATATTTTGGAGGTATGATATGTGATGGAGATATTAGGTGAGGTTTCAGGGACATAAAATAATTTATTAGTGGGTTAGTGCCACAGTGAAGCCTAGGGAAGCTTAAGGCACCGATAGCAAAAACTAAGTCTAAGGGGACCTAGATCTTTCTTCATAGTGATGACAACCATGACAGGGGTGTGATGGTATTCTAAACCCATTGGTTCAGTTCATATGACCATTTTATTTTATTTTTAAAATTTTAAAAGAAACTTCTCATCATAATCTCAAAGAGCCAAGTCAGTTGATAAAGGCTAAAGGAGACATAACCCACGAGATTTGGGTGAACTCCTATATTAAATTTGTTATTATGTTTTGTTGCTTATTTGATGCATTATATGGTTTTTGCACATGTTTAATATCATAAAAAAAACAAATGGTATTAAAGAACTTAAACAATTAAAAAAAATACACATGTTTTCAAGTAATGATTCCCACACAGTCATGTATAAGCTAGATCTTATTTGTTTAATTGAGTGGGAGGTGCTTGCGCAATAGCATTTCAAGTTATCAACATTTTTTCAGATCAGGATGGTATCAGAGCACATGGTTGCTTTCTTGACAGAGCACTAAGTTTCTTTCTTGCCATAACTCTAGGTTGCTTGCTTGACAGAGAACTAGCTTGCTTGTTTGACTTGAAAGTTGTTTAACAGTGCAAAGAATTTGATTGTTTTCAAATGGACTGATGATTGCAAGTTTAAGTTTTCTAGAGGTGAAGGGAAAACTACTGTTAGCTAATTCCAGAAGAGGAAAATAAGGAAGAAGGGCTGAAGGAATTCTCCTTACCCAAAGGACCTCAACGCAATCCTTGAAGCACAAGAGGTTTTGTTTGAAAAGGTTGCTTGAAGAATATCTTGACTCTACAACCATTTTGTTAAGAAGCTTTGTCAAATTGTTTTTGAAATATTTGCGAATTATTTTTGACGTTTTTAAGTTCATTTTCATAAGATGACAACTTATTCAAGTGAGGTTTAAAAATCCTCCTCCTTCACAAGATTCGTCGATGAAGACATGAAGCGAGACTTCTACATCCTGAAGGATAGAGTGCAAATTCCGTTAGAAGATAGAAATTAAAGCACTAGAATTCATGAGAAATTGGTTTCTATGAAGAAAGAGAAATAATAAATTCTTCAAAGAATGCATGACATGGAGATGCAGCTCCATCAAGCCCAAGAGGCCTTAACCAAGAACATGCATGAAGCAGAGGTAATTTACTCAAATTTTACTTTAGTTTCCTCTTCAAAAATATGTGTAGGTTCATTTGAAAAGCACACTAGAGGTATATGGTCCATGTTGATATTTAAAACAGGCTATGAAGGGAACGGTTTAGGCAAACATGCACAAGGCATGATTGATCCTATTTTGGTTGAGGAAATACCTAATAAATGTGGTCTTCATTATGTTCAATATAATGGCGAAAACTCTACAACCATGAAGGCATTTGAGACAACTTCAAAAGGAACTTTTGTTCCAAGTTCTAAAACAAAAACATTTCAAGTTTGTTTTCAATTTGATTTCCATTGTTTGAAGCCTATGTTGCAACAATATGTGTTTATACATGCAGCGTATGACGAGCATGAGAGTTCAGACAGCTATCAAGACATTAACACTGATTTTGGTCTTCAAATAAAAGATGGAACCTCTACTAGTTCATCTCCTCGTGAAGGTAAAAATGATGGACATGCAAAGCAGAATTTGAGGTATAATTATTTCCATAGTAAAGTTGATTATGTTTCTAATAAGCATGATAAATCTCCATGCTTGAATGGAAGAAATAGTTTGTGTTCCTATTGTGGTTTGTGTAACCATGTTGTTTCAAAATGCTAGAGGAGGATGAAGGCATACAGGAAGCATTCAAAGCAAAGGCAACTTCAGAGAAGGTGCAAAGTAATTACACATATTGCCAAAAGAAGGGACATGTTGTTGCCCAGTATTGGAAACTGCATCCAACTAATGATCCCAAGCACATGAGGCAAGAGGGTAACAAGATTGGCAAAATTGGAACCAAAGATTCCATCATTGATGTGAGAACAGATGTTTCACATGAAGAAGCTTTTTAGCAGCAAAAATCACCATGGAAGTGGCTTGGTGAGAAGTGGTTTGACTTCTTAACTCATTAATACATACATTCATTTGTACATATGCAAATTTTAGTCATGTATGCATTCCTGTTGGAAAATTATTTTTGTTTGATCCACCTTGGATCGATGATCAAGGACATGTTGTTCAACTACCTTCTGAAAAATTCTCGCCAGAAATTTCTAGATGAGCAAGGAAGACAATTCTTGACATGAGGACAAGAGGATTTAAGAAGGGAAGTGTTGACTACCTTCGAGTTGTGGTTCAAAGGAGTTGGGCCATGAAAAGAAAAGTGTATGGAGGTTGAAAACTGAGGGTGTTGTACTCTCATCTATTGAATATATCAGGTAATCAATATTTTGGGGTCCAAAAGATTCCTAATGGGGAGGTGTGATCAGATATGGATTGAGACCTAAGTGATAGCTCAAATTTCAAAGTGTTCAAAAGTTTTTTGAACCTAAGAAGGTGGATAGATCTCATCTTCTTGATTCCATTTCCATGAACGGTTTGGAAAACCGACACCGTATGAAGAAGTTATAGCAATTTGAAAAGTGTAGTAAACTACAATTTCTGGCTTTTGATCAAGTTTGACTAGGATTTTGGAAATTAAAAAAAAAGATATTATAGGGAATATTCCTATAATATTCCTTAGAATATTGCCCAAAATAAATAAAGCAAGTCTCTAAATGACTCATTGATCTAGGCAGAAATAGATTTAGCGGATAATTGGCTTTCCTATTGGCAAGGAAGTAATGGCCATACCTAAGGACGTGAGGTGGAAAATGAACTACGTTGCCACATCATAAATAATGAAAATATTTGATCTAACCTAGTAATATAAGAATGTGTTATTCAGTTCGAACTCTCAAGAAATGGAATATGAAGTTTTATTCCTGGGTTTCGGTTTCCTTCTTGGCCAGTAACAGGATGACAAGTGGTGGATGTTTATTGGCAGGTGGACTATACGTTAGTTGGTGGACCAATTATAGGGTCACACATGGCCAGCCCTGAGGCCACCACGTTTCCCCTGAGTGGTGGTGTAAATTTTTTTTTGGGTCCTTGGGATCGAACCCGAGACCTCTCGCTTGCACACGCACGCCTTTACCACTTCCTCTGCATGTTGTGACTTAACAATTATGGTCACGAGTTTATTATAAGGTTTGTTGAAAGTCACGTTGGGGGAGCAGAGGGGCCAACCAATCCCCATATAATATGGCCCTTGCCCAAGGGCTTAATTCCAATGGAAAGCCCTAACCTCCATCCACAACCATCGCAAGGACCTTGTCACATCGAACATTTTTTATAATGTTAAACCGACGATTGTGCTCCAAACTTGAATGTGAGGTTATGTG
Organism: Pinus albicaulis; assembly: GCA_034641835.2. NCBI lineage: Eukaryota > Viridiplantae > Streptophyta > Pinopsida > Pinales > Pinaceae > Pinus > Pinus albicaulis. Next base: position 1,121,074,429 of record CM076583.1, on the reverse strand, counting down.
ACTGCAAGGTTTGGGGACCATGTGGCCACCCAAAATGGTCAGATTAAATGCTAACTGTCTTTTAGGTGGTAAATGTCGAGCACACCCAAAATTTGGGGATTTTTCCAATTTTGACTGCATATAAGTGCAGTTCTCCACATTTAGTGGAGGATTTTTAGGGGACACTGGGAAAAATCTGTTTAGGCTCAATCTTGAGCTAGATTCGACCATTCTAAGAGTGTGAATAATAAATCTCAACTATCTTAGACATTCCAGACTCATTGGTGAGGGTTTTAGAGCCATCAGAGGACTTTTGTGTAGGTTTTTGCTTCAAAGATGTTCTAGGGGCCACTAGGGCCACCACGGGTCAGCAGTAGTTTGAGGCCTAGCCAGTGCAGCTAGAGGCCTTATTTAGGAATCCAATAGTCAATTTTGGATGTTTCAAAAATTATAAAACTAATGGTGTGGTTTTTGGATCCTGTAGAGGAATTTTTAAGGCCTGTAGGTTTTAACCCTGAACGAAAATTATCTACACATGAATCTTATAACAGAAAATAAACAATAGCGAGAGCATACATCATAAAATAGATAAACACAGAGATTTTCCCCTGGATCCCAAATCGAGATGACCAACTTGATTTTTCATTATTTTTATTTTAGTGTTACAACACATATATATACATGGCGAAGCATACATAAACCCCAATCCATTAACCTCTGATTAGAACATAATCGTAGTTCCCTTGACCGGATCTACAAAATACCAGGGGCTGAAAACCATCGTACCCCAAAAGCATGTGCAAAATCATGCACAAAACATGGGTGGGTCCGCCTATGAGTGGGACCAAATAGCAAAAAAAAAGAATCTGGGGCGTTGCGCCCGGTGCAACGTACAGCGCGTGGGGTTAGTCATGGAAAGAATATAACACATACCCAACATTCTCCCACTTGTTGTTTTCTTTCCACAGGGGGCCATAGGAGAGCTTAGTCATTGGGCCAATTATTCAACACCCATTGTTTCTCTACACCAAGAGAACTTCTGAGTTCTCATAGACTTCGTCAATGCATCTGTAACATTCTTCAAAGCATCCACCTTTACCAACAACACCCTTTTAGCCTCAACCATATCTCTAACAAAGTGATATTGAACATCAATGTGCTTTGTCCTTGAATGATAAGCAGGGTTCTTAGCCAAGAAAATTGCACTTTGGCTATCACAGTCTATCCTTATAGCTTGATGTACCAACCCCATATTTGAACACAATCTCTGGAGCCAAACTGCTTCCTTGCTTGCATGAGTGGCTGATATGTATTCTGCCTCTGCAGTTGAAAGCGCCACTACAGACTATCTTTTACTCATCCAACTGACTGCGCCGCGAAATAGGCTAAACACATACCCACTTGTAGATCTTCTTTGGTCCAGATCTCCAGCCCAGTCTGCATCATCAAAACCACGAATGTCCAACATTCTTTCCAATCCTGGTCTTCCCTGGTAGGACAAACTATAATCAATAGTGCCACGTAAATATCTGAAAAGCCGTTTCACTGCTGTCCAATGCTCCTTCCCTGGGTTTGACATAAACCTGCTCAATACTCCCACTGCATGTGCAATTTCTATTCTGGTATAGACCGTTGCAATACATCAAGCTACCCATTGCACTTGCATATGGAACACAGGACATATCCTCCTCTTCTTCTTGTGTCTTGGGACATTGTTCAACAGACAACTTTACACCTACAGAAATAGGAACATTCACCGGTTTACTATCCTGCATACTGAACCTCTACAATACCGTCTCGACATACTTCCTCTGGTTTAACCAAAGCTTCCTCTTTTCTCAATCTCTCTTAATTTCCATGCCCAAAATATAGTTTGCAGCACCAAGATCCTTCATGTCGAATTTGGAGAACAGTTGGGTCTTCAAATCTTGGATAATTTCTTTGTCATTTCCAATCAACAAAATATCATCCACATACAAGACCAAATAAATAAAACGGTCACCAATTAATTTAAAATAAACACAATGATCCTCCTTGCTTCTGGTGAAGCCAAGTCCCCGTATATAGGTATCAAATTTCTGATACCACATCCTTGGTGACTGTTTTAACCCATACAGAGACTTCTTCAACCTGCACACCAGTTCTTTCCTACCCTTCACCATAAAGCCTTCAGGTTGCTTCATGTAGATCTCCTCTTCTAGATCCCCGTGAAGAAATCTTGTCTTCACATCCATCTGTTCTATCTCAAAATCAAATGCAGCAGCAACAGATAAAAGTAATCTAATAGAAGTAACCTTGGCAACAGGAGAAAAAATATCACCAAAATCAATTCCCGACACCTGGGAATAACCTTTTGCTACCAAACGAGCTTTGTATTTCTCCACCTTGCCTTCTACATTCATCTTCTTTTTAAACACCCATTTGCTCCCGATGGGCTTCCTTCCAGCCGGCAACTCCACCAGATCCCATGCCTCATTTTTGTGCAAGGATGCCATTTCATCAACCATGGCCTCCTTCCAGAGTTTTCCATCCTCTGAATCTACTGCCTCCCTGAAAGTTCTGGGATCATCATCAGTTATAGTTAAGGAAAAATTTGAACAGAAAGCAGATGGACTATACCTTTCTGGTTGTCTTCTTTCCCGAGCTGATCTTCTCAAAGCTGGAGTTTGTGGCTCTTCCTCTTCTGAGTCTTCTTCTGTTGTAGAGTCTGATTCATCCTCCTTTAGCTCAAACTCTATCTTCTTAGGTTCCTTTGGTATGATTTCATGTTTAACAACATCTTTCACCTCTCTAAACACCACATCTCGGTTGTACACAACCTTCCTTGTTTCTGGGTTCCAAAGCTTGTAACCCTTTAAACCATCCTTATACCCAATAAAGATGCACCTTTCAGATTTATTATCCAAATTGGTCCTTTTCTCCTTTGGAACATGTACATATGCATCACATCCAAATACCCTTAGATGTGAAATAGAGGGTTTCTTACCAGTCCATACCTCATGTGGGGTCTTATCCTCCAACGCCGATGAAGGTGATCTGTTAACTAAGTAACATGCAGTCTCCACTGCCTCTCCCCAGAATTCTTGTCCTAACCCAGTACCACTGAGCATGCTTCTTGCCTTTTCCATCAGTGTTCTATTCATTCTTTCTGCAACTCCATTTTGCTGAGGTGTGTATGGAGTAGTCTTCTGTCATGCTATACCACACTTCTTACAGAACTCTTCAAATTCCTTCTTGCATAACTCCCCACCATTATCTGTCCTCAGCGCCTTTATCTTCTTCTCTGTCTGGTTTTCCACCAGAGCCTTAAATTCTTTAAATTTGTCAAAGACTTCAGATTTCTTCCTCAAGAAATATATCCATGTATTCCTTGAGAAGTAATCTATGAATGAAACATAGTACACAGACTTTCCCAGTGATGGAACTGACACAGGTCCAAACACATCACTGTGCACAAGTTCTAATATCTTGTTCGCCCTCTTAGCACCAGAAAGAAAACTCACCTGATTCTGCTTCTATATATGTTCATATAAATCAAAATCCAGAGAGAAATTAGACATACCTTCTACCATACCATTTCTATGCAGTATCCAAAGGCCCTTCTCTCCAATATGTCCAAGCCTTTGATGCCATAGCACAGTATTTTCTCCAGATACAGCTAGGCTTTCTGCTCCACTTTCAATAACCATAGAACTGTTACAACCATCAATAATAGTGCTACCTTGTAGCTTGTATAGAGTTCCAGTCCAAAATCCCCACATTAATACCAGTGCTTCCTGAACCATCTCATAGGCATCTTTCTCAAACACTTTTTTTACACCTGCATCATCCATCTTGCTTACAGAAATCAGATTTATGGCCAATGTAGGAATATGCAGAACACCAGGAAGTGTTCTAATCCTTCTACCTCATAGCTTCAGCTTAACCTTTCCACGTATGACTATTCTGGCCTTCCTATCATCCCCTATGAATACATCACCGCCATCATATTTCTCATACTCGCAGAACCACTCCCTATGGGGAGTGAAGTGAAAGGATGCACCCGAGTCAATCAACCATGACTCATGATCTACATGTGTATTTGAAGAAGAATCCAAATACACATCCCCACCCTCATCCAAGGTGGTTATTTCCTCTGTAGAAGGAGCATCATCAGATCCCTTTCGTTTCTCAGGAGCTTTAGATCTGCATTCCTTTTTGTAGTGTCCTTCCTTTCCACATTTCCAGCATACCTTTACAAAATTTCCAGGAGATTTAGATCTCCCTCTAGATTTGGATCTCCCACTCGAAACCTTATTCTTGTTTCTATTTTGGGACCTTCCTCGTAGAGATAAGGCATCTCCATTCTGGCCCTCCATATTTCTTCGTCTCATTTCCTCCGAAAACAAGGTTGAGACAATGTCATCAAAATTCAAGGTAGTTGTATTGCTACCTATTGAAATAACCAGACTATCCCACGAGTTTGGTAGAGAACACAACAAACTGATTCACTTATCTTCATCTGAGATTTTAATATCAACAGATGATAGCTAACTTACCACAGTATTGAAGGCATTCAGATGCTCTGTCACCGAGTCTCCATCCTTCATCCTCAGGTTATACAGCTTTTTCCGCATGAACAAATTATTCACCAAAGACTTAGATTGGTAAAAAGTCCCAAGTTTATCCCACAAATTCTTCGTCGTAGCTTCCCCATATACATTCAACAATACTGAATCTAAGACACACAACCGTATTGTGCTCTTAGCCTTCCAATCTATTTTCTTCCAGTCTTCATCTAACATTGCCGTGGGTTTAGTACTTGGATATACCGCGATCCACTGATCTTTATCCACCAGCAGATCCTCCATCTTGATCTTCCATAAATCAAAACTCTGACCGTTAAATTTCTCGATCTCTATCTTTCCGCCGCTCGCCATCTTCTTTCACCGCAAGAATCGATCCCGCAGATCTCCCACTAAACAGGGTCTTCCTTAGGCTCGAGCAAAAAACCCTTAGCAGCAAAGGCATCCCCTTGAAGCCGAAATAGCTCTGATACCAAATGTAGGTTTTAACCCTGAACAAAAATTATCTACACATGAATCTTATAACAGAAAATAAACAATAGCGAGAGCATAAAACATAAAACAGATAAAAACAAAGATTTTCCCCTGGATCCCAAATCGGGACAACCAGCTTTATTTTTTATTATTTTCCTTTTAGTGTTATAACACATATATATACATGCCGAAGCATACATAAACCCCAATCCATTAACCCTGGATTAGAACATAACCGTAGTTCCCTTGACCGGATCTACAAAATACCAGGGGCCAAAAACCATCGTACCCCAAAACCATGTGCAAAATCATGCAAAAAACATGGGTGGGTCCGCCTATGTGTGGGACCATACACCAAAAAAAAAATTGCTGAGGCGCTGCCTTGGACCTCGACAGGGGGGGATATTGCCCCCCCTGTGACCCCCCCTGCTGCACCCGGTGCAACATACAGTGCATGGGGCTAGTCGTGGAAAGAATATAACACATACCCAACAAGGCCGAGATGCTTCAAGGAAGTTACGGGGGCCACTAGGGCCACCAAGTGCCAACAGGAGAATGAGGCCTATCCAGAGCAGCCGGTATCCATTCTCAACACAAAAATAGTCATTTATGACTATTTTGATACTTATGAATCCATTTATGGAGTCTTAAGAAGCTTTGGAGGACTTCTGAAATTCGATATGCTTCAAAGAATTTTTCAACGACCCTAGAGCCAAGGGGTGCCACCAGAGGTTGGAGGTGAAACCGGCGCAGCCGGAGGCCAATTGCTGCAACTGAACAGTCTATTCTAACTATTTTGAACATTTTTAATCCAATGAAAGGATTTTTAGATTCATTTGAAGACTTCGTAAGGTAAAAGAGCCACACGGAAGTTTTGGGAAACCCACGGCCATCATTGGATGGGGGCCTAGTTTGGGGAGCCAATGCTTATTTTGAGAAAAATGATCAGATTATTTTGGAGGTATGATATGTTATGGAGATAGTAGGTGAGGTTTCAAGGATAGACAATGATTTATTAAAGGGTTAGTGCCACAGTGAAGCTTAAGGAATCTTAAGGCACCGACAGAATAAATCAAGTCTAAGGGGACCTAGATCTTTCTTCAGAGTGATGACAGCCATGAAAGGGGTATGATGGTATTCTAAATCCATTGGTTCAGTTCAAATAACTATTGGAGTTGATTTTGAAACTTTTAAAAACAACTTTTCATCATAATCCCAAAGAGCGAAGTCAGTTGATAAAGGCTCAAGGAGACGTAGCCCACGAGAATCGGGTGAACTCCTATATTAAATTTCCTGTTATGTGTTAATTCTTATTTGTTGAATTATATGGTTGTTGCACATGTTTAATATCAGAAAAAAAAATGGTCTTAAAGCACTTAAATAGTTAAAAAGCATACACCTGTTTTCAAGTAATGATTTCCGCACAATCATGTATAAGCCAGATCTTATTTGTTTAACTGAGTGGGAGGTGCTTGTGCAATATAATTTCAAGTTATCCACCCATTTTAAGATCACTCTCATTTATTTTCAGGAAAAGTGGGAAATCATGATTGTCAAGAGCTTCAAAAGGATCTATGTGCCTTTCAGTTCAATAGAAGGGGAAAATGTTGGTGATACGGTGTGATGGTGATCAAAATTCATTTCTGCCCTCATTCCATTTCATTCACCAACTAGTGCCCCGCCACCTAGAATCGATACTTTTGTTGTATACTACCTCAGTATCTGGAATCTTATTGACACTCATAACCATGTGTTGGAAATATTGTCATTGATGGTAAAGGAACACAAAGCAGCAGCACCAGAACTATCATTAAGGCAAAGAAGAAGATCAAGTAATAATGGAGTAAGAAAAGCATAAAAGTGATGTAGAGAAGTAGCAGAGAGGCAAGGAGAAACACTAGACCATTATTGAAGACAAAGGAGCAGAGAGGAGTAAGATTAGAATCAAAGGAAGAAAAGGAAACCGAGAAGAATTTAAGGCAGAAAAATAACGAAGGCAGAGTCGGGAACGTAATAGGCAGAGTCGCGAACGTGATTGGGTCAAGTTGTGCACATTCGCATCGAGTCATGAATGCTAAGTTGGTCAAGTCTTGAATGCAGGGAAATTCATGAACGTGAGAAAAGTAGTGAATGAGTCAATTATTCTACGAACAACTAAGAAACAAATGGGCACAACCGAAGAAACAGAGTTGGAAAACCACAACAAAGGCGCAGTGAGGACCATTGGATCTGAGCGTTGATCAATGACGAAGATTAAATTGCATATCGCATATCAGTGATTTTTACATTTATATGTTAAGAAATCGCAGGTTAAACTGTTTAATTTGCGATGTAATAAGTCACAGAAAATGCAAAATGAGAAGTGCAGGTGATGACATCGCAAGATGACGTGGTAGTGACATGACAGTGACATGGAAAGTTGACGTGGCAGATGACGTGGCACAGACCTCACAGACCATAGTTAATTTATGATGACATGTAAATGGCGTGGCAAGGTGACATGGCATGATGACATGGACCTGGCCTGCATATCGCACATTTCAAATCGCATAGGATAAGTTTATTGTTAAACGTTAAAGGTTATGAAGTGCGATAAAGAGGCCTGGATGTGATGTAGTTTCAAAGGAAAAATCCATAGGATTTAAAATCCGCATGCAGAGCCTTTTTTGTGTTAAATCTCATTGGAGGAGGGAAAAGAGATTACAACGTAAAATCTATGGAACGCGAAGTGTGATGTGCAATGCTAGGTGGGACCTTATCGTAATTACAAATCATAAACTTTAAAGGATAGGCATGGGAGGTAAGTGTTAAAATCACTGAAGTGTGATGTGCGATGTCAGGTGAGACTCGATCCCAATCGTAAATCACAAACTTTAAAGTATAGGTGCGGGAGGTAAGTGAAAAAATCGCCGAAGTGCAATGTGCGATGCCGGGTGGGACCCAATCGCATAACACACATCAAAAGTCTTAGAATATAAGTGCTAAAGAAAATTTAAAAACAATGAAATGCGAAGTGCGATGTTGGCATGGATGTGATGTGTTTGAGAGCAAAGTCCTTCAAGTCTGGGCAGATGTAGTTTGTACGTTGTTTTATGAAGAAATAGGCTAAAATGCGGCATAATGACTTATGGTAGGATAAGACTCGACAAGGAGTGAAAACAAAGAAGTTTGAGTCAGAAAAAGAATTTTCATATGGAACTGTTACGGTGTACTAGTAGAAGCAGAAAAAGGTAGTAAACACATCAACACCATCATCAATCAATGAAAAGTGGTAAGCACTACACCAGATTTAATTACCAAACACCGATTTTTTGAAAAGAAGGGCCAGATGTCAGAGCCACCATTGGTTACCACTTCATGACCATCACAACCACCTCCATGATTATTGTTTGATCTTACGAAGAGCCATCAAAGTGTTTGGATCCATGAAGAGCTGCCCAAAATTAATTCTACACGCCTTGTTTTTGTCAGATATTTTTGTTAGGCCTTGCTTGGCCACACTTGTCCTTTTTCTGCTAAATTTTAATCAATGAAAGGTGTTCAGGTAAGGTAGGGCAACCGACTTAGTCTTTCGATAAATACTACATGCCTTAGCAGTATCAGGGGTTGGAAAATTGGACCCTACTGAAACTTGCATTGTAATAAGAATTGGAGCACTGTAACTATTTGAGCTAGGCATCAATAATAAAAGACATATCACGGGATTCTTGAGCTCTATCAATGGTGATTTTTTTCCTTTGTGTTAATTCTTTTCCTTTGTCTTTTCATGTTGTGCATCAATTTCTCTAATTGCAAAATGGAAAATTTAGATTAAGATTAGCTGAGAGAGCACCTTAATTGTGTTTGTGTTTGTTATCTTAATGTTTTCCTCTGAAGTTTAGGAAATAATTCTTAACTTCTCTTTAGCTATTACTTAACTCACTATTTCCTTTCATCTCATATTCACAATGCCAATAAGGTCCAGTCTACATAGTTAGCTTTCCCTGTGAATGCCCTTGAAAATTTGATTTACAATTCAGCTTTTTATGACTCCATAGCCTAATGGATTAAGTCTCACAACTCTATTTTTCCAACCACACAATCAATCACAACAAAAAACCCTCATATATTTTATAACTAGCCTGATATCAGCATTTAGAATTATCAAGCCAAATCATAAAAATAGAGGGAGCCCTCTCTGAGTCTAGGAAGACTAGGTCCTGGACTCCAAAGTGGTTTGATGTTGTCCTCTATCATTTGTTTTTGCCAATCTTATAAATTATAGAGTGATAACATAATGGCGACCATACTAGGGAGTGAGTTATTGAAAAAGCTTAATATTTCATCAGATCTCAGAAACCCCAGTCAAAATATTATATGATTCATGTATGTTCCAACATTGGTATCTGGTTGTTGATGGTGGATGATGGTGGACAATATCCAGGCACAAGAAATTTGAAATCATCCACCTTTCAACTCCACAATTTTTAGTTGACCTAAAGACTCCACCGATAGAAGAATCTAGATTGGTTGTGAATATACAATGACCCCACTCTCTGACAGATTGGAAATATGGATCCAAGAATACAACGCATGTATGATCCAATGAATAGAGATCACATTCCTGGATTCCCACAAAAAATGCCTTAGGTAGATTGGGACAAAAATCTTCCTATTTTTCAAGATGAGAAGGTTCATGATGCTTTGTTACATCTCCTTAAATTTCATATACACTCATTGAGGTTGAAAGTCGAATGCCATGAGGATTGCCTCATGACGATGTTATTGGTAACATTAGAAGGGAAAGTAAGGGAATCGTATGAAGGTTTGAACCCTGGTAGTTTGTTTTCTTTAAAATATTTCCACAAGGTGTTTTATGAGAATTATAAAGAAAATTCTCCATATTTATCATTAGTTGAAAATTTTTGTGATCAGTCTGAGGATCTCATACAATACCTTTTAAATATTGATGAAGATTTAGGAAATTGGCATCCTGGGGATCTCTTAGAAGAAATTCATGAATTTCATTCTCAAGTTAATTTTCATGACAACCAAGAGAAGTTGGTTGAAAATGAAATAAATCAGGAAATCAAAGAAGATCCACAGGACGTCTCTGTTGGGAGAAATGATAATTAATCTGCTCTTTTGTGTGATATTAAAGAAGGCATTCAGTATCATGATCAGTCTTCACAAGAGAAATAAAAATATTGTTTTTGAATCCAAAGCAAACAAAGACTACCTCCTCTTTTGATTGAAGAATAAATTAATCAGATTCTAAGCATGCAACCAACCTCTAAGTTTTTATGTAATAAAGAGATTATTTCTATTTGTTCTATTGCTGATTTATGTACTGAAGTGTTTTCTCACGAAGAAAAAATAGTAGAACATAGTGATACTGATGCTCCTTTGCATTCTCAAGAAGGCTTATTGCTAGAAAGTGCTTTTGTTCATCAAAATGATGGCCTTTAAACATAATTCAGCAATCTCAGTCAAGACATATTAGGTTTGATTGAGGACATCATAGTGGTATACAATGAGGATGCCGTGTTAGGTAACCATGAAGAATGTGTAGATAATCTCTTTCAGAAGGATCATGAACATGACACTATGGAACAAGGAGAAATCCTAGATGAAGTTTCTTATTTGAATACTCAGGGCCAGATATTTTTCTAAGATCCTCTTTCTGGTTTCTCAGAATCATCTAAAGAAGGAGTATGATATGCCATGAATGGTCTATATCAGAGTTTAATGAAACTTTTAAGCACTGTTTCCCAAAGGCAGGTAATATGGGAGTGGCCCTTTTTTTTTTTCAACCTACTCAAAAAAATGAACAAGAATCAATCATGTAGCAACTTACTTGATTGGTTGCATTGGAGAAAGGAGTTCACTTAGTGTATATATAATATCCAAGTTAGAATAGGGTAGGTAGGTGTGAAAATAAGCTTGGTACTCTGAGAATCTTTCAAATTTTAGTTTTAGATTACTTTTCATTTTCAAATTAGTATGTTTCAGACATTAGTTTCAGCTTAGTTCTGGTTTCACCCTTCAACTTTTCAAAGTGCAACAATATCTTCAGCTTGATGGATTGTAGTGGATAAGCTCAATTGTAGCTTCAATTCAGAATTCAGTATGCTAATAAGCCGGGTGGACAAGCATGTGGTCTATTTTTATCAGTCAAAGTTAGGAGGAACAATAAGCTAGTTTCCAGTCACTAAGTTGCCCGACATATCAAGATACAAGTTGTGGGATCGACCCAATGGATCAGGCTACTAGTCTATGGTGTTCTTGACACCTCCTAAAGGAGCTTCCATCACCAGCTGGAGCCACTGTTAGACTCGTATATTTCACAGTATCACTAGGTGACTGATTAAAATAATAATCCATGGCTATCATTTATATTTAGGAAAATGGGAAATCTTGACTGTCAAGAGCTTCAAAAGAATCTATGTGCCTTTCAATTCAGTAGAAGGGGAAAATGTTACTAATAAGGTGTGATGGTGATCAAACTTCATTTCTGACTTCATTCCATTTCATTCACCAACTAGTGCCCCACCACCTACACCTGCTACTTATGTTGTATACTGCCTCAGTATCTGGAATCTTATTGACACTCACAACAATGTGTTGGAAATATTGTCATTGATGGCAAATGAACACAAAGAAATAGCACCAGAATTATCATTAAGGCAAAGGAATAGATCAGGCAATAATGTAGTAATAAAAGGATAAAATAGAGGCAGAGAAGCAGTAGAGAGGCAAGGAGCAGCATTAGACCATTAGCGAAGACAAAGGAGCAGAGAGGAGAAACATTAGAATCAAAGGAAGCAAAGGTAGTAGAGAACCAGTTAAGGACGAAAAACAACAAAGGCAGAGTCGTGAATGTGCTAGGAAGAGTTGTGAATGTGATTGGATCAATTCGTGCACATTCGGGTCGAGTCGTGAACGCTAAGCGGGTCAAGTCGTGAACATGGGGCAAGTCATGAACGTGGGAAAAGTAGTGAACGAGTCAAGTATTCTATGAACAACTAAGAAACGAATGGGCACAACTGAAGAAACAAAGTCAAAAAACCACAAAAAAGGAGCAGTGAGGACTGCTAGATCTGAGCATTGATCAACGACGAAGATTAAATCGCATATCGCTTATCGACGAGATTTACATTTATATGTTAATAAATCGCAAGTTAAACTGTTTAAGTTGCAATGCGATAAGTCACAGAAAATGTGAAATGTGAAGTGCGGGGGATGACGTGGTAGTGACGTGGAAAGATGACGTGGCAGATGTCGTGGCCCAGACCTCACAAACTGCAGTTAATTTATGATGATGTGGAAATGATGTGGCAAGGTGACATGGCACGATGACGTGGAACTAGCATGCATACCGCACATAGTATATCACATAGGATATGTTTATTGTTAAATGTTAAAGGTTTCGAAGTGTGATACAAAGGCTCAGATGCGATGTAGATTCAAAGGAAAAATCCATAGGATTTCAAATCCGCATGCAGAGCCTTTTCTGTGTTAAATTGCATCGAAGGAGGAAAATGAGATTACAACGTAAAATTTATGGAACACGAAGTGCGATGCCAGGTGGGCCCAATTAAAATTGAAAATCGCAAACTTTAAAGGATAGGCGTGGGAGGTAAGTGTTAAAATCGCTGAAGTGCAATGTGCGATGTCAGGTAGGAACCAATCGCAATCGCAAATCGAAAACCTTAAAGGATAAGTGCAGGATGTAAGTGTGAAAATTGCTGAAGTGCGATGTGTGATTCTAGGTGGGACCCGATCACATAGTGCGCATCACAAGTCTTAGAAGATAAGTGCTAAAGAAAAGTTAAAAAAAAGAGAAATGTGAAGTGTGATGTTGGCATGGATGCAATTTATTTGAAGGCAAAGGCCTAAAGGTTTTCAAGTGTCGACGGATGCAGTTTGTATGCTGTTTTCTGAAGAAATAAGCTAAAACGTGATAGAAGGACTTATGGTAGGATAAGATCCGACAAGGAATGAAAAAAAAGGAGGTTGAGTTGGGAAAAGGACGTTCATGCAGAACTATTATGGTATACCAGCAAAAGCGGAAAAGGTAGTAAGCACATCAACACCATCATCAATAAATTAAAAGTTGCAAGCACTACACCAGATTTAATTACCAAATGCCAGTTTTCTAAAAAGCAGGGCCAGATGTCAGAGTCATCATTGGTTACCTCTTTGTGCCCATCATAGCCATCTCCAAGCTTATTGTTTGATCTGACAAATAGCCATCGAAGCATTTGGATCCATGAAGAAATACCTAAAATTAATTCTATAATCGGTGTTTTTGTCAGAGATTTATGTTTAGGCCTTGCATGGTCGGACTTGTTCATTTTTTGCTAAATTGTAATCAATGAAAGGTTGTCAAGTAAGGTAGGGAAACTGACTTAGTCTTTAGATATATATTGCATGCCTTAGCAATATCAAGGGTTGGAAAATTGGACCCTCCTGAAACTTGGATTGTAATAAGAATTGGAGCATTATAATTGTTTGAGCTGGGCATCAATAACAAGAGACCACTCATAGGATTCTTGAGCTATGTTAATGGTGATGTTTTTCTTCTGTGTTAATGTTTTTCCTCCGTATTTTCATGTTCTACATCAATTTATCTAATTACAAAACAGAAAATTTAGATTAAGATTAGTTGAGAGAGCACCTTAATTTTTTCTGTGTTTTTTATCTTAGTCTAAAGTTTAGGAAAGAATTCCTAACTTCTCTTTAGCTATTACTGAACTCACTATTTCCTTTCATCTCATAGTCACACTACCGATAAGATCCAGTCTGCATAGTTAGCTTTCCCTGTGAATGCCCTTGAAAATTTGATTTACAATTCAACCTTTTATGACTCCATAGCCCAATGGATTAAGTCTCACAGCTCTATCTATCCAACAACACAATTAATCACAACAAAAACCCCTCATAATTTTTATAACTAGCCTAATATCAGCATTTAGAATTATCAATCCAAATCATAAAAATAGAGAGAGCCCTATCTGAGTCTAGGAAGGCTAGGTCCTGAAATCCAAAATGGTTTGATGTTGTCTTGTTTCATTTGTTCTTGAAAATATTATAAATTATAGAGTGATAACATTGTGAACAATTTGTTACCACTCAAATTATTAGTGGACCCAAAATGGGTTCCTAAGAGGACAAGTACTAGGACAAGGGCAACGATGGAGGCTTAGCCCATTGTCACCACAATTTTGGCTCCTTGCTCTTCACGGAATTTCAGAGATGGGAGGAGTCCCAGTAGTTTAGGAAGTCATTTGTAGAGTATATGTAAATAAATATGTGGGAAGTGACCCTAGAAACACTTTCCCTAACATATAATAAAGAGTGGGACTCGCTTTCCTTCTAAGCAAGGGACTTTATCTTATAGGGAGAGAGGAGGTGGATTGAAGGGTTGAGGGGGAAGAATAGGACTTATCATGGAATTTCTTAATCCCTAAAATCCTTTGTGAACTTGGATTCCCAAATGGTCCTTCATGAAATGCCTTTGACACCAAATGGGACCACATGGGGCCAAGTGGACCCAGCCCAGTTTCAGGGATGGAATTTAGCAACCAATGATGTTCCTATCTTGGACAATGTGAGGGGAAAGGATCAGGAAATATTTTATACTTCGATGGGTCAAATTGGTGCTACTAGGATCTAGCCTTGGGAACACCTAGGAAAAACTTGATCCTAGAGCTAGGGCTTGAGGTATCAAGAGATTCCATCATCAAAATTGGCCCAAATTATAAGGAGAGTGAGGGGACCCACCAACGCAGTTGCCTCTAGGAGATCGAAGTTTTCCTATGGCTAGAATCCTAGGAAATTTATGCCCTATGTGACCTAACAGGGCTAGACGTAGGGAAAAATGGAAATTTGTGAAAAAAAAGGGGGGGAGTCATCACCATTTTTAGGGACTAATGCCTAATTCACTTGGGGATATGGATTCAAGGATGAAAATGAAAGATACTTTGGTTTCTTGATCAAGGAGGCCCAGAAAGTCAATTTTGTCCAATGTTAGAGGAAAATGAAAAGTGACCTTCAAGATTTTATAATTCACATTATTGGTGAAATATTATTGAGATAAAATTATCTACAAGAAATTTCATTCATCTAACAAAGGACCATACATTAAATAAGCTAAATAGACACATAATTCCACATTTCCATCATCAACAATTAGCCCTAGTTAGAGCGAAATTCAATAGTATGCAATAAATAGAAGAACAACATTAAATTTTCACTCATAATGTTAGAGAGTATATCCAACTATATTCACATTTGCAAACAAAGCTCCAAGATAAAAATAGCCCAAATCCATACATCAAAATGCTTCCATCATCCAAAATAGTCCTCCAAGGAAAAATGTGAAGTTCTCTAAAGATAGAGAGATCCCGGCTCAAGTGATGATACAAATGAATCCAACTAAATCCTATTTATACATTTATTAGGAGTTTATTGATTTAGCTTATGGGCCTACATTAGCCCCTAAACATAAAATAATATGCAAGTAACCCTAAATTTTCGTGACAATCCCACCAAACTATCTCATACATGGAATCATAAGCCTCATGAGAGGTCAAATGATGTCCTATGGCCTTATAGGAGGCATACTAGGGTCCATGAGTTCCATAATGATGCATGGGACTTGTTGTGGATCATCTACATATCCTTTTAATTTTATAGTAAAAATACAAAAAAAAATCTGAAATTGAAAGAAAAGAAAATATGTTAAAGTATTATAGTTTTATACTTTGGCATAAAAAGAAATTGTTTTTAGTTTCATGTATTAAAGTTTAACTGTTTTAAACTTTGTACAAGTGGGTTTTCTATCAAAATATTAAAGTTCGATCAATTCAATCAGCGAGGATTGCTGATATTCAAAGTCTGAACTCGATGACCCAACCCGTGGGCACTACCAGCACGATAGTTAACAAAATGGGTGCCTCCATAGTTGACTGGATTGAATGCAGAGGTGATGAAGATCAACGGTGGATATCGACTGCGGGGGCACCAGCCGGAGCTTTCAGTCGTACCCCAAGACCCCCCGCAGTGACGTCATATGCTGAATGGAGAACAACTATTTTTTCATGTCAAATCTATCCAACGGTTAAGTGACACATTGCGTAGGCATTTAACACAAAAGCCATGCCATCTATTTAGGTGTGTTTTTCATTTCATTTTCAAAATACTTTGTAGTTTGTTGCATTTTGACCTGTTGCATTCTCCTGTCACCTTTTTTTTTTAGTCACCTTGCAAGAGTATTCCTTCAGCACCTTTTCTAGTCATGGCTAAAAGATCTTCTTTGTCTAGTTCATCGAGCCACATTCCTCTCATCGATAATGAGAGAGACATTCAAGATACTACATCTTCAGTAATTCATCTTCCATTCTATCAAAAATTTGTATTGAATAATGATAATTCCCTTGTCTATTCCGCCATGAAAAAATTTGGGGTCCTTTCTGCATGCATCCCGAAGACACATTTATTCCTAGAGTTTATTTATTGGTTTGTTTCTGCATTGTATCCTGGAAAATGTTTTGTGATGAATTCCCAAGGGGAAAATGTTCTGCAGGTGTCTACCCAATTAATTTGCCAAGCCTTGTGTTTTCCTGAAGCCAAATCATCAGTTCAATTTTCAGAAGATTCAATGGTTACTTACTATGAAAGCCCTGCAGGAGAAGAGTTCAATCAGTTTATGTTCCATTTGAAGCCCAATATGAAGCAGTTTCAGCTAGAATGTGGAGAATTTTCTATGGGAGTTTTCAACGAAGACACTCAACCCATATTAACCAGTATTGCTAAAATCTTGGGCAAAGAAGATGACGTTACAGTGGATAGGTCAATCCTAGGAATGTTCGCCATGATGATGAAGCCAGGAATGGTCCAGGATATTCCATCCTTTTGCAAGAAGTAGTCAACTCACAGTTGATGAGTCTTTCACTAACAGATTGGAGTATCACAATCTGACACATTCATCCAAGACGAAGATAGAAATATGGAAAAAGTACAGAGCTTGGACTATTGACTTGCCAAAGGGATCAACAACAAAGAAAGACAAATCAGTTGATCAAGGAAAATAAGCCACTTCATCAGCAATTCCTATAGATTAGGATATTTAATTTATGTTATTTTCTGAAGTCAATGAAATCATAAAAAGACATTTTCAAGGCATGTGATAGAAAACCTTCGAAGTCATGAAGTATTTTTGGTAGTTAGAATTGGTTACAGTAGTTCCAAATTGCTTTTATTTGTATTTAATGTAATTTCCAAGAGGAAGGAAGGTTCTGAGTTTTGGATCTCCTGGACAAATATTTTTTTACTCAAAGATTCAAAGATTAATGAATGAGTAAGAAAGTTTCTGGCAATTTGTCTATGTTGAAATGTATTCCAGTTTTCATTATGTATTTCCTACTATGAATAAAACAAGGTTATGAGCAGGAAGTCTCTTCTTACTTCTGTGTATGAGAGTTAAAAACCTTAATTGGTGCTCCTTTTTTTTAACTATTACTTTCACACGTTTCTTCCGAAGCTTGGAATGGTATTTTCTGTATAAAGCAACATATTATTTTGGAATTCTCCTTACATTTTCTTCCAGTCATTTCGTTCAACATTAATAGATGGTAGCATTGCAAAGCATTCATAATATTTGATATTTAAGGATGTGATTATAAATACTTGAGGGTTAATAAAACAGAGACATAAAGAATTTGTGACATAATTATAAAATTTCTTAAGCACTAATTCCTTATCACAACTAAGGGATTATCTCTTAAGGTACAACATTAATTGGCGTTGTTGCCGAGGACTGAAGATTCAAATTTTTCCCTGGGTTTTGTTCATATTTCCTCTGGTTGTTCAGAGAGGAGGAAATACTAAGCTGTGCTTCATTAAAATAATTCTGGCTCCTAAGAAGCCTCACACGAGGTCAGATACCTCTCAGCAAAAAGCTCCTATTTTCTCTGATCCAGAAAAGCTAGTTTTAAAGAAGGGCCAAAAAACAAAAATATTTTCTACACCTGATGCCACACTGCTTGCACCAGGCAACAGTTCACATATATTTTCGTCCAAGGATATTTCTCAGAAACTCATTTTCCCGAAAAAAGAATCCTCACCTTCACCCATTCATTTCCAAGAACCAATGTTAGAAGAACAATATTTTGAGTTTGTATCATTTCCTCTTATAGAAACCCAACCTCATACATACAGTTTCCAATTCTTCTACTATTGTTCATACACCTATCCCTATATCATTTGTTCCACCTCATTCATCCCCACCTACAACTAGTTTCCATTTTACCCCCACTCAAGGAGCAGTCAATCAGGGCATAAACATGGCAGCCCCTACTTTCTTGATGAATAGATATGCACCATTAAATCTACCCAAACCAATGAATGAAATGCCTCAGGAGTATCTCAAGTTGCTCCCTAGATTTACTAGTGAAGATGAAATAACTCCAGAACAACACTTGCCCTTGTTCTGCACATTTACTGAAAATTTTAATGTAGAACATCTTGATGTGGTAATGAGACTTTTTGTACAATCTCTAAGTGGAAGCAAGAAAATGGTTTAAAGGATTACCCAATGGTTCAATGAATAATTGGGATGAATTAGGAAGACAATTCATCCAGAGATGGGGTGAGAAAAGAGACCATGGTTATTCTTTAACATGATTTAACGCTATAAAGAAAAAATCAGATGAAAGTATGAGTGATTTTGTCAAAAGATTTAATAAGTTGTACAATAGTTTTCCTGTGGAAATGAAACCTCCTCCTATTGGAGCAAGGGTTGTTTTTGTTGGAGCATTTGAGCCGGATTTTAGTTTTACATTGAGAGAAAGGAGATCCCCCACTCTTGAACAGATTCAAACTGATGCCTTAGAGATTGAGGAAAATATGTCTGCTGCTGGGAAAGTTCAAGATAAAGAAGGAGCCTCATCTCAAGATCAGAGGATAGATGATATGAAAAAGGTCATTAAAAAATTGTCAAATAAACTGGTAAAGCTATAAATAGATAACAAGAAACCTCCACAAAAAAACAAAGGGGTTTTCAATCCCCAATTCAGAAAACAGGCCCTTCAAATTTTACAGAGAGAAAGGAAAGATCAAGATCAAGTCTAAGCACCTTTATATATAGAAGCAACCCCATCACATTCTGCTGATAATGATCAGAAAGAAGATGAAGATCAAATTTCTGTTGTATATATGCAAGGTGATGAAACAAAAGAAGAGAGTGAGAAAGAATATGCAGAAGAATGTAAAGAAGCTAATATTTCATTTGATCAAGAAGAAATGGATGATTATTGCAAACAATTTACTGATTTTGTGCAGGCAGAGTTGCATAAGAAATATGATTTGAGGTCAAAAAAGAGGTTGAGAACTCAGGATTATGAAGGAGAAGAATCAGAATCAGTACCTACTCCAATGGCATCTCCACTACAGAAGAACCAAATTAAAAAAATCAGACAACGGGAAACAGCCCATGAATCAAGAAAAAGAAAAAGAAGAACAACAAGCTAAAACTTCGCAAATGAAATCTAATGACCCTAATATTTTGGAGAAAATTTTTATTGTTCCTGATCAACATGCAAATTCAAATAAAAATCAACAAGAGCCTGAGAAACTTACAAAATAGAATCAAATCTTTAGTTTTTCTAAAGAATTAGAAAAAGTAAAAATTCAAGTGCCACTTCTTGAGTTGGTCAAAACACCTGGTTATAAGAAGGAAATTACAGAGTTTATTAATTTATCTCAGTCTGATGAAGTGGGTGATATAGTGAATCTACAAGAAGAGAAACCAGTGGTTACTTTTGGACCTCAAGTTCAAGAGGTATATTCTTCTATTCCACCTTTTTATATATCAGTTTTGTTGCATGATTTCATTTTACATAATTGTATGCTAGATTCTGGTGCATCACATAATCTAATGTCACTATCTATGATGAAAGAGTTAAATTTGCAAATTACCAAGCCATATAGAGACCTTTATTCCTCTGATTCAAAAAGGGTGAAGTGCGTCAGTCTTATCAAAGATATGGTTGTTTCCTTAGCTCAAATTCTAGCTAAGAGTATTATAATGGATGTGGTAGTAGCAGAAATTCCAGCTAGATTTGGTATGTTGTTTTCCAGATCTTGGGGGGAAAAACTTGGAGGGGTTTTGAAATTAGATTTTACAGATGCCATCATTCCTATTTTTAATGGGGAGGAAAGGAGGTTATACCAAGAAACTAGATTTTTCAAGACTACTACCAAAAAAGACGCATGTAATTCCCCCATTTATGGTCAAGAGAAGGAGGATCTCTCTTGTTTCATGTTGCATGAAGATGCAGAATTTGCTGAAGATTCATAGAAGCAGCTCACTTTAGCCATTGTACATAAGGAGCTGCATTCAAATAAAATTTGGAAGTGTTATTTTGATGGAGCATTCTCTAAGGAGGGCACCAGAGTTGGATTTATATTTGTATCACCTGAAGGTAACCTTGTACCTTTTTCTTTCAAGCTGGAATTTGAATCCACTAATAATTTAGCTGAATACGAAGAATTTATTTTAAGTCTGCAAGAAACTAAACAGATGTGAATTCAGTCTATCTCTATTTTTGGTGATTTTGAATTGATCATAAGGCAAATTAAGAATTGGTGTCAGACTAAGCATCCCAGGTTGAGGTCCTGTAGAAATGAGGTATGGGATCTAGTTGAAAATTATTTTGAGGCCTTTAATTTACAGTTTATTCCAAGAGAAGAGAAAAAAATGGCAGATTCCTTGGCAGTCACAACTACTACATTCAAACCACCAATCAATCCAAGGTTGAGATATAAAATTGAGGTGAGACATAGGCCTTCAATTCCTAATAATTTAAAGAATTGGTGGGTCTTTGAGGATGATGAGCAAATTAATAAGTTCTTGATGGTGATTGGAAATTTTGAAGACAGTCAAACTGATTTAGAAGTGGATGAAAGTGATCAAGCTGAGATGTCTAAAAATCTGAAGCAGACAATTGGAGACCAGAAGATAATTTAGTTGAAAGATAATATTTTTCACAAAGTTTTGGTACCTCTTGAAAGATTTTTTGATGCTAACGATGTGGCAGTAAACTAGAAAAAGGTATCCCAAGAGGGAGAAGTGGAGGAATGTAATTTAGGAACTCAACATGAGCCTAAAATAGTCAAACTGTTCAAGGGAGTTCCAAAGGAATACGAAGAGAGGTATGTAGATCTTTTCAAGCAGTTTATGGATGTATTTGCATGGTCATATGAATATATGAAAACCTATGATAAAAATATTATTCAGCATAAAATCCCATTGAAATATAGGATTAAGCCTCATAGACAGAAGCTCAGACAAATTAATCCATTATTGTTAGCTCCAATTGAAAAAGAGGTAAAGAAACTTTTACAAGCAAAGATTATAGTTCCTCTAAGATATTCAGATTGGGTTTCCAATCTTGTACTGGTCAGGAAGAAAAATGGAGAGATAGGACTATGTGTAGATTTCAGAAACTTGAACAGAGCTTCACTGAAGGATAATTATCCTTTTCCAAAGATGGAATTTGTCTTGCAGAAAGTAACTGGAGCATACAGGTTATACATGGTTGATGGTTTTTTGCGGTATAATCAGGTTGCTGTGGAAAAGGAAGATCAAAAGAAAACTGCTTTCACTACACCCTGGGGAAAATTCATGTATGCCAGGTTGCCATTCGGCCTCATGAATGCAGGAGCTACTTTCCAAAGAGAAATTGATATTGATTTTGTAGGGAATAAATTTGTAGTTATTTATCTTGATGATATTACAATTTTTTCAAGTTCTGATGATGAGCACCTACAACATTTGCAAAAAGCCTTTTTAAAATGCAGGAAATATGGATTCTCATTGAATCCTAAAAATCCTTGTTTGCTCTAGAAGAAGGAAAATTCCTGGGCCATATAGTTTCAAATCAAGGAGTCAATATTGATCCAGCAAGGGTTCAAGCCATACAGAAAATTCCCCTGCCTCGAAGTAAGAAGGATATTCAAATATTTCTTCGAAAAATCAATTTTCTGAGAAGATTTGTTCCAAATTATGCTGAGATTGTCAGGAAAATAAAAGATATGTTGAAAAAGGATGTTGAAGTAAAGTGGGACAAAGATGAAAGGGACTCTTTTGGAAGAATCAAAGAAGCTCTCCAAGAAGCTCCTATTTTAATCAATCCAGATTACTTGAAGCCATTTCAAATTTTCTCATTTGCATCTTCTTCTACAATTGTTTGTTGGAAATATGATGCAGAGTGTTTTCCTTGATGGAAACCCACTGAATGAAGATGAAGACATGAGAATGTTGGCAGGTGTTTTTCTTGATGGCAATCCACCTGATGAAGTTATTCTTGACCTGATGGACTTGGTAAATGATGTAAATATGATATGAAATGATGTTTGTTAGCAATATGAAATGAAGATGATGGCAACTTACTTGATGAAGTTGTGCTTGATAGAATATGTCTTGATGAACCAAATATGATGTATCTATAGTGAGTACAGAAGGCAATGAAGAAAGGAATTCAGCATGTGCTAAATCTATGGTGAGAAGAGTATGTCTCTAAGCATACGCGTATTTGTCTAGGGGAAGTCGCGTATGCATGCGGAAAAGAACGTGCCAAGTCGCGTATGGGAAAAAGCGCTCAAAAAGTGAAAAACCAGGGGTAACCACCATGGTATTGACCCCGTCCAGGAATACCATCGGATGTAATGTGGTTTTGGCTCATGGTATTGAAAAAGGGTAAACCTATATAAAGAGAAGAAGTTCATTTTGCAAATCATGAGTGTGGGTGCAAGATGTCTGAGCTTGAATGAATACTTCTCTCTGAAGTATATCTGAATGGAAAGGGTTACAGTTGAATGATAGATCTGAATGCATGATGCTCCAATGAAGAAATGATGAAGAAGGGAATCTAGATCTGGAATGTATTTGTATTGGCTAGATCTGTCTATGGAATGATTAGATCTAAGATGAGGAAAACATCTGTCTGAAGTAAAGGGTAAAAATCTGTGTGATGTATCTATTTGAAGAATTGCAATGACCTAAATGTTTGAAGAACCATACGCTTGTTTGCCGTAGAGGAAGCGTGTATATACGCGGCTTCGCTGAAGCAAAAGCGCGTATGCGCAATGAAATTGGATCTGTAATATGTACAGAAGTATACGCTGGTTTATGTGAACGGAAGCGCGTATATACGCGACATCAGAGGAAGGAAAGCGCGTATGAAAACTAGGGTTTTCTGAAGTCTGTGGTAAGAAATGTCTAATCTGTTTTGCTGGTTTACTGATATCTGTCAGTAAGTTATATGTATCTGTTTCAAGGTTGACTGTGCTTAAAAGTATGGAAAGGGTCCAGTCTGAAAATATGATGAAACGTGGCCTGCAAGTGGTGTCCTAAAGGAAGCTTTGGATCCAGTGTGAAAATTGATGAAACGTGGTTCAGAGAGGTGCTGAGGGTTGTAGCCTTCAGTCAGGGGGTTGAAGCTCCCTTCCAGGAGAGGCTGGTAAACGAGATCAGGGGGTCATAGCTCCCTTCCAGGAGAGGCTAGTAAACGAGTCAAGGGGTTGGAGCTCCCTTCCAGGAGAGGCTGGTAAACGAGCGCAGGTGGGTGCCTGCGTGATGGTAGGAGTCTGCACCAGCACATATGTTGTAAGATGTTTTCTCTATAATAAAATATTGAAGGCTGAGCAACTGCAGCGGTGGTTTTCTCCCGACTTGGGTTTCCACCTAAAAATCCTGGTGTTCATGTGTGATGCTTCGTGTGATGGTTTATTCTGTTCTTACTGCACATGTTTATTGCTTATTGAATTTCTGAAGCAATAAATGATGGAATGGTTTAAGTAAAGAATTAAAGACATATCTAGATCTCTGTGTATACGCTAGTTTCATAAAGGGGATCCGCGTATATACGCTAGTTTACTGAAGGAAAGTAGCGTATGGGTTTTAAGGAATGAAAAAGTAAAAAGATTTGATTATGCAGTAAATACTGATTCACCCCCCCCTCTCAGTATTTTTCCCAACAATTGGTATCATAGGGTGGTCCTTCTGCAGAAGCTTGATCGCTTGAAGGAGATCCGTCGCAATGGGAAGTCAAGAAGGAGTGATGTCTATAAAGCCACCTCTATTCAATGGAAGCAATCTGATATTCTGGAAGGTACGAAAAAAAGCATATCTGCAAAGTCTTGGTGTAGATGTATGGGCAATCGTGGAAGAAGGCTATCAATATCCGACAAGTATTCCTACTAATGCAGCTGAAAGGAAGAAGTATGAAATCAATGCCAAAGCAGTGAATGTCTTATTAGGAAGCATGTCTGAATCAGAATTTGCTAAAGTGATGCAGCTACATTCAGCAAAAGAAATATGGGACAAAATCATTCTGAGCTATGAAGGAGATACAAAGGTAAAAAGTGCAAAACTCCAAACTCTTAGAATTGAATATGAAAATTTGAAGATGCATAGTGATGAAAGTGTTGCCAGTTTCTTTCTTCGTCTAGATGATATTGTAAATCTGATGAGAAATTTGGGTGAAACCATAACCGATACTACTCTGGTGGAAAAAGTCTTAAGATCCTTGACTTCAAAATTTGACTCTAAAGTTTCAGCTATTGAAGAAAGGCAAGATCTGCAAACTCTTACTATTGTTCAATTACATGGTATTCTGAATGCTTTTGAAATGAGATAAGGAGGTCCTTCTCAAATCAAAGAAACTGTTTTTAAGGCGTCTGCAAAAGTAAAAGACAAGGAAGTTGTCAAAGAATCCAGCTATATATCTGAAGAAGAAGAAGAAGCAAATTTTGTGAGAAGACTTCAACTAGGTACCAGAAAGTTCAAAGGTAAGCTTCCTTTCAAATGTTTTAATTGTGGAAGAGTTGGTCATTATGCTGCAAAGTGTCCTTATAAAGAAACTTCGGCTAAAGGAAAAGAAGTAGCAAGAAGGAATAAGAATCGATCTAGCACAAGAAAAATTTATTATACTAATGAAGACAGTGATGGGTCATCTGATAGTGAGGAAGAATGTGAAGAAGATTTTAGACTTCTCATGGCATTTGAATAAAGAGAAGAAAAGAACATAATCATAGAGACTCTTGAAAATCCGCTTGAAGCAAAGGAAAAACGCATTAAGGAATTGGAGTGTGAAGTAGTAAGTCTAAGGAAAGATAATGAGAAAGTGAAGACTCTCAATCTTAGATTTGCTAAAGGTTCAGAAACCTTAGATTAGTAAGTCTAAGGAAAGATAATGAGAAAGTGAAGACTCTCAATATTAGATTTGCTAAAGGTTCAAAAACCTTATATGAGATTATCAAGATACAACGGTCTCCTCTTATAAAAACAAGTCTTGGATATACTGGGGAATCTTCCCAGACTTCAGCACCAAATTATCTGAAAGCAACCACAACTAGTTCTCTACATTCAGCCACTCAGCAAGGGAACAAAGGATCTTTACAGATAAAGCATGATCATCTCAAATCAAGGAACACTAACAGGGAGATCTTACAAAGAAGCTACAACCAACAGGTAAATTCAAATAGAAGATTTCATGATCGCAGAAATTTCTACTTCAATGGACAATGTTTCTCATGTCACAATTTTGGTCATAAAGCTGTTCAATGTGTTGCATATAAAACCATCATGACAAGAGAAGCAAGAAAGAAAGGGATGAATATTGAACCAAAGAAGAACACCTATAACAACTTTTCTCCTCTTCAAAACGAAGTTGAATGTACTTATTGCAATAACTTTGGTCATGAAGAATCCGAATGCAGGAGCAAGGTCCAGCCAAAAGAACATGTTCCCTCAAGCTCTAAAGTGTGGAAAAAGAAAGAAATACCGGTTGAAAATTGTGGGATAGCGTTATTTGCAAAAGGTGAAGAAAATCAATGGTACATTGATAGTGGGTGCTCAAGACACATGATAGGTGACAAAAGCAAACTCCTTACATATAATGCTCTAGAAAAGGAAAAGAAAGTTACATTTGGAAATGATACTCCTGCTGTAATTAAAGGAAAAGGGTCAGTATTTATAAAAGAAAAGGTGAAGGCTAATGATGTCATGTATGTGGATGGATTAAGGCATAACCTGTTAAGTGTAAGTCAAATGTGTGATCAAGGAACAGAAGTGGTCTTTAGTTCAAAAGAATGTGTGGTTCGTGATCTTGATATAGGTAAAATCATTATTAAAGGAAAAAGAAATCCAAGCAACCTGTATGTTCTGAACAGCATAGATCAATGTTACTTGAGCAAGTCTTCAGAAAATTGGCTATGGCATAGAAGGCTGGGGCATATGAGTTTCTCTCAAATCAACAAAGCAAGTAGACTTCAAGCTGTTCGTGATCTTCCCAAAGTCAATCTTCCTGAAAGTATCATATGCAAATCTTGTCAATTTGGTAAGCAGACCAGAGTACGATTTAATGCCAAAGAAGGATCATCAAGTAAGCCTCTTGAACTCATTCATACTGACATATGTGGTCCTATGAGGAAAAATTCACCACGTGGGGAAGAATACTATATCCTATTTATTGATGATTACTCTAGAATGTGTTGGGTCGGGCTCATTAAACACAAAGATGAAGCATTTGAAAAATTTCAGAAATTCAAAGCACTGGTTGAAAATGAATTGGATCTAAAAATCAAGTGTCTTAGATCTGATCGAGGAGGAGAATATACATCAAATGAATTTCTTGAATTTTGTGAACAACATGGCATAAAAAGACAATTCTCTGTAGCAGGTACTCCACAACAAAATGGCGTAGCAGAAAGAATGAATAGAACAATTCAACAAATGGCTAGAGCTATGCTCGATGATTCTGGAACTCCTGACATGTTCTGGGGAGAAGCAGCACATACAGCAGCCAACATTCTCAACAAGGCTCATGTTCAGGTAAATAGTGACAAAACTCCATATGAACTCTGGTATGGTAATTCTCCATCTGTGAAGCATTTTAGAGTTTTTGGAAGTAAATGCTTTATCAAAAATAATGATGAAAATATTGGCAAGTTTGAACCTAGATCAGATGAAGGGATATTTCTTGGTTACTCATCTACAAGCAAAGCATACAAATGTTACAATAAAAGGCTTCGAAAGATTGTTGAATGTATTGATGTTGCTATTGATGAGTCTCCTGCAGCTCCTAAAGAAGAAAAACAAACAACAAAAGAAGATGATGGTGACTTATGTCCTTCTACATCAAATAGAAATGATATAGACAGTGGATCCAATGAAAAACTTGAAGATGATCTATCTGAAAAAGCTCCATCCAGATATGTTCAAAAGAATCATCCTGAATCTCAAATTTTGGGAGACAAGGAATCAGGTGTACGAACAAGGAGAACTCTTGTAGGATCTTCTAGTCATCTGGCACTTCTATCCACAATTGAACCACACAATGTCAATCAAGATAGCAAAGATGAATGTTGGAAGCAAGCCATGAATGAAGAGCTTGATCAAATTGAAAAGAATGACACTTGGGAATTGGTACCAAGACCACATGATAAAAATGTCATTGGAACTAAATGGATTTTGAAGAACAAGTTAAATGAGAATGGGGATGTTGTAAGAAACAAAGCTAGATTGGTCTGCAAAGGGTATACTCAACAAGAAGGTATAGACTTTGAAGAAACTTTTGCTCCTGTAGCTAGACTTGAAGCCATAAGAATGTTTCTTGCTTTTTCAAGTTATCAACAAATCAAAGTTTATCAAATGGATGTTAAATCTGCTTTTCTTAATGGTGATCTAGAAGAAGAAGTATATATAGAACAACCCGAAGGATTCATTTTGGGAAATGATGCAAATCTTGTTTGTAGACTTAAAAAGGCTCTATATGGTCTCAAACAAGCTCCAAGGGCTTGGTATTATCGTCTTGACAAATATCTTCATCAACAAGGATTTTCAAAGGGGTCTCCTGATAGCAACTTATACACAAAAGTTGAAAATGATAAACTATTGATTGTGGTTGTATATGTTGATGATATCATTTTTGGGAGTAACGAAGAATCTATGAGTCAAAATTTTGCTTCTGTCATGCAGCAAGAATTTGAAATGTCCTTACTTGGGGAACTAACATTCTTTCTTGGCTTGCAAGTACATCAAACTACAGATGGTATATTCCTATCACAAGAAAAATATCTTAAGCAAATTCTGAAGAAGTATGGCATGGAAGAATGCAAACTTGTAAGTACACCAATGATAACCGGATGCAATCTCAGTTCTCATGATGATTCTCCCATGGTGAATCAACCAAAATACAGATCAATGATAGGAAGTCTACTTTATCTCACTGGGACTAGACCAGACATTATGCATGCAGTTGGGATTGTTGGACGATTCCAAGCTAATCCAAAAGAGTCTCACCTTCAGGCTGTTAAAATAATTTTCAAATATCTACAAGGAACTCAAGACCTTGGTCTATGGTATCCAAAGAATGCTGATATTACTCTTCATGCTTACACTGATGCAGATTGGGCTGGAAGTGTTGATGATCGAAAAAGCACTAGTGGTGGTGCATTCTATATGGGACCCCGGTTAGTATCTTGGTTCAGCAAGAAGAAAAATTCTATTGCCTTATCTACAGCAGAAGCAGAATATGTGGCTGCCACATCTTGTTGCACTCAACTCCTTTGGATGATGCAAACCTTACAAGATTTTCAAATCAAATGTACACCTCCTGTCCCCATTAAGTGTGACAATACAAGTGCCATCAGTATTTCAAAAAATCTTGTTATGCATTCGAAGACCAAGCACATTCCCATCAAGTATCACTTCTTACGTGAACAAGTGCTTGAGCAAAAGGTGAAGTTGGAGTATGTTCCCTCCAAAGAACAAGTTGCTGATATCTTTACCAAACCTCTACCCAGGGAAGCGTTCGAGTACCTAAGACAGAAGCTGGGAGTGTTCTCTGCCAGTTAAAAGAACAAATCTGCATAAATTTAGAAGATGGCATTGGATACGCGGATTTTCTGAAACACAGTTGCGTATATACGCGAGTTCATGCACAGAAAACTGCGTATGTCTGATTGCTGACATTTTTCAGTTTGGAGTCAGCTCTCTTCAGCACAACTACAGTGCTGTTTGGTATCTCTGGTGGTGTTCCAGTTCTCATAATTCTATTTCTAATGTTTTTGATAAAGATGACTTGATAATTTGTTGGTGAAAGTGTTCAGGATGCACAAACTAAGGGGGAGCCTTAGTCATATGAAAAGGATGCTTGGATGCACAGTATCAGGGGGAGCATTAGCTTTGCTGAGTATAATGCATTGTTGGCATTATGATGTTTCTAAAATATGTTCTCTTTCTTGAGAACTTTCTGGTGTTGGTCTTAAAGTTATATTTGTAGCTAGGTGAAAAGGTCTTGATGAGACCCATGATGTAAATTTGTAATATTCAGGCATGTGAAGGACTTGTCAATTTTTTAAACCCACTTGGTTGGGTAGCTGAGTCAAATTTTTGTAAACCCACTTGGTTGGGTAGCTGAGTTGAAATGTGTAAACCCACTTGGTTGGGTACTTGAGTCTCATATGTAAATTCACTTGGATGGATCTTTGATGTAAGTATGAGTCATTGGTGTTAGGAAAGTCATAGAATCATGTACTTCATTGAAAATATGTTTTGAAGATTCAGCATGAACTCAGGGGGAGCTTGGTCACTTCAGTATATCAGATCTGCAGAACAGGGGGAGAGTGTGTTGGTTTTGATCTGCCCTTTGCCCTTGATGTCAAAGGGGGAGAGTGACATGGTGCTTGAATGAAGAGAAAGAATGGTGTCAAAAATGGGGAGAATGACATGGTGTCATTGTTTGTGATGATCAAACACCATCGTGGTTTCCATCAAGTCCAAAGGGGGAGATTGTTGGCAATATGATGCAGAGTGTTGTCCTTGATGGCAACCCACTGAATGAAGATGAAGACATGAGAATGTTGGCAGGTGTTGTCCTTGATGGAAATCCACCTGATGAAGTTATTCTTGACCTGATGGACTTGGTAAATGATGTAAATCTGATATGAAATGATGTTTGTTAGCAATATGATGAAGATGATGGCAACTTACTTGATGAAGTGGTGCTTGATAGAATATGTCTTGATGAACTAAATCTGATGTATCTACAGTGAGTACATAAGGCAATGAAGAAAGGAATTCAGCATGTACTAAATCTATGGTGAGAAGAGTATGTCTCTAAGCATACGCGTATTTTTCTAGGGGAAGTCGCGTATGCACGCAGAAAAGAACGTGCCAAGTCGCGTATGGGAAAAAGCGCTCAAAAAGTGCAAAAACAAGGGTAACCACCATGGTATTGACCCATTGTATTGGGTAATGATTCGCCTAATTGACCCCGTCCAGGAATACCATCGGATGTAATGTGGTTTTGGCTCATGGTATTGAAAAAGGGTAAACCTATATAAAGAGAAGAAATTCATTGTGCAAATCATGAGAATCGTGGCAAGATGTCTGAGCTTGAATGAATACTTCTCTCTGAAGTATATCTGAATGGAAAGGGTTACAGTTGAATGATAGATCTGAATTCATGATGCTCTAATGAAGAAATGATGAAGAAGGGAATCTAGATCTGAAATGTATTTGTATTGGCTAGATCTGTCTATGGAATGATTAGATCTGAGATGAGGCAAAAATCTGTCTGAAGTAAAGGGTAAAAATCTGTGTGATGTATCTGTTCTGAAGAATTGCAATGACCTAAATGTTTGAAGAACCATACGCTTGTTTTCCGCAGAGGAAGCGCGTATATACGCGGCTTCGCTGAAGAGAAAGCACGTATGCGCAATGAAATTGGATCTCGTAGTGGAAAGGTATATACGCGGTTTGTATGAACGGAAACAGATATACGCGATATCGCAGAAAGGGAAAGCGCGTGATGCAAACTAGGGTTTTATGAAACTGTGGTAAGAAATGTCCGATCTGCTCTGATTGTTTATCGATATCCGTCAAGAAGTTATATGTGTATTTGTTTCATGGTTGATTGCCTAAAAGTATGAAAGGTCCAATCTAAAATATGATGAAACGTGGCCTCGGCGGTGTGTCCTGTAAGGAAGCTTTCGATCCATGGTGAAAATTGATGAAACGGGTCCATAGAGGTGTGCCGAGGGTTGTAGCCTTCAGTCGTAAGCCAGCCTTCCGGTGGGAGAGGCTGGTAAACGAGATCAGGGGGTCGTAGCTCCCTTCCAGGAGAGGCTGGTAAACGAGTCAGGGGGTTGGAGCTCCCTTCTAGGAGAGGCTGGTAAACAAGCGCAGGTGGGTGCCTGCGTGGTGGTAGGAGTCTGCACCAGCACATATATTGTAAGATTTTTTCTCTATAATGAATTATTGAAGGCTGAGCAACGGCAGCGGTGGTTTTCTCCCGACTTGGGTTTCAACCTAAAAATCCTGGTGTTCATGTGTGATGCTTTGTGTGATGGTTTATTCTGTTCTTACTGCACATGTTTGCTGTTGATTAAACATTTGATGAATAAATGATGGAATGATATAAGTGAAGAATTAATGACATAATTAGATCGCTGTGTATACGCTAGTTTCTTAAAGGGTATCCGCGTATATACGCAAGTTTGTATCAGGAAAGTCACGTATGGGTTTTAGAAGCAAGAAAAAGTAAAAGTTTTGAATATGCAGTAAATACTGATTCACCCCCCCTCTCAGTATTTTTCCAACATTTTTGTTGTGCTACCCTAAAAAATAAGAAGGAAGTGAGCAGCCTATAGCGTTTTTTAGCAAAGTGCTTCGAGATGCAGAATTGAAGTATAATATCTTGGAGAAACAAGTATATGCTCTAGTTAAATCATTGAAGGCTTTCAGAACTTATATACTTTATTCTCAAATTGTAGCATATGTGTCTAATTCTGTTGTAAAGGATGTATTAGTACAGGGTGATGTTGAAGGGAAAAGAGGGAAATGGATTGCTAAAATCCAAGAATATCATTTGGATGTCAAACCAACAAAGCTAGTCAAAGGACTAGGACTGGCTAAATTGTTAGCATAATCTGATTTCCAAGCTTTGGGAATCAATTTACTTGCACTTGTAGAAGAAGTCACTGAAGAATCAAATCACATTCAGACAAAAGCAAAAATTAAATATAAATTCCTCTATTCAAACTGGTACAAAGATATTATTCATTATTTGTGTTTCCTTTGTTGTCCACCTTCAATTAACAGAGCTAGGTACAAAGCCTTGAAACTTAAAGCTCAGCCTTATGTTATAATTGAAGCTAAGTTGTATTGGAAAGATCCTGTTGGTGTGTTGCTGTTATGTCTAATAGAAGAGGAAACCATATAAGTGATTAAAGAGTATCATGAGTGCTTATGTGGAGGTCATTACAGTTGGAAAGTAACTGCTCATAATATTCTTAAATCATGTTTTTATTAGCCCCCTTTATTTGTGGACGTATACACGACTGTTAGAAGTTGTCAAAAATGCCAGTTGTTTGCAGAAAAGAAAAGGTTAGCCTCTTCACCTCTTCTCCCTGTTTTTTTTTAAGAACCTTTCAGACAATGGGGATTGGATTTCATTGGGGAAATCAATCCACCATCAAGTGGGAAATTTAAATGGATTTTGACTGCAACAAATTATTTTACAAAATGGGTAGAGGCAGTCCCTTCTAGAAGAGAAAATGATTTGGTTGTAATGAAATTTTTGGAAGAATGTATTTTTAGCGGATTTGGATGTCCAATGAAGATTGTGACAGATAATGCTCAAGTTTTCAACTCCTTCAGGTTTATAAAATTCTGTCAAACTTATAATTTGATATTGTCCCATGCCACAACATATCACCCTCAAGGAAATGGATTAGAAAAATCCTCTAATAAAACGTTGGTGAAAATCTTGAAGAAGACAATAAATGAGAACTAATAGAATTGGGGTTCAAATCTGGTCTTTGCCTTATGGGTAGTAAGGATGACTACTAGAAGATCCACTGGTAAGTCACCTTACGAATTAGTATATGGGACCCAAGCATTGTTTCCCACTCAGTTAGTAAGGCGAGTAATATCTTTTCTTCAAGATGCTCAAGAGGAACCTATTTCCTTGATTAGAATAATGAATCGAGTGATGGAACTGAGTGAAAACAGAAATAAGGTTAGAGACAATTTGGTCCCTTATTAGGAGAAAATGAAGTCCATTTTTTATAGAAAAGCAAAAGAAATCATGTTTCAAAATGGAGATCTGGTACTAAAATGCGATACAAGAAGAGAGCATAAAGGGAAGCATGGCAAATTTGATCCTTTATGGTATATTCCATATAAAATCATTGAGGCCAGAATGAATAATGCTTTCATGTTGGAAAGTCTTGACGGAGAAGCAGTAGAACTACCCATGAATGGGTAGTATTTGAGACACTATTTCCAACACTAGAAGTATTCATTTCATCATTGTACATATTCGGTTTCTTATCATTGTATATTTTTCATCAAGCAATTTTTGACTCCATGCCCGAAGTGAAGGCACTGATCTGCAAGTTCTTAGTGTTTCGTGGAAAAAAACACTATCCCCAAGTGGAGCCAGATGTTGTGGATCATCTGCATATCCTTTTAATTTTATATTAAAAATACGAAAAAATATGAAATTTAAAGAAAAGAAAATATGTTAAAGTATTATAGTTTTATACTTTGGCATAAAAAGAAAATGTTTTTTCTTTGACGTATTAAAGTTTAACTATTTTAAACTTCGTACAAGTGGGTTTTGTATCAAAATATTAAAGGCTGATCAATTCAATCGGTGGAGAGTGATGATATTAAAATTCTGAACTGGATGACCCAACTCGCCGACACTACCAACACAATAGTTAACGAAATGGGCGCCTTCGTAGTTGACTGGGTTGACTGCGGAGGCGATGAAGATAAATGGTGGATATCGACTGCGGTGGCACCAACCGGAGTTTTCAGCCGTACACCGAGACCCCCTGCAGTGATGTCATATGCTGAATGGAGAAAAACTGTTTTTTCATGTCAAATCAGTCCAACGGTTAAGTGACATGTTGCGTAGGCATTTAACACAAAATCCGCACCATCTATTTAGGGGTGTTTTTCATTTCGTTTTCAAAATACTTTGCAGTTTGTTACGTTTTGACCTGTTGCATTCTCCCGTCACCTTTCTGTTTTAGTCACCTTGCAAGAGTATTCCTCCAACACATTTTCAAATCATGGGTAAAATATTTTCTTTGTTTGGTTCATCGAACCACATTCCTCTCATGGATAATGAAAGAGATATTCAAGATACTGCATCTTCAGTAATTCATCTTCCATTCTATCATCAACTTGTATTGAATAATGATAATTGATCCAGATTTATGCAGGAACACAACAGAATAAACATATAACCATAAATACAGAGATGCAACGGAACTAACACTTCATTTCAGTAATATCAAAGAACTAAAATTTGCTTACAGACAGAATGGAAATAAAACTAGCTAGGGCGTTGGTAGCTATCTCTGAGAAGAGATGTGGTGGCTACCGGCCTCTGAACTGAGTTACAATGAGGCTCGAGGGCCTATTTATTATTTAGAAACAATGGGAAATCCTAAACAGCCAAAACCCTAACCTTAGGAGATGAAGCGCCAAAACTATGGGCCCCGTTTGGGTAAATTGGTGTTTCAACTTCCCAGGGGCGTAACTTTGGCATACGATCTCCGTTTGACGTGTACCATACCTCGTTAGAAAGATCTATCCGAGGAATACAAATTTGGAATGAGCAACATCGGTCTGTGGACCCATGTTGCTCTCTTTTTTCCCAAAAAATGTCGTTTAGGGCCTCAAAACGGCTCCGGAAGTTTAGGACCCGAAAAACTGCTAAAAATAGTAAACTGTGCCGAAACTGAAAAAATGAAATAGACAATGGTGGACCCCAAGTGGAATAGGCAGGTGACCACCAATATCCACCTGGATCATTCCTCCCCCCTTAGGAAGCAATGGTCCCCATTGCGTTAAGTTCCTCCATGAGATGAGGAAATTTCTGCTGAACTTGGTCCCTGGTG
This sequence comes from Pinus albicaulis, assembly GCA_034641835.2. Classification (NCBI taxonomy): domain Eukaryota; kingdom Viridiplantae; phylum Streptophyta; class Pinopsida; order Pinales; family Pinaceae; genus Pinus; species Pinus albicaulis. Next base: position 1,121,039,441 of record CM076583.1, on the reverse strand, counting down.
AACCACTTTCCTTGGTGCAGGAGTTGGCCAGCTTTGACAACCCGACATAGTTGGATCTTCTGCTGGCGAGTGTTCTTGATTTGCATGTCCATGATGCAATCTGTGGTGGCCTGTTCCATGCAGTCTGGATTTAACTCAGTTGGTGTGAGTTGTTCTTCAATGTCCGAGGTGTCCAGTAGAGGTGGGAAGTAAGGACGAAGGCGATCCACATTGAAGACTGGGTGTAGACCAAGGAATGGTGGAATACTGAGCTCAAAGGCATTGTTCCCTACAGCCTTGGTGATGGTGTATGGCCCGTATCGAAGCGGGCGAAGCTTGCAGTGGGGTCCAGTGAGGCGCTCCTTCTACAAATGTAGCCATACTTTGTCGCCCACCTGGAAGTTGTGTGGCACCCGGTGTTGATCATGGCGTTGCTTGTACTTGGCATTGGCTCTGTCCAATATATCATGAACCTGTTGGCGGATGTGTTGAATGCGCTCAATGAAGCTACTTGCTTTGTCAACTTCAAACTGGACATGAGCTGAATCGGCCTGAGCAGCTGCAAATGGCATGGCTACGTCAATGGGACATAGTGGCTGGAATCCCAAGCCCACCTGAAAGGGGCTATGGCCAATTGAACTGTGGAGAGCCCAGTTATAACTATGTTGTACATAAGGGAGGCTCTCATCCCATGTGCGTGGATGCTTTGAATTGTACATGCGCAGAATGTGTACAATCATTCGGTTGACGACCTCTGTCTGGCCATCTGTTTGGGGATGGAAAGCTGTGGACTTGGTGAGCTTGGTATCCAACATCGACCAGAGGCTGGACCAAAATGTGCTGAGGAACCTGCTATCCCGATCTGATATGATAGACTGTGGGATCCCAAAGTGCACCCACACCCGTTCAAAGAAGAGTTTAGCAGTGGCTTCTGCTGTGATATTCTTCTTGCAGGCCGCCATAATGGCCATCTTCGAGAATCTGTCGACGACCACAAAAACACAGCCATTTCCCTGCTTAGTAGAAGGCAGGCCCGACATGTAATCCATGGAGATGGATTCCCAAGGTCGACTAGGGGTAGGTAGAGGAGTATATAGGCCTTGCTTCTTGATGGTCGGTTTGGCAATGGCACAAGTAGTGCAGGATCTGATGTGCTTCTCGACATCCTTTCGAAGGTTCGGCCAATAGAAATACTTCTGCAAGGTTGCTACTGTTTTCTCGACCCCGAAATGCCCAGCGACTCGACTGTAGTGTGCTTCCCATATCATCTTGGCACGCTCTCTTGAAGGAACACAAAGGTGTCCCATGTGACATAAAAGTGCATCTTGGAGGTGAAAATTTGGAACTTGCGTACCTCCCAAGAGTGCCTTGTAAGTGTGGCCGAATTCTGGGTCACTCTCATAGAGAAATGGCCAATCATAAGTCTCGTGCCCACAAGAGTTGAGCACAGTGGTGAGCGCCACGATCGGTGGTCGGCTGAGGCAGTCTGCAACATGATTAGTGCTACCCTTCTTGTACTTGATGTTCAAATGAAACTGTTGCAGATATGTGGACCACTTCTGATGGCGATCATTCTTCAACTTCCCTTGTGTCTGTATGAAATGCAGGGGCTGGTGGTCTGTGTGGATGATTGTTTCCTTCCCCAAAATGTAACGCTTCCATTGTCGATAAGCTTGCACAATGGAATAGATTTCTTTGTCATAAGTGGGATACTTGCGAACTGTGTCAGACAATGTCTCACTGTGAAATGCCATTGGATGTCCCTGTTGAGTAAGAACTGCCCCAATAGCATAGTTAGAGGCATCTATCTCGATCTCAAATGGCTGTTGCAAGTCTGCTAAAGTGAGAACTGGGGCCGAACAGAGGCGATTTTTCAATTCTGTGAACGCCTTCTATTGAAGTTCCAACCAAAAGAATTTTTCTCTCGCTCCTCCCTTGGTGACTTGATTGAAGGGCCAAGTGACATGAGAGAACCCCAACACGAACCTCCAGTAAAAATTAGCAAGACCCAGAAAGCTGCGAAGCTCTATTATAGTGGTTGGGGCTGGGCAATCCCGAATGACTTGGATCTTGGCTGGATCCACATGCACCCCCCTTTCATCAATAATGTATCCCAGATATTGAACCTGGGTCATGCCAAAAGTGCACTTCTCCAAATTGGCACACAACTTGTGTTGCCGCAGTGTTTGGAGGACTTGTCGTATGTGGTGAAGGTGCTCTTCCCAAGTCTGGCTGAAGATCAGAATATCATCCAAGTACACCACTACAAATGAGTTGGTGAATGGCTGCAAGATGTCATCCATCATCCTCATGAAGGTGGCGGGAGTATTCGTCAACCCGAAAGGCATGACCAGCCATTCGAAAAGGCCTTCCTTGGCTTTGAAGGCAGTCTTCCACACATCGAAGGGTTCAATTGGTACCTGGTGATACCCAGACTTCAGGTCGATCTTGCTGAAATATTTTGCACCTTTGAGTTGGTCCAGAAGGTCATCAATCCGTGGGATTGGGTACCTATTCCGGACAGTGATCTTGTTCAGCGCCCGATAGTCAATACAGAGTCTCCACGTCCCATCCTTCTTCTGTACCAACACGACCGGGCTCCCACAGGGCGATGAACTTGGTCTGATGTGACCTTTCTGCAACAGCTCCTGAATCTGCCTCTTGATTTCATCATTCTCCAGAACAGAGCGCCGATAGATCGGTCCATTAGGTAGCGACGCACCGGGGGTCAGATCAATCGGGTGCTTGACTTGACAGTGCAGAGGAACCCCTGTGGGTGAGGTGAATATGTCCCCGTACTCCTCCACAACCTTATCCATTTGTTGTTGTTGTGCAGAGGAGCCCTGTCTGGAGGTCGTGGCCACAGTCTTCTTCTTGCCCTGTGGGCGGATCATCAGGAAAACGAATTTCCTGGTTTGGGAAATGAGCTGCATCGATTATTTTGGCAAAGAACTAAAGAGATAATGGCAGGAGGTAGCTCTCTCGGTATCTCGACAAATTATTTCACAAAGTAACAATGAAGCACGAGGTTGGAGACTCACAATAGTCCTTTACGCTTTCCATGTTGTTGTCCTAATAATACAATTTTAAACATCAATAGGAGCAACATCACATAATACCTCATCCGTGAAGGGCTTGATGCTATAGGGAAGGTGACACTGTTGGCTGACGCGGAGATCTCGTCCTTGGTGAAGCCACCCAATGGTGTAAGGATGTGGGTGAGTTGTGGTCGGCAAGCCCAACCGCTTCATGGCATCTGCTGAAATTAGGTTCTTTTGGCTCCCATTTTTTACAATGAACTGTACCAGGGAGCCCTTTACCCACATCTGGGAGTGGAAGAGACGTTCCTCCTCCTCTTGATCTTCCGGTTCCTCCTTCTATATCTTTGTAGTGGCAACAGTGGCATTGGGCTCCACATCAATAATTTGTTTCCATTTTTCATTCCCCTTTTCAAGTTCTGATTCAGATTCAGAGCATGCATCTGACTCAGAAGCCCTCATCTCTGCCACTAGCGACTGCTTGGCCCGACACTCACTTGTGCTGTGAGTGGAGCTCTTATGGAACTCACACCACTTTCCCGTGTCCTTCTTTGGCTTTGCGGTGCTGTACTTTTCTTGTGGCTTTGATGAGTTGTCTTTAGCCTCCATGCCTTGGCTCTGTCCTTTTTTCTACGGTTTGGAAGCACCTTTCCCTTTCTTTTTATTCGCAGATCCAAAGTCTGGCTTCTTCTGCTTGAATTTCTGCTCAATCTTGGCAGCATACCGGTATGTCGTACCAAGCGAGGAGATGTCAAGGAACTATATTTCCTCCTGAATGTATCTGTGCAGACAGCTACGATACTTTAGCACTAGATGTTTCTCTGAATCTTTGATACCCAACTTTGTGCACATGGTATGGAATAGATTCGTCAGCTCATGCACATCTTGATCCCTTTGTTGTCGCAGCGTGGTCCATTTTATGTACTTGTCCTCATAGCTCCCCACAGGATAGTACTATTCCTTAACGGCGTCTCAGAAATAATTCCAAGTTGGTACGGCCAAGAACAGAGAGGGTTGTGTCTGGTCCTTGTTCTCACAGTAGGTTTCCCACCAGTCCTTAACATGGGGGGTAGCTTTGAGGAGTGCAAAAATAATCTTCTCCCTGTCTGAAAAGTCATGAACCAAGAAATATCCTTCTAACAGATTCAACCATCTATCTACCACATCTGCGTCTATTTGACCCTCAAATATGGGAATGTCAAAATTTACTTGTACCTTAAAAGGAGTCGCGTCTCCAGAGTGGCTTCTGGATGCAGATGCGCCACCGTTGGGTAGCCGTTGAAGGATCTGAGCAAAGTTATCCATCATCGCGTTACTTTTTTTTTCGAGGGCCTCCTCGAGCAATATTTTGATAGGATCTCCTCCTCCCTCATCTTTCTTTTCATCCCCCATGGGCGTTCATCGAGGTTTGTGAGGCTGATCTTGCAAAGGTTCCACCAGATCGAGCCCTAGCTCCTTGTACCCCAACCTCATTGGGGATGTTGTGGAAAATTTTGTCACCCCCTAGAGACAGTCCAGAGTTTCCATAGACCAGTTCCTAGGATATCTTAATATAGCAAAGAGTCCTTCATATAGTTTGGATTGTCAGTCCAAGAGCTCACTTACTATCTCTTGTTTGAACCAGGAAATAAGTTTTGAATGGGACCAAACTCTCTCAGAAGCTGACACAAAGATAATAATAGTGTAGGGACATCATGTAAAACTCCAATACAAAGGCATCAGACAGTTAAGAGACAGCTTACTGTAAAGAGGGCCAGTTCAAATAATATATCACAGAAATCAAATATCAGGAAGTGAGTGCAGTGAGGAAACATAGAGGAGATATTAGTTAACATGAGACTGATACCCAGATACACAACAGAACCACATAAGGGCATATTAATTTATGAATCCTTATATGAAAATGGCGTTTTAAAAGCACCCTCCTCAAGCAACTAATATAGCAGAAAACATGGATGAGGTGAACATGGAACAGTATATCATGACTAGGCCTATTTAAAGCGCTTGACTAATTCCAGAAAGGGCACCAACAAGGATGAATCCTTACTGCAAACTAGTGAGCCACTCGCATTCTACAACATGATACAAGAAGATAAATAACATGAAATAAGATATTGTATTAACACATAAGAGAAATTACATACTGTGAGATACCAAAGACCAGAATCCTCATTACAGTTATAACTCCTCCTCACTGAGACCCTACGGGCTCTGAACCTTCATACAGAAATATTACAAAATGTATACAAAAGCCTTTTCATTGCACAGTTTGCTGATAGAAATCTGGAACCTCTACAATGTCTTTCTTTTTAGCTTTTATAAAAGGGATAGAGGATTCTAGAGAAGGAGGTAGATGGAAAACATTTAATGGCTTATTTTGAATTAGATGGCGGAAAACATTCGCGCCCACACTGTAAATGACTGAACATAAATGACTGTACTTTACAATTTATTTCCGGAAATGAATGCTGGAAATGAAAATCTGCTTACAAACAAGACATAAATAATAAAATATGTAGATATTCGGCTTTTTGCTGGAGGAGGGAGCTCTGTGGCAATTAAACCTTGAGGCGCCTGCTTCTGTACGTGGTACTTTCGATCTACAGGTTTTGAATTTAAATTTGAAACCTTTTTCATGCCAGACACTGAATCCATTGCTCCTTCATTAATAATCTACTGCTGCATTAATGTTTTAATCTGCCCAAATGTGCCCTTTTGATTGTCTGGAGAGTTCTATAGATCGAAGTATCTTTCTTTAATGGTGGTCACATCATAGTGGCTCCCGGATCCTTTCCGCCAATTTCATTCCCACAACAAGTTCTTGCAAAAACAAAATCTTGTTGAATAAGACTAATCACAGAGAGAGTGGACGTAGTGAGGTTAATGGAAGTGGTGGCACAGATTTGAGAGGATGATGAGATGACGTGGGGTGGCGAAAAACACAGAGGAACACCAGAGAAATAGGAAGTGAAAATGAGGTAATACAAAGGGATGATGATAAGTGCAAGGGGCAAAGACATCAAACAAAGACACTAAAACGCAACACATAAACAAAATATGTGAATAGTGGAAGGAACAGCGGGAGACACGTGGGCAGATGACGAAAAATGGCGAAACAATGCTAACGGCACCGAAACTCAAAGATTAACTTTCGTGGGAGTTATGAAGAAAAACGTGTCAAAACAATGGAGTAAAGGCTTTGGAAGTGGGGCCCAGAGCGCACATCGCAAATTCGCAAGTGCAGAAAATGCGATAGAGGGAGCGATGGAATAACCAGAATCTGCGCTCCGCGCTATGCGAGGGGCATGACCGGTCGAGCGCGGATCGCAAAAACGAAAAATGTGATGCCAGAAAATGACATAAACGGGAAACTGCGCTTTTGCGATGGGGAGGAAAATGCGATAGCGCGATCATGCGATTTGCGATAAACGTTCTAAGGGGCAGTGCTTGGCTATATGGATGAAAGGAGGCGCGGAGCTTGGGGAGAAAGGAGCTAGGCGTTATATGACTTTCAAAAGTGGATTTTAGCCTTTTTTCAATGTATTTCCAGCTTGGGAAAGGGCAAAGATAAAGGGGGAAAGAGGGGACTCTGGCCGAAATTTGAATGTAGGGGCTGATTTTATACAACATCGGCTCCACCTGGGGATGGCATGTTCGTCCTCGGGCATGCTGAGAACGCGCAGACCTCAGACCCTCTTGTGGGTGAATTTCATTCTACGATCCCTTTGCTTTTCCTCAAAACTTATCAGCTTATTTATACTAGTTACATTCAAAATTGAAATCACACTTACATACATCATATACATTAAAATACATCAAGCCTGGTCTGCTTGAGTCAGTACTGAAAGTAGTGTTTAAGGAATTGTCCATTCACAGGGGCGTCCAGCAGATCACCCTGGAGGTTTTCTAACATGAAAGTCTTATTTCTCCCTAGATTCACGATTTTGAATGGGCCAAACCACAGTGGATCAAACTTTGCGTGCTTGCCCTTCTCTGCTCTTTGAACATCCCACCTAAGAACCAGGTCTCCAACTTGGAAATTCCTATCTTTTGCATGGCGATAAAAAATATCCTTCATTTTTTCCTGATACTCTACCAGTCTCTTATTTACCTGGTTGCGTGTTTCCTCCAATTCTACCAGCTGATTAATTCTTCCGATCATGTCATCTGGTTCTTCCTGATTCCCCTGCATAAAACGTGCCACTCGCAATGCCAATTGCAGAGGAAACACAGCAGCTCGCCCATACACCAGCTCATAGGGTGACTTCCCTATTGCTCTCTTGCTCGTTATTCTGTTTGCCCATAAACCAAACCTTAATTGAGAGTCCCAATTCTTCTGATTTTCACTTATCGTTTTCTTCAGGGCCCTCACCAGGGTTTTATTAGAAGACTCTGCTAAGCAATTCCCCTGTGGATAGTAAGCTGTGGAGTGAGTCAATGTAATGTTATACCTTTTGTAGAACTTTACAAACCTGGCAGACTTGAAAGCCTGCGCATTGTCAGTTACAATTCTAGCGGGGCAGCCAAACCTAGATATGATATTTTCCTCCATAAACCTCATTATTACGGCATCTGTAGCATTTCTAGTAGGTATGGCTTCTACCCATTTTGTGAAATAGTTCGTGGCCGTTAGTATCCACTTATGTTGGCCACTTGATGGGGGATGTATCTCTCCTATAAAGTCTAATCCCCATTTCTGAAATGGTTCATTCACATGAATAGGAATCAAGGGTAAAGCTGCTAATTTCTATCTTTCTGCAAATCTTTAGCACTTGTCACATGCTCTGACCCAAGAAAAAGTATCTGAGTACAGTTTTGGCTAGTAAAAACCAGCCCTCAAGATTTTATGTGTTGTAGCCCTCCAGCTGTAATGTCCTCCACAAATTCCTTCATGAAATTCTGTCAGTACATTCTGCACTTCATTTTCTGTGAGGCATAACAGTAATATACCTAGAGGGTCTCTCCAATAGAGCTTCCCATTGGAAATTATATATTTATGAGATTTCATCCTTACAGCTCTGTATTTTATCTTATCACATCTTGTAGGACAGCTAAGTGTTAACAGATATTCAACTATTTCTTTATACCAAGGACTAGTTAGATATTTCATATGTATCTTTTGAGTGGCCATCTCCAGCTCTTGCTGCTCTTCTTCTTTTTCGGATTCTTCATTTGCTATCATAGATAGATTAATGCCCAAAGCCTGATGATTTGATTCAGATAACATCTTAGCAAGTCCCTGTCCTTTAATCAGCTTAGTGGGCCTTACATCCAAATCATATTCTTGTATTTTTGCAATCCATCTTCCTCTTTTACCTTCGCTATCTCCCTGAACAAGAATGTCTTTGACAGCTGCTGTGGGAACATATGTAGTAATGTGAGATTGCAAAACATATACTCTAAAAGCTTTGAGGGAATTTGCCAGGGCATATGCCTGCTTCTCCAATATATTATATTTCAATTCAGCATCGTAAATTACTTGAATGAAGAAAGCTATAGGCTGTTCATATCCCTCCTCATTTTTCTGTAATAATACTCCAGCAATTGTATGAGGTGAAGCAAATGAGAATATCATAAATGGCTTTTTGTAATCGGGTCCAGCCAGCACAGGAGCTTCAGCGAATGCCTGTTTTATCCTTGTGAATGCATCTCTAGACTCCTGGGACCATTTTACTTCATTCTCCTTTTTCAACATATTAGTTATATGCCTAACTATCTGGACATAGTTACGAATAAACCTTCTTAGAAAATTAATTCGGCCTAAAAACACCTGCACCTCCTTCTTATTCCTGGGTAGAGGAATGTTGTTTATTACTTCCACTCTCTTAGGGTCTATTTTCACACCATCTTTAGTCACAATGTGCCCTAAGAGTTTTCCCTTATCTAATGCAAATAAAGACTTTTGAGGGTTGAGGGATAGGCCATACCTTCTACACTTTTCAAAAGTTCTTCTTAAATGCTCAATATGTTCATCGTAATTCTTTGAAAACACTGTGATATCATCAAGATATACCACCAAAAACTTGTCCCACTCCCCAACAAAGGCTATATCCATTGCTCTCTGAAAAGTAGCTCGTGCATTAATTAATCCAAATGGCATCCTGGCATACATAAAGGTTCCCCATGGTGTAGTGAATGCAGTCTTCTTCTGATCCTCTGGGAAAATAGCCACCTGATTATAACCAGAAAAACCATCCATCATTGACATTCTGGATGCTCCCACTACTTTCTGCAGGATGTGGTCCATCTTAGGCAGTGGATAATTATCTTTGAGAGATGCTCTATTCAAATTCTTGAAATCCACACACAGCCTTATTTCTCCATTCTTCTTTCGAACAGGAACAAGGTTTGCTACCCACTCAGAGTATCTCAATGGCACAATTATTTTAGCCTTCAATAGCTTTTTGAATTCTTTATCAATATAGGGAAGCAGCAGAGGATTTATCTGTCTTAGCTTCTGCTTATAAGGCTTTGCACCTTCCCTCAAAGGGATTTTATGTTGTATTATATTATCATCAAAAGTTTTTAGGTCCTGATAGGACCAAGCAAATACATCTTTGTAAGATTGAAACAACTTCAAATATTTTTATTTGTATTCCTCTGGGACTCTTTTAGATAATTTTACAATTTTGGGATCAACATGAGTACCCAGATTCAAATCTCTCACTTGATTTTCTTCTGTCACCTTGTTTGGCTGCAATGGAATATCATCTTTGTTAAATAATCTTTCTAGAGGCACCAGACCTCTAGGTATAACATTTCCTTTCAGTTGTAGCACTTTATTTCCTGCTATTCTTTCTTCCCATCTGTTTTCTGCAATATTTTCAACTTCTTCCTCCTCATTATCATCAATCTCCATATTGGAGAATTCTCCCACTGTCTCCATGAATCTCTTCATCTGTTCATCGTCTTCAAATACCTGCCAATGCTTTATATTATCTGGAATAGATGGTCTGTACCATACCTCCACTTTGTATCTTAAAAGTGGATTCTGAGGAGGACGGAAAGTACTGGCAGCTACAGCAAGAGAATCTGCTATTCTATTTTGCTCCCGGGGCATGAACTGTATGTTAAATGCTGAGAATAAATTTTCTATCATGTCCCATACTTTGTTTCTATAAGCTCTGAGACGTGGATGCTTATTTTGGCATTGATTTTTGATCTGTCTTACCACTAGCTCAGAGTCTCCCAAGACTTTTAAACTTTGTATGCCCATGTTTTTGGCTGTCTGCAGTCCCAATAATAGTGCCTCATATTCGGCTACATTTTTTGTAGCCTCATACTCCAATTTAAAGGACAGTGGCACCCATTTTCCTGTAGGGGATATTAATAGCACCCCAGTTCCATTGCCTTCCCTTGAATTTGCTCCATCAAAATGCAAAGTCCAAATCCCTGATTCCTGATCTTCTTTAGGCTGCTCAGCTTGAATTTGACCAAAAAGGGACTCATGGGCATAATTTTTATTTTCTTCTAACATCAAACATGAGAAGTCTCCCTCTTTTTTATAAACTAGAGAGTTCTCTGAGCAGTCAACCTTAGTTACCATTTTAACAAATCTAGTCTCCCTGTATAACCTCCTCTCCTGTCCTCCAGAGACTGGGACACTAGCATATGTTAAATCCAATTTTATTGACCCACCAATTTTTGTACCCCAGGATCTTGACAACAGCATGCCGAAGCGGGCTGGGATATCGGCAACCACAATGTCCATGACCACACTTTTGGCTGGAATTTGGGCCAAATTGACCACTAAATCCTTAATCATTCCCAAGCATTTAACCCTTTTAGAATCAAATGAATATAGGTCTTTGTATGGTCTTGTAATTTTCAGCCCTAGTTGCTCCATGACAGACAAAGGCATAAGATTATGGGAAGCCCCAGAATCTAACATACAATTGTGTAACAGCAGGTCATGAATAACTAGGGACACGTAAAAGGGAGGAGTAGAGGGGTCTATCTCCTCAACATGTGGGCCAAAGACTACCATGGGTCTTTCTTCTTCAAGGTTTAAACTATCAGGCACGATTGGTATTTCAGGGGGAAGAATAAAGGAAGTAACTTGGGACTGATATACAGGTTGTTTTAATAGTTCAGTCAGGGGGACAGGAATCTTAATTTTCTCAAGTTCTTTTTGTAAATTAAAAGCAGAATGGGCATTTTCTGTTACAACTTCTTTAAATTCTTTATTTTCAGCTGAAGACTTAATTTCTTTCGACCCTGACTCATCATTGAGAGGACTGACTATTTTCGAAGAAGAAGGAATCTGATTATTAGACTGCAGGGGAACATTTAGAGGGTTCTTACCTTTTTCTATGCTTTTCTTTGTTGCTGATTCCTTCTGAGCAGGTGCTTCTTTCTGAGGTGGCTCCTCCTCTTGATCTTGAGTTCTGGTCCTCTCCTTTTAAGATCGGAGATCATACTTTACATTGAATTTTGCTTGCATGAAATCAGCAAATTTCTTACAATAATGGTCAATCTCTGCTTCTTCTTCTTCATCTTGCAATGGGCATTCCATATCATCATTATTTGAAAGAGCCAGGTTTGATTCTTCTAATCCATAAGCCGCATCTTCAGTGGAGTCTTCTGCTGGACCTTCCAGGTATAAGGGATGAGGTACCTGGTCTTGTTGTTCTTTTGCTTCTCTAGGCAATATCTGCAGCGGTGGCCTTCTATACTGAGGATTGTATCCTCTGTTTGGAGCATTGTAATAGTTCTTGGGAGCTGCATTTTTAGCTTCCAGTTCAAGCTTGACCATCTTCTTTATCATTTTGCTTATTTCATCCATTTTATCTGAATATTTTTCCTGATTAGAGGTGGAAACCTCTTCTTTGCCTCTCCTCCTGGTATCTTGTTCAATTTTTCCCTTCATTTTCCCAGTGGAGGCAAAGTTTGCTTCCAATTCCAGAGCGTCTGACTGTGCATCATCTAAAGTGGTAGGTTTTCTTTCTCTCAAGGAGAATCCAAAGTCAAAATCAAAGGCTGTTATAAAAATTATCTTGGTAGCATCTTCATGGGGCTTCATTTCAGGAGGCAAGCTCAAATATAACTTGTTGAATCTTTTGATAAATTCTGATACCCCTTCATTCTGTTTCTTCTTCATTGTATTAAACTCAGTAAGACATTGACCATGATCTTTCTTTTCTCCCCACTTCCTGAGAAAATTATTCTCCATTTGGTCCCAGGTGGTCACAAAATTATTTCCCAATGTCTTAAACCATTTTTTGGCTTCACCCTCCAAAGACTGCACAAATAATCTCAAGACCACATACAAATGTTCAACATTTAAGTTCTCTGCAAAAGAGCAGAAAGTCTCAAGATGTTTCTGAGCATCAACTTCATTTTCACCATTAAATCTCGGCAGAATCTTTAGATAATCTTGTGGCATATCATTTAGCACTTGGGGTAAGGCCAGTGGTGCGTATTTGTTCAAAAGAAAAGCGGGAACATTGGCCATTGGAGGAGGTGGAGGTTGAGCAACAGTCTGAAAAACAAATGAAGGGAGGGGAGTAGGAGAAAGTCGAGTATGAATAACAATGGGAATATATTGCACAGAAGCCTGCGGTGTAGATGGGAATAATTCACGGTTAACAGGAGCTACTTCTGTAACTTCTTTAATTTCCTCAGCCTCGAAAGTAGGATGAGAATCTTCTTCAATCTAGGCACTTCCTCTACGTGGAGTTTCTGAGTAAAACTCGGGATTTTCTGTTCTAACTTCTTGAGAAGAAGAGGGCAGATAATCTTCAACGAAATATTCAGGATTTTCAGCACGAGCTAACTTCCTCTCCTTCCAAACTCTTTTATGAATGATCTTCTCTGGGTCAGACACATAGGGTGTTTTCAGCTGATATGTATCTGACCTCAAATGTGGCTTACGAGGAGCCAGGACTACCAATAAATCTATCAAATGAAAGTAGTGGAGTCACCAAGGTGAGAGATACGCAACTCTTCAACTCTCTGTGCTCACCTGATTAGAGAGTGAAAACAATTTGTCGAGACCCAGGGAAACTGATATTCTTGAATTTGATCCCCGGAAACGGCGCCAGAAAGATGTTGTGGACAATTTTGTCAGCCCCTAGAGACAATCCAGAGTTGCCATAGACCAGTGCCTAGGACATCTTAATATAGCAAGGAGTCCTTCATATAGTTTGGATTGTCAGTCCAAGAGCTCACTTACTATCTCTTGTTTGAACCAGGAAATAAGTTTTGAATGGGACCAAACTCTCTCAGAAGCTGACACAAAGATCAGAATAGTGTAGGGATATCATGTAAAACTCCAATACAAAGGCATCAGACAGTTAAGAGACAGCTTACTGTAAAGAGGGCCAGTTCAAATAATATATCACAGAAATCAAATATCAGGAAGTGAGTGCAGTGAGGAAACATAGAGGAGATATTAGTTAACATGAGATTGATACCTAGATACACAACAAAACCACATAAGGGCATATTAATTTATGAATACTTATATGACAATGGCGTTTTAAAAGCACCCTCCTCAAGTAACTAATATAGCAGAAAATATGGAAGAGATGTACATGGAACAGTATATCATGACTAGGCCTATTTAAAGCGCTTGACTAACTCCAAAAAGGGCACCAACAAGGATGAATCCTTACTACAAACTAGTGAGCCACTCGCATTCTAGAACATGATACAAGAAGATAAATAGCATGAAATAAGATATTGTATTAACACATAAGAGAAATTACATACTGTGAGATACCAAAGACCAGAATCCTCATTACAGTTATAACTCCTCCTCACTGAGACCCTACGGGCGCTGAACCTTCATACAGAAATATTACAAAATGTATACAAAAGCCTTTTCACTGCACAGTTTGCTGATAGAAATCTGGAACCTCTACAATGTCTTTATTTTTAGCTTTTATAAAAGGGATAGAGGATTCTAGAGAAGGAGGTAGATGGAAAACATTTAATGACTTATTTTGAATCAGATGGTGGAAAACATTCGTGCCACACTATAAATGACTGAACATAAATTACTGTACTTTACAATTTATTTCCGGAAATGAATGCTGGAAATGAAAATCTTCTTACAAACAAGACATAAATAATAAAATATGTTGATATTCGGCTTTTTGCTGGAGGAGGGAGCTCTGTGGCAATTAAACCTTGAGGCGCCTGCTTCTGTACGTGGTAATTTTGATCTACAGGTTTTGAATTTAAATTTGAAACCTTTTTCATGCCGGACACTGAATCCATTGCTCCTTCATTAATAATCTACTGCTGCATTAATGTTTTCATCCGCCCAAATGTGCCCTTTTGATTCTATGGAGAGTTCTATAGATCGAAGTATCTTTATTTAATGGTGGTCAACTCATAGTGGCTCTCGGATCCTTTCCGCCAATTTCATTCCCACAACAAGTTCTTGCAAAAACAAAATCCTGTTGAATAAGACTAATCACAGAGAGAGTGGACGTAGTGAGGTTAATGGAAGTGGTGGCGCAGATTTGAGAGGATTATGAGATGACACGGGGTGGCGAAAAACACAGAGGAACAACAGAGAAATAGGAAGTGAAAATGAGGTAATACAAAGGGACGATGATAAGTGCAAGGGGCAAAGACATCAAACAAAGACACTAAAACACAACACATAAACAAAATATGTGAATAGTGGAAGCAACATCGGGAGACACGTGGGCAGATGACGAAAAATGGCGAAACAATGCTAACGGCACTGAAACTCAAAGATTAACTTTCGTGGGAGTTATGAAGAAAAACGTGTCAAAACAATGGAGTAAAGGCTTTGGAAGTGGGACCCAAAGCGCACATCGCAAATTCGCAAGTGCAGAAAATGCGATAGAGGGAGCGATGGAATAACCAGAATCTGTGCTCTGCGCTATGCGAGGTGCGTGACCGGTTGAGCGCGGATCGCAAAAACAAAAAATGTGATGCCAGAAAATGACATAAACGGGAAACTGCGCTTTTGCGATGGGGAGGAAATTTCGATAGCGCGATCATGCGATTTGCGATAAACGTTCTAAGGGGCAGCGCTTGGCTATATGGATGAAAGGAGGCGCGGAGCTCGGGGAGAAAGGAGCTAGGCTTTATATGACTTTGAAAAGTAGATTTTAGCCTTTTTTCAATGTATTTCCAGCTTGGGAAATGGAAAAGATAAAGGGGGAAAGAGGGGACTCTGGCCGAAATTTGAATGTAGGGGCTGATTTTATACAACAGGGGACATGCAAAGAAGGATCGAGAAAAAGCAGACCGCTCTGATACCACTGATCCAGATTTATGCAGGAACACAACAGAATAAACATATAACCATAAATATAGAGATGTAATGGAAATAACACTTCATTTCATTAATATCAAAGAACTGAAATTTGCTTATAGACAGAATGGAAATAAAACTGGCTAGGGCGCTGGTAGCTATCTCTGAGAAGAGATGTGGCAGCTACCGGCCTCTGAAATGAGTTACAATGAGGCTCAAGGGCCAATTTATTATTTAGAAACAATGGGAAATCCTAAACAGCCAAAACCCTAACCCTAGGAGATGAAGCACCAAAACTATGGGCCCCGTTTGGGTAAATTGGTGTTTCAACTTCCCAGGGGCGTAACTTTGGCATACGATCTCTGTTTGACGCGTACCATACCTCGTTAGAAAGATCTGTCCGAGGAATAAAAATTTGAAATGAGAAACATCGGTCCATTGACCCATGTTGCTCTCCTTTTTCCCAAAAAACGTCGTTTAGGGCCTCAAGACGGCTCTAGAAGTTCAGGACCTGAAAAACTGCTAAAAATAGTAAACTGTGCCGAAACTGAAAAACTGAAAGAGACAATGGTGGAGCCCCAAGTGGAATAGGCAGGTGACCACCAATATCCACCTGGATCAATAATTCCACTATCTATTCCGCCATGAAAAAATCCAGGGTCCTTTCTGCATGCATCCCGAAGACACATTTATTCCCAGAGTTTATTTATTGGTTGGTTTCCGCATTGTATCCCAAAAAATGTTTCGTGATGAATTCCCAAGGGGAAAATGTTCTGCAGATGTCTACCCTATTAATCTGCAAAGCCTTGTGTATTCCTGAAGCCGAATCATCAGTTCAATTTTCAAAAGATTCACTTGTTACTTACTATGAAAGCCTTGCAGGAGAAGAGTTCAATCAGTTTATGTTCCATTTGAAGCCCAATATGAAGCAGCTTCAGCTAGAATGTGGATAATTTGCTATGGGAGTTTTCAATGAAGACACTCGACCCATATTAAGCAGTATTTCTAAAATCTTGGGCAAAGAAGACGACGTTACAGTGGATAGGTCAGTCCTGGGAATTTTCACCATGATGATGAAGCCACGAATGGTCCTGCATATTCCATCCTTTTGGAAAGAAGCAGTCAACTCGTAGTTGATGAGTCTTTCACTAGAAGATTGGAGTATCACAATCTGACACATTCATCCAAGACGAAGGTAGAAATATGGAAAAAGTGCAGAGCTTGGACTATTGACTTGCCAAAGAGATCAACAACAAATAAAGACAAATCAGTTGATCAAGGAAAATAAGCCACTTCATCAACAATTCCTATAGATTAGGATATTTACTTTATGTTATTTTCTGAAGTCAATGAAATCGTAAAAAGACATTTTCAAGGCATGTAATAGACAGCCTTCGAAGTCATGAAGTATTTTTGGTAGTTAGATTTGGTTATAGCAGTTCCAAACTGCTTTTATTTGTATTTAATGGAATTTCCAAGAGGAAGGAAGGTTCCTAGTTTTGGACCTCCTGGACAAATATTTTTGTACTCAAAGATTCAAAGATTAATGAATGAGTAAGCAATTTTCTGGCAATTTTTTTATGTTGAAATGTATTCCAGTTTTCATTATGTATTTCCTTCTATGAATAAAACAAGGTTATGAGCAGTAGGTCTCTTCTTACTTCTGTGTATGAGAGTTAAAAACCTTAATTGGCACTCCTTTGTTGTAACTATTTCTTTCACGTGTTTCTTCCGAAGTTTGGAATGATATTTTCTGTATAAAGCAACATATCAGTTTGTAATTTTCCTTACATTTTCTTCCAGTCATTTAGTTCAACATTAATAGATGGTAGCATTTCAAAGCATTCATAATATTTGATATTTAAGGGTGTGATTATAAATACTTGAGGGTTAATAAGACAAAGACATAAAGAATTTGTGACATAATTGTAAAATGTCTTAAGCACTAATTCCTTATCACAACTAAGGGATTGTCTCTTAAGTTACAACAGGACCCATCAAAATTGTTGGACAAGGGGGTGGCCCCTTGTTCCCCAAACGTTAAACATGTGGTGCTCTCATTAAACCTGTGGATTGAAAGGGTTGTGTGTGGTCACCATCAGCAAGTAGGTCAAGTGTTGTCTTTCTCGGGACTGAATATGTTTAGGAGAATAAATGGAGACGAACTCAAGATGGTAGATCAACAAATACCAAGGAAAATAATACTATTTCTCTTGCAGACAATGCCAAGAGCAAGATAGGCAAAGGGAAGACCGAGTCTAGTCAGAAGGGAGAGAAAAAGAAGAAAGATATAAGTAATATCATGTGATTTCATTTCCATGAGTTTGGACACTATGCTACTAAGTGTCCTAATCAGAATAAGAGGTTTAGTAAGAATCATGCCGTTGCATCAATTGAGGTAGATGGGTTTGCTTCTCAGTTTGAGAGATATTTATCATTGATAGATTGCATGGAAAGCTTAGTCGGGAGAAACACGTGGTATATTTATTATGGAGCCTCCTTCCACATGAATGGGAACAAGGATTATTTCAACGAGTTGGAGGAGAAGAATATGGAGGTTCATATTGAGCTTGGAGATAATGGAAAGTACACGAACAAGGGGTGTTATCATTGGAAAATCGGACAAGAAAAGATGACATTATTTAATGTCAGACAGAAGCATTTACAGGGTTGAGGCACATTAGAGGATCTAAAGAAACTAAAAAACCTCTAAGGTCTAAGAAGATCAAGTTGTGCGTATTTTCCTCAAAAAGGCGAGATATTGTGTGGCTTCTCCTAAAAAAGCCAAGATATTTCATAGATTTTCCTCAAAAGGCCACATGGTCCTGAGTGGCAGAAGTCGCTTTCTGGGACCACTTCACACACTCTAAGAAATCGATCCCACACTTGAGGCTGCACAAGGGTAGTCGCCCAAGCTTCCTTAGGACCTCAAGGGAGCACACAATGGAATAAATGTGGCACACAATGGAATCATCCTCCTCTCTTGGGTCACTATCCATCAATGTCACAATAGAGAAAAGGAGAGTGTGAATTCTACTATAAAAGGCAACCAAAAGATGAAAAATAGGAGAACACACTGTTATGGTAGCTAGAATTGCCCCAAGCAATACCAACAGTGTGTAATCCAGAGTAGAGATAGAGGGGACTCAGTTGTTGGCCATCCAACAACTCCAGTCCGCCATAGTAAAGAGAGGGAGACTTTGCACCAAGGCAGATCAGAAGTAAAGACATCATTTCATCGGGACTTAGAACCCCTAGTTGTAAAGGCCCCTTGGCAAGTGCGTTAAAGTTTCATCCTTATTACTACCATCACTCAATAAGAGGGGATCTAAGCGCCACCGTTTTGATTATTGAAATTGGTTGACTCTATTTAGATATTTTGTGTTATTTATTTTAGTTTTAGTTTCATTTTTTATGTTTGAATATGCATGCTATTTCTCTATCTAGTATGTTTATGTTCTAGCATTTTCCACTAACTTGCTTGACTCCATATATTTTCTACCTTTGACCAATAACTTAAGAGGGAATACCACACCCGTTAAGTTGGCGTGATTTCGTACATACGTGAATCAAACACACTAACAAAGGATTGACGACTCCAATAATGTTTATTTCCATGTTTATGTGGTAGTGCCTTTTTGTAGAGACCTTCATCTTTGCTGTAGAGTTGTGTTGAAATTTCCCCCTTTTCTCTCCTTCATTCCCTAGTTCATCCCAAGTGACAGACTGAAGCCGAAGAGCTCCAAAAAATTACATTACAGGAATTTTCATGCATTTCTCACAGACAGGTACACTCCAAGGAGTATTTTAGCAAGTTGGAGGAGAAGAATATGGAGGTTCATATTGAGCTTGGAGATAATGGAAAGTACACGAACAAGGGGTGTTATCACTGGAAAATCAGACAAGAAAAGATGACATTATTTAATATCAGACAGAAGGATTTATAGGGCTGAGGTACATTAGAGGATCTGAAGAATCTAAAAAATTTCTAAGGTCTAAGAAGAAAAATCAAATTGTGCGGCTTTTCCTCAAAAAGCCAAGATATTTTGTGGCTTTTACTCAAAAAGCCGAGATATTGCACGACTTTTCCTCAAAAGGCCGCATGGTCTTGAGAGTGGCAGAAGTCGCTTTCCGGGACCAATTCACACACACTAAGAAATCGATCCCACACTTGAGGCTATCCAAAGACAGTCGCCTAAGACTCCTTAGGACCTCAATGGAGCATTTTATTGCCTAAATCTACCTCAGGCTGAAGGAAGGCAGAGTCTAGGGTAACATCAAACCACGCTTAATCTGGTAGCTAGCCCTACCAGATCAGGAGAGGGCTCTCTCCAGGTCAATCTCAGCAAAAATAATCAGTGAGGCTTGAGATGACTTGAATAAAGGTTGATTTTAGGCTAGGTATATATGTGAAAGAGTTTGATTTGATTTTTGGGGTTTTGTTGGAATCAAAGGGAAAGGCAGATTTTGGGTCAGAGAAATGATCAGTTTTGCAGAGGGTTGAATAGGGCAAGAAAGAAAAATGCTTTGATGCTTCGAATTGAATGAAATGGATAGCTCAGACCGGTGAGGAGTTTAAGAGGGAAAGAGGTTTCAAGAATCCTCTTCAGACAGTTAAAAACATGGAAAATTAAACAAAACTCAAGGCAGAGCACTACAAATCTAATGAATTCCACCCTTATCACTTGTTTGTTTAACTTAAGAAGAAAGGAGAAGGGAAATGATACACATGAAACATCAGTAAACTTACAATCACAGATAGAAACACACCATCAAAACATAGATCCACATGGATCCCAAAAAGTGCTACAAACCCTGGTCTATTCCTTTGCCAAAATGCAGGGATGAAATGTACAATGAAGCTCAAAGCAATCCCAAGTGTCCAACCCTAAAAACGACTGAGAAAATACAAGATATAGACAAGCCTAACTCATCCCCATGCCTCTAGGGGTAAATCTCACTAGTTTAGGAGCTATTTCAAGAATATCTAAACTAAGAACTGGAAGATACGCAGTGGAACAACTTGCCTCTATAAGATAGGAAACTGATTCATTCAGTTACAATTCACTTTCTGGTGAATGAATCTACTTGCATGAGTAAAAGTGTGCCAAAATTACATCAAATCCATGAAATTACATCAATTTACATCAAGATATTTACATTGGAAGATGAAAAAGTCAAACTGGCCAAAACTAGGCGAAAAACTGAGCTACTGAGTGAAAACTAGGCCAAAATTCCCAATGCGCCGCGCCTGAAATCTCTATGCGTCGCGCCAATTTGGAGCTCATTTTGAGGGCCTTCCAGAAGTCCAAATTGAGTGTAGGATAGTTTGTTGAAAAGATATACCTGTCTACTTTCCAAACCAAGTGGAATGTTTAAATTTGGTTGCCATTTTCCCCTCCAAAAATGAGTTTTCCCGACACTGCTTCCTGTGTGTCCAAAAGAGGGCAAAAAGGTCATTTGTAGGGTGTTTTTGACCCTTTAGGCAACCCAGAACTTGTCAAAATATTTAGGTAATGGGTAGGCATTCACAAAATTTCATGAAAAATCTAGAAATATCAAGTTTTATTCAAGAGGAGCTGCCAATTATAAGCGCACGCCAAGTGGCGTTACGCGTCGGGAAGGAAAATCTGTGTTAAGGCCAAAAAAAATCAAAATTGACAAAAATTTTCTCAAATTTATTGAAATTTGGGCTGAATGTCCACCATCAAGTGCTATGTTGAGCCAAATAAGCTTCGGCCAACATTTAGAGTCTATCATGCCTTTTGCGATGCTTTAATGCCCTGTTTAACTTTTCCTTTAGGATCTTGATTTGCGGCTTGAAAACATGATTCCTCGCCCAATAATGATTCTTCATGTGCCCGAGCATGTTCGTTTCCTTTTTGGCCTTCTCCAACAGCTTCTCCAGATGAATATTGACCCTCTCAAGCCGATTCTCTCTATCAGCCTCAATCTCTCGCTCAACGGATCTCATCTCGGTTTGGCTTCTTTGGGCAGCTTGCCGGTTCTCAGGGATGTTTTGAAACTCCATGATTGTTTGCTGATCTTCCAACTATTTGTTTCGCTGCTCAAGGTAATTTATAATCCATTGGGCTCTTTTCAAATTTACAGTCAAGGCATCTATCTCTTCCTTCTGCTCGTGAATAGTCTCTCTCAACTTTGAGGTCGGAGAGCTCAAATCCTCAACAATGAGTATGAAACCTATATCGTGGCCTCTTGAAGGCTCCTCATCCACATGGGCCTCTTACCTCTGTCTTGTACCTGTACCTGTGTTTCTGATGACGAAATCAAGACCCCTTCCACCTCAGGTGGAGATAATACTCGTCGGGCTGCTGCAAATAATCCTCTAGTGCCTCTCTGATAAGTGACATATGTCGGCACACTAGTAGTCTCTGTCTCCTCACCTACATGATGATATGAAGGTTCACCTGCAACATGAACAACCTCCGGAGGAACCTGAGGTGCTGTGAAGAAATCATTAGAAGTGAAATCCTCCCATGAAATAGCCCGCAAGCCGAGCTGATGCACAACCACGATCTTGATGAGTAAAAGTGATAAATACTATTGTACTGCTACTCGGGAGTTTTCCTCTACACGAGAGTGGTCATTCTCTCGATATTCCGGCACATGAAATAAGGGAGGTTCATCATCCTCACCCCAGTGAAATGCATCAATAACCTAATATGATAGGAATAGAGACGTGAAAACCGGCCCTCACAACTAAAATATTTGATAATGAGTTTCATCAGAGGCGCATAGGAATCGTTTAAGAACCAGAAAGGAAACACTCTGTTGAGTTGTTTCACAAAGCTAGGCCTAATATATGGTTCATAATGCACTCTGTCCACCTACCATATTTTGTTCCACTGTTCTCCCACATTTGGTATTCCGGTTGCTTGAGAAATAGTTTCCAGTGTTAGACTGAATGTTACACCAGCAAGAGTTACCTGACCATCATGTAAATGCAACACAAACAAACGAGCCAGCTCCTAATGATAATGGATCCTAGCAATCATTTCAAAAAATTGATAACATGACTGTTGTTGGAAACATGCCATGGCAAGTGGAAAAGCCTGCAATTCAGCCAATGAGGTGGGCTCCTCTCTCACATGTCTCCCACCCTTATGAGGCCTTCTAGGTGCATGTTGTTCAGTGGTGGAATCAATCTCTTGATCATAGGATGTATCGGTATCCGTGTCCATGATGTCCAACTTCTATACAATGTCTATGTTGTCTTGTATGATAATTTTGGTTTTTTTTATTGGATCGCCAAATATGTGTCAAATGGGAGGGAATATGGAGGAATGGGGTAATGAAAGTGATGGGCTATAATCAAGTGAAATTGTGAGTTTGAAAACTGTGTGTTGGGACAGCCAGTTAACTTTTTTGGGATAACTTGAGATTTGAGGAAAATTCAGAAATGATATGGGGACAATGGGAATAGGATAAGGATAATTGACTTTAGGGATGTAAGGTGAAATGGGAAAAGGGGACTGTGGTGAGCAAATGAACAATGAGGAGGGGAAAAACAAAGTGAGGGAAGTGGAAATGTTTGACACCCAAAACCAATCTTAAAACCCTAGGAGCAATCTTAAAACAAGAGAATAGGGTTTTGAGTTTTTGGCATTTAAATTCTCATAATCAATCTCATGATTAACACCAAACATTTGTTATGGCAATTACAAGGTCACATAGACTTACTTGGAGCGAGGGAGACCGAATCGATTTGGAGTTTTTGAGAAATGGCAAAAATTTTGTGTGTCAGCCCAATGCGCCACGCATCCAACCCAGTGCGTCATGCTCTTCTGATGCGCTGCGCAAGAACAAACTAACACACAGGGGAGAGACCCTATGCGCCGTGCATGCCCGATGTGTCGCGCCGGCTGCCCAATGCGTCGTGCTTGGCAATTTGCACACAGTCCACCCTCCAATCACTATCTTCACTCCTCACAGGTTCTCATTTGTTCACTTCTATCTCTTGACACACAAATGGAGTTTTGAATTTGAAAATATCTTATATATACCAAAGAATTTGATTTTTCATTTGAACAAACCCACTTTGTAATGTTGAAAATTTGACATGTCACTTTAAAACTCTGTTTTGTTTCCTTTGTGCTTTTGGACTGAATAATGAGCTTTTGTCTGTCTTGCAGGGAATGAATGGCATGGAACTTTTGGCAAAAGTTACCAGGGCTACGAATGGAGCATTATTACAACTGAAAAACTTGAAAATTACATTGGATTTATTACAAAAAGATGAAATAGACAATTTTTCTTCAAAACAGAGTTTTGAAGAAAAATCATTATCAAGCATTATGATGATGAAATTTTTGCACTGAAACCTTATTTGAAGCTTCCTCATGTGCATGCTAACCATTATTAGGCATTTTGAGACCTTATTAACTAAAACCATAGACCTAATGAGACCAAAAAACCCTAAAATGACTCTTTGCCAACTATGAGGCCAAACATGACTGTACATGATTTTAATGAACAAAAATAGACCAGAAGGTACAAGACATGAGGGATATGAGTGACAAGACCCTACCATCAGATGATCCATGCTCCTAATGGAATGCAGCTGACTGAACTGAGTGAGACACCTAAAATGAAATGCAACAAGAGAAATTTGATCTCTGACAGAGGGATGAAGATACCGACTCTAACAGAGCACACAATGGAATAAATGTGGCACAAAATGGAATCATCCTCCTCTATTGGGTCACTATCCATCAATGTCCCAAGAGAGAGAAGGAGAGTGTGAATTCTCCTATAAAAAGAAACCAAGATATGAACAACAGGAGAGCACATTGTTATGCTGGCCAGAATTGCCCCAAGCAATACCAACAATGTGTGATCCGGAGTAGAGATAGAGGGGAGTCAGTTGTTGGCCATCCAACAACTCCAGTCCACCATAGTAAAGAGAGGGAGTCTTTGCACCAAGGTAGCTCGGAAGTAAATACATCATTGCATCAGGACTTAGAACCCCTAGTTCTAAGGGCCCCTTGGTAACTAGGTTAAATTTTCATCCTTATTACTACCAACACTCAATAAAAGGGGACGTAAGCGCCACCGTTTGGATTATTGAAGTTGTTTGATTCTATTTAGATATTTTGTGTTATTTGTTTTAGTTTTAGTATAATTTTTTTATGTTTGAATATGCATGCTATTTCTCTATCTAGTATGTTTATGTTCTAGCATTTTCCATTAACTTGCTTGACTCCATATATTTTCTACCTTTGACCAATAACTTAAGAGGGAATACCACACCCCTTAAGTTGGTGTGATTTTGTAAATACGTGCACCAAGCACACTAACACAAGATTGATGACTCCACTAATGTTTATTTCCATGTTAATGTGGTAGTGCCTTTTTGCAGAGGCCTTCATCTTTGCTGTAGAGTTGTGTTGAAATTTCCCCCTTTTCTCTCCTTCATTCCCTAGTTCATCCCAAGTGACAGACTGAAGTCGAAGAGCTCCAAAAAATTACATTTCATGAATTTACATGCATTTCTCACAGACGGGTGTGCCCCAAGCCGCACGTTCAGAGCTGACATGCTCATAGAAATCATGCCTGTTTCAACCTTTTGTATGCAAAAAACAAAATGAGAATTTCCTCCAATATTTCCATCTTTTCCTGCTTGTAAAAGTTCCTAGTAGCCCATAATACATCTGCCAGCACTGGTTGAGGTACCCCACAACTTGCTAAAGCTCACTCTTAGTTGCTTTTTGTAGGCTTGGTGTTAGTTGTATTTCAAGTTTATTTTTGCAAAGTTAACACATAGTTTAAGTAGGGGGCAAATAAACTTGCATTCCGAAAAAAATTATGTTTTTCAAATTTAGGTACCTAAAAACCTAGATAATTAGCCAAAGTAAGTGGCCCAAGTCCATGCATGCTTAGCTAGTTCCTTTTTCTAGTGTAGAAGTCATTAGTCTAGTTCAATTTTTGCACTAGGATTTTGGGACCAGGATCGAATTATCAATAGAAGAGTAAGTAATCTATGCTGCCTTTGCACCCTCTGGTGATCCTAGGAAAGCATATGAACACTCTCTATTCACAAACCACCATCTCCCTATAGTTGATCACATAGATTAACTAGGAAAAATTGAAAGCGACCCATATCCGCACATGTTTTCCTTTTGAGCAAGGAACGATAGAACATAGTTTAAATAGGGGATTTTGAAAAGGATCATCGAATTTCCACACATTAAAACTATGTGTTTGTTCACTTTTTTCTCACACACATCCACACACTAAGAAAAGAAAATACAGCTAAAAATAACTTAATAGAACTCACTAAATTGTCCCCACAGGGGCCACAAAATAATTTATAGTCTAAGTTAGGATCAAGGAGGTAGGCATCCCATAAGCCACCTTGATCATTATTCATATTGAAACATAGAAGTTGACTGTTAAGGGAAATTTCAAATCCACCTATCATCCCATGCAAAATAGAACCCGAGTGCGACAAAGACCTGATTTAGAGGGGGTTAGGCTTAGGCATAGTGCGTGCGGTATCAGTTGGGGCTACTTGACCCGGCTGATACTTGGTACTGTTAGCTAAACTACCAAGAAGCCCAAGACTCGAAGGCTAATGTGGGACAGTGGTACTTAGTGGCGAAAATTCGGGCATCCTTTCCCTATAGGTGACGGTGCAGGAAAGCACTAGATCCTCTACCCTTACCTTGGTGGATTTTCTTCGGCTAACTGGGAGCGCTACTAGCTCTTACAGGATGTGTACCAACACTCGCAAGATATATTCTCAAGGCCCAGTTGCATTTGAGTGTGTGAGGATGAATAGGTCTTCTAGGATTTGAGTATCATATGCAAACAACAAAAAATTATATTCTTTGATTAACTGATTACATAGGATTAATATAAAAGGAAAATTTATTTTATTTTCTCTTTGTTTTATGTATGAAATCAGACTTTTTCTTTGATTATAATCTCTATCCTCTCAAATATTTCCAAAGCCATACGTAGTCGACGCCAGAACGGACCCAACAGGACCTCGTCGATCTAGTTGTATTTTTGACCTCCCCCCATTACTTGGAGGGGTTCCAGGTCTTTCGCCATTTAGGCTTCAAAGAAGGAACACTGCCACCATTATTGGTTCATCCTTTATTGGGGCATCTTTACTTGGGAATCCTAGTCAGTCTCCCAATTCCACACTACACACCACTCCTCCCACAACCCCTAGAAGGAAGAGGAGTGCTACCCATTCAGGAAGCCAATTGAACGCACATCAGGGTACGTCGCAAGAAAACCGTATTCCTAACCAGAAAATTTTGTTATCAGAAGTGGAAATGGCTACAACCTCACCATCACCTTTTTTAGCTTTTGTGAATCTACCAGATTTAACCAAGTTGATGAATGACCCCACTTTTCACAACCCCATATGGCCTCCCATGCCCACGAAGCTCCCATCAAACATTCCAGAATTTGAAGGGAGGCAAGCGGAAGACCTTGAAAATCATGTTATGAATTTTCACCTGTGGTGTTTGTCAAATAACATCGTTGATGATATTATTCGACTAAGACCTTTTAAACACACTCTAACCAGAGTTGCATTGAAATGGTATGTGGAGCAATCCTCTACTACACATGGAACCTTTAGCGCCCTCGCCACCATGTTCCTGACCTATTTTTAGTTACCCATCTGTCATGATTCTAGAATGGAATTACTGACACACATTAGACAAACCCTCACTGTCCATATCTCGAACCATCTCCACGAATAGTATAGGTGTCGTAGTTTGTGCAAAGCCAAAATTGACGATCGAGTTCTATTAGACCTGTTCCTGAAAACTGTCACTGCAAAGATTTCAAAGGATGTGGTGCAACAAAAGCCCATATCCAAAGAGGATGCCATTAGTAAAGCCCAATAGATCGAGCTGATCTATATGCAATCAAGGTATATATAGAATATGCTACCAAATGCTTCGTGCCTGCAAACTTATAAATAATTTTCAGGCGTGTTGAATTCTACAGATGGTTTAATTGGGTCATTGACCTAAAGTTACCCAGGAAGCAATGTTAAAAAACATCGGTTACATGTATGATTCTACCTGGAACATACCATGACCCAGCTACCCATGTCATCACATGCCTTTGCAAAATTTGACCAATAGGGCATCATTGTATCACCATCAGCATGGATCACCCCATCCATAGGCTTAGGGAGCCAGTATGCAGATAGACATGCTGACGAAAGAGCTCCCCCCCCCAACAACCTTTCACAAACCAAGGACTACATTATGCTTAGTCCCCAGCACAAGACCCACCTATGCCAAATAATGCACAGGTGAAATTTCTGCAACCTTCCCAAAACCAACCACGCCAACCATATAACCAAGAGAATTATCCTTCTAACATGGTTAAGAAAAAAGGAAAAAACAAGCCTAAAGGAAATCCTGGATAGGGGGGAAAAAATCAACAATGCCCTCCATGATCTCAAGCTAGAGGCAACTCCAACCGAAATCTAAACCAGGAGCCAAGCAATTCCCAACGACAGAACAAAAGGCCACCTCTTTAGATGAACCACTCTTGTTCGATCTGTGATGAGTACAGCCATTACAGTCACCACTGTCTGGACCTCCCTGAGATGAAGAAGCTACAGAGTAACCATAGACAAGGGGGATCTGCCCAACAACAAGCATTCATGCAGGAACCCTTCCCCCATCAAGGTACAGTTAGCACTCTGCAACAAACTCTCGATGACTCCAGAAAAAATAACCATGAAATCTACATGACTAGCGAGGAAATTTTTTTCAAACATGGAATCAAAATTACGATACCCCACTAGATGCCAACACGTTAGGGGCTAGTACCAGTGCACCAACAACACCTTTTAACATATCAAAGATGCCTATTGAACCTTCGCCAAATATGGCTAAGGGACCAACTAGGTGAGCAGGAAACTATTCCAAAGCAGCCCATAACTATAGCATTGTGGATGATCTAGCTCAATCTCCCACTTCTATGTCATGGAAGTATTACAGTCATGCCCAAAGCAACAAAAAGCCTTGCTTCTAGCGTTAGGCACTATCGACCCTTCCAATACATGCCTAATGGATTTTTATTTAGACAAAGCCACCCCTAGGCTTCCTTTAATGGTCACCTTTCATATACCAGTATCGGTCCAAAACACCACCATTCACTGATGTGTCATTGACGAGGGTGCATCCACATGCATCATGTCAAAGAATGTTTGTGAAAAGCTAGGGTCTCTCGAGCTAAAGCCATCAGACATCACGCTTAGGGCATACGATGGTCCCCTTCAACCCCTGTCGGTATCCACCGAAATGTCCCGGTTTGATTGGACGGAAAGATGGTCCTTATAGACATTGAATTCTTGGACGCCAATTTGGACTATAATGTACTCCTTGGATGAAGTTCTATGTACACCATGTCAACTGTAGCCTCATCCATCTTCTGAACTATGATGTTCCCCCATGAGGACTGCATCGTTATTATCGACCAATTGATGCATAGTGAAAAGAGGCCCCTAACAAACACCGATGTAATTCTACCCTACGGACATACATCCGCGAACATGATTTCACGATACCAAGAATATGGCCCCGCCTAGTTCAAATCGTCATCCATCCTAGGATCATTCCTAGGAGATCCCCTTGTTATACTTGAGTCATCGCCTGATGCCACAGGGGCGCCGATGTGCATGATGCACACATCAAGTGTCGAAGCTAGCTAGGACATAGACAGAAGCAGTAATGGCACTGAGTCCTCGGCCATGACAACCTCTCTTGCCTACGCCACTTACCAAACCCTTTTCCTCTACCCCCCAACTGGTTTCGTATCCCAACAGGTTTTGGTAACAGTGGTGTTACCAAACATATATTTTGCGATACTAGTTTGGTACCTCATTTCCCCTACTGGGACAGGATCCACACACATCACTACCACAGGGTTAAATCCTCTCAGTACCAAGGAGGCCCCACCCATACAGGAAACTGTTGAAAACATCCCTGCAAAGGAAATTCCCATTGCAAAACCAATGATTTCAACTAAGAAAACTAAGAGAGGAAAGAGGGTAGAGACTCCCATCATACAACGAGAATCACTTGGTTGTGCAATATGCGACGTAGTAGGTCACCCTACCCATATCTTCCTAGAGTTGGATGAACTAAAACCACTCCTTAGCTCCGAGGCAGACATCATAACTCCACGGTCCCGTAAAAAGGAACCTTCCAACAAAATAAAAGGCAAAGCATTGCGTACCAATCATGCATGTGCTCTCTGCAGAAATTATGGGCACGATACCCATCATTGCCCATAAATCCCATGATATAGGGATTCCTTAAACCCGATCGAGCAATCCTATGAAGAGGATCCCTCCACCTAGTCATCTGGAGATGAACCTCACACCATCCTGTACCTGCAGGAGGAATGACAGTCACTAGAAAGATAGCCATTTATCCCTCCTCCCCCCAAGCCACCATACACCAACCAGGGATAGGGGAACCTAGTTTCCTCATCCTCTTGAGTTATTAGGTGCATCAATTACTACAAATGGCTTGATCGGATCTTTCACCCAAGGCCACCTAGGCAACAATAATCTATATTCAAGGAGTTACCAAGCGTGTCGACCACTACAAACGGTTTGATAAAGGTATTTGACCCAAGATCACCTAAGCAGAAGTAACACCCATGATATTGGGGGAGTTACTAGGTAGTTCAATATTGCAAACGTTTTGATTAGGTCTTTGGCCCAAGATCACCTAGGTGGTAGTAGTATCATGCGCGTCAATACTGCAGACGGTTTGATCGAGTCTTTTTCCCAAGATCACCTAAGCAGCAGTAGTACCATGTGAGTCGATACAGTAGACTGTTTTATCAGGTCCTTTCCCAAAGATCACCTAGAAAGCAGTAGTACCATGCACGTCAATTTTGTAGATTGTTTGATTGTGTATTTTTCCTAAGATCACCTAGGCAATAGTAGTACCATGCACGCCAATTCTGCAGATAGTTTGATCGGGTCTTTTTCCCAAGATCACCTAGGCATCAGTAGTACCATGCGCGTCGATATTGTAGATAGTTCGATCGGGTCTTTGGCCCAAGGACACATAGGCAACACTAATCAATACCCTGGATGCTCATACGATTCTACTCATAACGTATCACAACCTAGCTATCATGAAAGTCACCCCAACACTCATATACCAACCAGGGACAAGGGAAATGATATCCCCCATTCTTTGCACAGAATGGACCACTAGCACAATGTAATGCAATGGTCAATCTAGTGCAACCCTTCTTAGGCTCATCAACAACCATACAACCAGGAGAATTATGACAATCCTCCAAATCCTACAAAAATAAGTTGAGGAACAAACAAAAGGGAGATCTTGGACATGGGGCAGTAACCAGCAACGCCCCCCATGATCTCAACCTAGGGATAACCCCAACTAAAATCAAAACTAGGAGCCAAGTAACAACTCTGAAGGGAAAACTGTTGCTTAGAGTATCTAATCATGAAAGCCAAAGAAATCAGGACCTCGTAATGCCCAAAGGAGGTGCCACACATTTACACCTCTGAAAAAGTAAATGTTTCAGGGCCAACAGGTATGCCCTCTCTCATCTTCTTTTTTTAACATATGTCTTTCAATAAATTTTCAATAAATAAGATGCTTTTCTTTGGGGTATTTTTTTTTCAGGTTTTGTACAAACCATCCATCGCTCCATCCAATAAAATTTCTAGAGCAGGTATCATTCTACCCTCAGCATGATAGAGTGCCAGAAAAAATCTTCATATCCTGACATAATCTCTCCATAATAAATTAACCATAGGTTCCAAACAGCAGACCATGTTTATGATCACCTCACCTTGTACATGATAAGCATCCTCGTTGGTCGGTAGAGCCTCCCCTCCATGGTGCTTGTCACCAAAAGTAGACCATATATCACAACAGTAGTGATGACATGGCCATACCTCTGTAGTCTGGGAAGCACCTCATGCCCATTCAATCGCCATGCATCAGGTCAAGTTTTACCATATCAAAATAAAAACCCTTTCCCGGGCAGCCAGGGTTTTGCAAGTAGATTGAAAGCACACTACCGTGCCTTGCACTTGGCCTACCATACCTCCATCAGCATAACCCATTTGTGAAATTTTTCATTTGCTTCATCAACCTCACACATGATACCAACCAATGAGACCCCCACCCTCAGCAAAATACCCTCCTCACATCATCTGTGAGTGAACACTTTTATGTTTTGGGGCACTCGTCTCTGTGTTTTGTACAAGAAAAACCCCATTATTTTATTCTTTTGGTAAGTGTACAAAGACTGCAAACAATGCACTATATCCCCCACCGACCCATTCATTTTTTCTCCCATGGCAGCAGGCCCTCATCACCCTTGGTCGGAGTATCACACCCCCATGCAAAAGTCACCATGACATTCATAACTCGTTTATACCCACCCTAGAAGCCCTACAGACTCTAGGGATTTCCCTATCAGAAATAGTTATGACTACCACCAAGATGCTTTTTAGACTCCGACCTTGGGCCACTGAATCCCCATCACTAGTTTTCAGTCACCCCTCATCATCATGCTTATGTTAAACCCATCACATCGAGGATCCTGATCCTTCGTATCAATGACTACCTCGTTCGGCTAAGGCTTCCTTTTTGTCGACATCAACATCTCTTTTCCAAAAAGGAAGCGGTACCTTGGATCACCCCTCTCCACAAAAAGGGCATCCTCAGGTGGCACTGTGGGAGACATCATTGCCCACAGATGTCATCGATCCTCTTGGCATTTGATGACAACACAAGATTTCATGTCAAGATGGTATCATACCATAAAACCATTGCACTTTGATCAAATTTGTCGAAGACCCATGCCTTTATAAGCATCTCTTTCAACAATGCTTACATGGGAAGGTCCCAACCAATGCCTATGGATACATTGTGCATTTATATGCCATACCAAGTTTACGCATATGAGTTCCACTTTCCACCTATAGTCAAAGAAAAAATGCCCCTGAGAGCATCAACAATCATAGTCATCAACCAACAGATCATTACCATAATAGTGACACAGACAGAATATGTATCTGTCAAATAAATTTGTTTAACTAACCAAAGCATCACGAGCATGGGACATGCCCACCTCGTAAAAATTTTGTATATATTGTATTGTGACATTACTTGTAGAGATCCCACGGGACATGGTCGCTCTTCGACCTGGTGAAGGGTGTCTCTGACTCTGTGCTACACGCAAGTCTCTCTCTCTCTCTACACACATAAAAGAAATTATAATGTATTTCAGCTATACAGTTCTTCCTAGACCTCACACATTAGGGGGAAACTATTATCACTGGAAAATCAGACAAGCAAAGATGAAATTATCTAATGTCAGGCAGAAGGATTTATAGGGCTGAGGCACATTAGAGGATCTGAATAATCTAAAAAATCTTTAAGGTCTAAGAAGAAAAATCAAATTGTGTGGATTTTCCTCCAAAAGCCGAGATATTGTGCGGTTTTTCCTCAAAAATCCGAGATATTGCGCGGATTTTCCTAAAAAAATCCACGTGGGCCTGAGAGTGGTGGAAGTCACTTTCCGGGACCACTTCAGACACTCTAAGAAATTGATCCCATACTTGAGGCCACCCAAGGATAGCCACCCAAGCCTCCTTAGGACCTCAAGCGAGCGCACAATGCAATAAATGTGGCACATAATGGAATCATCCTCCTCTCTTGGGTCACTATCCATCAATGTACCAAGAGAGAGAAGGAGAGTGTGAATTATGCTATAAAATTCCACCAAGAGATGAAAAACATGAGAGCACATTGTTATTCTAGTCAGAATTTCCCCAAGAAATACCAGCAGTGCGTGATCTGGAGCAGAGATATAGGGGACTCAGTTTTTTTCCATCCAACAACTCTAGTCCACTATAGTAGAGAGAGGGAGACTTTTCACCAAGGAAGCTCGGAAGTAAAGACATTCTTGCATCAGTACTTAGAACCCCTAGTTTTAAGGGCCCCTTGGAAAGTGGGTTAAAGTTCCATCCTTATTCCTACCAACACTCAATAAGAGGGGATGTAGGCACCACCGTTTTGATTATTGAAGTTGTTTGACTCTACTTAGAGCTTTTGTATTATTTGTTTTAGTTTTAGTTTAATTTTTTATGTTTGAATATGCATGCTATTCATCTATCTAGTATGTTTATGTTCTAGCATCTTCCACTAACTTGCTTGACTCCATATATTGTCTGCCTGTGACCAATAACTTAAGAGGGAATACCACAACCCTTAATTTGGTGTGATTTCATACATATGTGAACCAAACACACTAACACAGTGTGGCCACCATCAGCAAGTAGGTCAAGTGTTGTCTTCTTCAGGACTGAATATGTTTAGGAGAAGACATGGAAAGGAACTCAAGATGGTAGATCAACAACGACCGAGGAGAAAAATAATATTTCTCTTGCAGACAATGCTAAGGGAAAGATGGGAAAACGGAAGACCGAGTCTAGTCATAAGGGAGAGAAAAATAATAAAGATATAAGTAAGATCATGTGCATTCATTTCCATGAGTTTGGACACTATGCTACTAAGTGTCCTAATCAAAATAAGAGGTCTAGTAAGAATCATCTGGTTGCATCAATTGAGGTAGATGGGTTTTATTCTCAGTTTGAGAGATATTTATCATTGATAGCTTGCATGGAAAGCTTAGTCGAGAGAAACACATGGTATATTGATCATGGAGCCTCCTTCCACATGAATGGGAACAAGGAGTATTTCAGCAAGTTGGAGGAGAAGAACATGGAGGTTCATATTGAGCTGAGAGATAATGGAGAGTACATGAACAAGGGGGTTAGTGCTATCATCTTTGATAGGGATTATGGAAGCTCTCTCCATCTTAGAGATGTTCTTTATGTTCCAGGACTAAAGAAGAACCTTGTTTCACTAAAAAACCTCGAGAACAAGGGATATGAAGTCATATTAAATAAAGGTTAGGCATACCTCAAGCACTTAGCTTCTGGATTAGTGAAGGAGATAGGTGTGAGGGTGAGGAACATGTACAAGTTTTAGGTAGAGACTTGCGTAGCCCTGAGAAACAAGGCAGGTGGTGATAAGGGTAGAGATTTTGGAGAACTTTGGCAGAACTTCATGGGAAACTTGCATAACGTGGTGCTAAAAATTCTTCAACAAATAAACATAGGATTACCAGTGTCTAGTTTTGACTAGCATGATGTGCACAAGGGGTACACACATGGAAATTATGCCAAGGCTAATTTTCAAGGTTGATACAAGAAAGCCAAATGGATTTTAGAACTAGTGCATTCAGATGTATCCAAGCCCTTCTCTTATCCATATCTTATGAGACATGGGTATTATGTTACTTTCATTGATGATTATTCTTGGAAAACTTGGATATTTTTTATGAAGAAGAAAGATGAGTTATTAACCGAGTTCATGGAGATTAAGGCCTTGGTAGAAAACTAGATAGAGAATAAGATCAAGGTTGTGAGGATTGACAATGCTAAAGAATATTCCTCTAATGCCTTCAAGGCTTTGTGTGTGAAGGATATCATTAGGAGAGATTTTATAACACCATATAACCCTAAGCATAATGGGTTGGATGAGAGGATGAACCATAGTATTGTTGGAGTGACCAAGGCCATGTTGCATGATCAATTATTGCCTATGTTTTTCTAGGTAGAGGCATTAAACAATGCAATATTTCTACAAAATAAGAGTCCATAGAAGGTTCTTTTATGAGTTACACTGAAGGAGGCTTTCACAGGAAAGAAGTCTCATGTGTCACAATTCTGTATATTTGGCACACAATTTTGTTTCCATGTGTCTAAAGATAGCAAGAATAAGTTGGATCCCACAACAAAAAAGGTTATTTTTGTGGGATACAATGATACAACTCATGCATACAAGGTGTATCTGATAGGAATCAAGAAGACTATTCTTAGATGAGATGTGATGCTTCAGGAGTCCAGAGCTCTAAGGGAGTCCTTAGAGTGAGAGTAAGTTGGAGTACCTGAGACGGAGGAGCTACTCACTCCCAATGAGGAGCCTTAGCTAGGATAATAGGATAAGAGACCAAGACAACAATAGACTCCTAACACTAGGAGGAAGAAAGCTAAGTGGACCACGAAGTTGAGTCAGGAGGCCAAGGAGCAGGTTGAAGCTCCTAGAACCATGTTCAAGTAGAGTGAGTAGCCACAAAGGTACACTGAATATATGGCATTGACAATGTTAGCGATGTAATCAACAATTGGACTGCATCAAGAAATTGACCAGAAACATCCTAAACTCTAAGGAAATTTGATGATTTGGTTTATAATATTTGTAGGTGGTTTAAATTCTCATTCCCTAACTATATATTTCTGTCAAATCTATTGTTCTACTAATTAGGGTATTGGATCCTGATGTGGTAGAAAAAGAGTGAGTTTTTAGCTTGTGAGGAGAAGAAAATGTGAAATGGAAGAAGGAACAGTGGGTGTGCAAGGGAAAAATCCACTGCTTTTGGAAGAAAATAACATAAGTAGCAATTTAATAATATTTCAACAAGAGAATGCTATGTCTAGTCTTACAATATTCTCACTAAAATATTATGAAATATAAATGTCATAAGTGATTCTCTTTCCACCGTTATTATATATAGTTTACCAAGAAGACTCACTGTGTGAGACTAACAAAAATTGATAAAACACAGGAACAAGTCAAGAGACTGATAAAAACACATAACATCATGAAGGATTGCAAATTTCAACTGAATATAATAAGATATGGAAACACAAGTGAAAATTAACAATAGTCGACACACCAGATTGATAATAAGTTCTCAGACGTTTCTTTCAATTTCATTCACTGAAAAAAAGGTACTAATCATATGAGCCAAAATTCTAAAACCACGAACCATTTTTACATACAAAATGGACTCTTAAATAGAGCCTTGCAAAACATATTGTTACAAATTTTTAGGAATAATGATTAATAAAACAAACTAAAAATAGACATTCCAATAAATGAACTTGCATAATCATTGGAGTTTTTGCTTAAGAAAAGGCATTGAATCCTTTTTAATTTGAAACTAATTCTGTTTTGACTGCCACCTTTGCTTTTCTACCTCCTTAAAATTCATGATATCCAACTGCTATAGAAAATGTGGAACTGAGTACCACCTTCACCAATTATTCCCTTAAAGCTGAAAATTATTCGATGAACTGCTATTTATGCTTTTCCTTGGAATCTGAGTCAAATATGTCACCTAACCAACCCTTAAATCTGCTACAAGGAATGAGAAAATGACTTCCACTTAATCAATACTTTGCTACCTGCCCTAATTGTCTTTAATTGTTGCAAGAAAGGTGGAACTGTTTGACACCTACGTGCTCAAAATTTGGAAGGTAAAACCTCTCGCTTAATCAATCCTTTGCCACCTATGTCAATTGAAATCATAAGCCAATCAACCACTTTGAACACAAAATTCATCTATTTGGTTGAAGTCTTGTCTTTAAAATGCTTAGAAATTTGTTGTTCAAGCTCTAATTCTTCCGTTTATAAATTATGGGAAAATAACTACATGTGCTGGGTTTGCTGATAAAACTAGATTTTTTTGTAAAAGGCAGCTATTATTAGAAATACTATAGATAGCTGCGCTTTTTGATTAAAAAAAAATGTGTGTGCCTATCCTATATGCACAATTGTTCAAACTAGATACAGAACCCTACATGCAACCCTAATTTCTTGATTGAGAATGATAAACTGGTTGCTGGAATTGTAACTCTGTTAGCTGTAATATTCTCGGAAAACTCAGTCATGAAAAACTACAAACACAATCTTCTAGAGTCTGCATGCATTTAATCACAGTGTGATTTAATGACATGATTCGAAATGATTCAAATCCGAGTGCCATGTCACCCCATACCATATATCACTCCTCCACATTATTAATAAATTGATACATTGTATCTCATCTTTCGCTTCAGCCATAATGAGTAGATATAGGTTAGCTCCACCAACAATATAATCACTCCTTTATAATATTACCTCGAATTTAGAAATAATTACCACTTTTTTTTAAAAGAATAACATCTCATAACATAGAATATTTTTAATTAATTTCAAAGGAGAATGATTGTTTCTCTGAAAAATGCTCCTTGCATGAATTTTCCAGGTAATAGCTACCTTTTTCATTGTGTTAGGAATGTGACTTTAAATTTGGACTTGAGGTTTGACTTGGCTTGTGGTCAGACTCATGGTTCTATGGTGGTTGTAGCTAAGGGCTCGAGGTAGACAAAGGGCTATTTTTTTATAAATAAAAAAATAATAATTATTTTATAAAAATATAAAATCAATATTTTTTTTTTTTTACGTTCTCTTTTAATAAAACTTAAATTGGCCAGAGTAGTATAGATATGCTAGATTTTAGGCATAGGATAATACTGGCGTAATTTAGCATTAGAATAAAAATAGCCACATTAGGATGAATTTGAACATCTGGCATTTTGGAAAATAAGGAAAGTATCGAGGATATTGAAGAGAAATGGAAAAAATGGTGAAAAGGATGCGAAATAATTGAATCATAAGGAGTTAGAGGCTAAGAAAAATGACAGAGAGGCTAGCTTTGAAAGGAATCAAAACCAGTGCTAACAATGGCTCTAATTGGGGATGAAATGCCCTCTGTTGGCTATCAAGAACTGTATACTAGTGCCTTCAATCCCACTCTTATATCTCCAACCAAAGATCCTGATCATTAACTAAAAAATACCAACATTCCTAGCCATTGGGTAATGGAATCAAAAGCATCATTTCAATTCTGCAACTTATTTCTCCAAACTGAAGTTGGATTCAAACTGAAAACTAAAATCTAACATTCTGAAAAAAATGCTCAAAACAACGAGCTTATTCATTCTCCTACTTCTAATCTAATTTGAATGTAAATCTTCATGCAATATGGAACTTTTCATACAACCATTCAAACAACTGAAAAAATCTCATATGGATTCTGAATCTTAAGGTAGAACTGAAAGAATCTATATCATAACATAGTGCATCTCATGATGAAAATAATCACAATGCGAGATACTCACAAAGCATTGAATGACTACACTATAATAGAACTCCAAATCATCAACTATTGAATGAGAAAAAACATGAAATGTTACTTTTGCAATGATGTTCCTTTCAGAATTTCAGAAGGTGTAGTTGTTGCTCCAAAAATACCACTAAAAATCTGATCTCTACATCCCCGTGAGGTCCACTAGGTCCAGAACAATGGAGTTTCCAGGTGAAAAACTGTAGTCCTCTTCAAGTTATCAATTCCTGTTCACCTTCAAGAATTAATCTTCAGCAATTAAAACAAGAGACTCGAGAGAATACTTCGTTTCAAGACCTTCGTCTCTCGGTAGATGCACCAAAATATGTTAGCACTCGAATCAGTGCTTGGACTACATCAAGCACATGACTAGACACATCTTAATCTCTAGGAAAATTTCTTATGATTTGATTGGGTTTTTTGGAAAGTGGTTGGATCTCAAACACTCTGAAAGGAACGTTAAACAGATAAAAATCTCTGACACATATGAGGGCACTCGTATATATGATGTGGTAGAAACATTTTTAGTTCAATGATTAGAATAACGGGAGAAAGACAGTGGGTCTGTAGGACATAAATCCACTGCTGGGAGGAAAAAATGACACAAATTCCATACCCATAGTGTCTAATGAAAGAAGGATTTTAAGAAAGACTTACAAAAATCGCATTCTACATTTTAAGAATCCTATTTCAAGGAATGCTTCTGACTAACATGATATCTTGAACTAGGAAAGCTTGATGGGTCAAGACTTAGAAAAGAAGATCAATATGTCTGCTAGATCAAAAGACTTATAAAAACACGAGGTAGGATTTAATTCGACCCCAAGGAATGCTCATGAATAATCAACAAAACATATTAAATGAGAAACACTTGAAACAAGGCTTACAAAAACAGTTCAATATGCCTTGAAGCTTCATCATAACACTAATAGGAACATGAAGTATAATTGTTATGAAAAATTTAAAAGAAGTTTGAAAAGAAAGATATGAGATATGGAAAAATAGGAGAAAAACAAATACACACACCATATGATTTGTGAATTCTCAAGAGCATAATCTGGAATGTATTATGTGTTCAATAATACACATCTTCAGGAATGGCGTGAGGGTCAGCAACAGGGCACTCGACCCTGTGCCACCAATCCTCTCTCCCCCCTTTTATTACATAAAACTCAAATCTTAAATAGAGTTTCAAAAAACAAATTGTTGTTAAAATTTAGGAATGAAATTAAATAAAACAAACTAAACATAGTAAACAAATCAAACTGTTGCAAAAATTTAAAATTATTGAATGATTCGAGGCTTTGAAATATGAAGCATGAGACTGTTTCACTGCCACATAAGCTTCCTTCCACCACTCGTCCTAACTGTCTTCAATTGTTGCAAGAAATGTGGAACTGTTTGACACTTACGTGCTCAAAATTAGGGGGTAAAACCTGCCACTTGGAATAAGCATTTCATCAGTTTGATCAAACTCTTCCCTTTAAAGAATGCTTGGGCACTTGGTGCTTCAACTCCAATTCTAATTATTTTGATTTCTGGGAAGATAGTTCTTTCTCTGCTACGTACAAATTTCTGGGAAAACTAACTATCTGTTAAAAAGGCAGCTATTTCCTAGAAATGACAAAAATATCCCGACATAGTAAACTGTGAGGCTCAATATCTATAGAAAAAATAAGCATGATAATAAAATATTGTTAGTAGCATTGTGTTCAAAAGTTAAAACCAACACATGAGATTTAAATGACACATAAAAAACTCTTAAGGTATTTCCTATTCTAGCCTATCTTCTTCTTTTCAGTCTGGTACCCAATAGTACCTCTAGTTCATCCTAGTAGGATAGGTATAGGTTAGCTCCACCAACAATATAATCACCCCTTTATAATATTTACTTTTGATTTAGAAATAATTACCCTTTAAGAAAAATAATAATATCTCATATAAAATATCTTCAATTAATTTCAAAGGAGAATGATCTTTTTTCTGAAAAATGCTCCTTGCGCAAATTTTTGAGGTAATATATACTTATAGGGTTTGCTTGTAAAACCAGATTTTCTATAAAAAATATCTTCCTTAATTGGGTTGTTGAATCCTTTTAATAAATCCTCCAATATATACCTTTCATCAAGGTAATACCTCTTTTTTCAGCATACCTTCAACATTCAAAGAGCAGTATCTTGATAAATGCCTCTTTTCAATTAATTTCAGCTCCTTGCAGTTCCTTATGCGGGTTCGGAGAAATAAATGCCCTTTTTTTTGTATTACAATATAACCAAACCACAGTGAAATAGCAACCCTTTTTTGTGTCACGAATGTAACTTTTAAAGGGATATTTATTAACACAGAAAGAGTAGCTATACTTTTATTACCAAAATGACCAATAACATTTGACACTAACCTAAGTTAAAACAATGGTTTTAACCTCTTTTATGAACCTAAGACACAATACCACCTATAAAAATTTAAAAACTTTTTGGTTTTCAAACTCTTTTTGACTTTTATTGAAAATGACTAGAACTTTGACATAGGCTAGGGAACAAGAGAAATTCAAAAACACTGATACAATGGCGGTCAGACCATTAACGTTTATAGTGATAACATATGACAAGAGTGGTGGACACTGAGCCTTATAGTTATAAGGAGGTAGCTTCTAAGAAAGTTTGGAAGGATTCCATGGTGGAGGAATATTCCTCCATCATGAAGAATGATGTCTAAGAGACTGTGCCACGACCTAAGGGAAAATTAGTTGTAGCATCACGCTGGGTGTACAATGTGAAGCATGGAGCAGATGTGAGTCTGGAGGAGTACAAGGCCATGTTTGTGGTTAAGGACTTCTAACAGATTAAGGGCATAGAATATGATGATAAATTTTCCCCAGTAGTATTCTGGCACTTGCAACTTAAATGGGGTGGAAGATCCACCAGATGGACGTGAAGATATAATTCATAAACAAAGTGGTTTAGGAGAAGTTTTATATGGAGAAACTAGAGGGGTTTCAGTAGTTCGACATAGAAACACATGTGTGCAAGATGAAGAGAGCTCTTTATGGGCTCAGACAGGCTCCAAGATCATGGTACACTTTTATTGATAGCTACCTTTGAGGATTTGGCTTCACTAGGAGTGAGGCAGATTCCAACTTGTACTGCATCATGGTTGGAGGGCTTCCACTCATTCTAGTGCTCTATGTTGATGACCTTATATTAACTGAAGCAAAAACCTTGATCTTATTCTAAGGACGACCTTGCAAGGGAGTTTGATATGAAGGATATTGGGATTCTGCATTATTTCCTTGCATTGGAGGTTTGGTAAGGTGATGGTGATATCTTCATGGGACAACGGAAGTACACCACAAAATATTCTCTAGATATTTCATATGCAGGATTGTAGGCCCATGGCCACACATAAATTCACAAACTAGATGAAGGTGGATGCTAGTAGAGCAAAGTGAGTAAAATATATAGTACACATGAAACTAATCGTGTCATTGATGCAATTGGTAAATACACAACTTGATATTTGTTTTACAGTCAACCAACTAAGTCAGTTCATAATGGAACCAACCAAAGTTCACTGAGTTGCTATGAAAAATGCTTTGAGGTATCTTAGAGGCATAATATATTATGGATTGTGGTATAAACATGTTTATGGAGTGAGGCTTGAGGGCTTCATAGATGTAAATTGGGCAGGATTATCCACAAATCAGAAGAGTACTTTAGGTGGCATCTTCAGAAATA
The DNA here is from genome assembly GCA_034641835.2 of Pinus albicaulis. Lineage (NCBI taxonomy): Eukaryota > Viridiplantae > Streptophyta > Pinopsida > Pinales > Pinaceae > Pinus > Pinus albicaulis. Next base: position 1,120,997,367 of record CM076583.1, on the reverse strand, counting down.
GGGTCAAGAGGTGTTTCCAAGAGTACAGTTGGAAGTAGAGATCAATTGCACTCAGTTTAGTTTAGGCTAAGTGTATGGCTGCCAATTTGGTAACATGCAATACTATTTGGATCAATAAGTTTCTTGTGGGACTTTTCAGAGAAGGGATGGAGCTTACTATGATACACTGTGATAATCAAAGTTGCATCAAGATCTCTAAGAACCCACTGTTTCATGACTCTCATAACATATCGAGATCATGTATCATCATCTCAAAGATTATGCAGAAATGGATAGTGAAGTTTCCATACATCCCCAAATAGGAGTAGACAACATATATCTTGACCAAGGCATTAGCAAGAATCAATTTTGTCCATTTTAGAGATAAGTTTGGAGTTGTAAAAAATCTCTTCCTTGCCAAGAGGGAGTGTTGAAAATAGTAGCGAGGAAGGTCTTCTTGACATGTGCCTTAGTCAAGAAATACCTGGATTGGTCCTTCTTTAACATGCACATTTTCAAGGATGATTTTATGGAGTAGCTAATTTATGTGAAGAAATTGGAGGCTCAATTTTATTTTTCTCCAAGTGCGGGTTTGTAAGGGGCAAGACTGAATTAGAAGAGTTATTTTGACTCAGTTAACACATCGATCACAAGTTTGAGTTCTAAAAATTAGCTTTTCAGTTATAGCATGTGTTGAAAGGCTTAAAAGGAGGAAAAAGGCACATCATTGTATCATATTTGTAAGCACGAGTTTATGTGAGATATTGTTGTAGGAAAAATGTATGGAGGAGGACCCTCTATGCAGATCATAGATAGATTTTTCTTTCCAGAACTACACTAAAAATTAGAAGTTAATTCCTAAATAATATGGGCTTGTCCAGCGCTAGGAAATAAGAGACTTCAATGCAAATAAATATTGGTTGAGTCGAGTTCTTGTAGGGAGGTTTCGAGCTAAGTATTAGTAGAGAGAACAAATTTATACTCTATTGGAACAATTTCCTTTGTAAAGTATTCTATTTGTTCAATTTACGCCAATAAAATCTACAACAATTAGAGGGTTTTCCTAGTTGAGTTCCCCAGAAAAATATTGTGTTATTATGTGTGATTGTGTTTCTATTCCGTTGCTTATCTATCGTAGAGAAATATTGTTTCTTGGTGTAATAAAATTTGTTTTAGATTTTTTCATTCAAGCAGTTGTCGGATTTCAAGGAATTTTTACACCCATTAACTTCTAGAACCCCTAAGCCTTTCTCCCAAACCATAGGTGCTCCAACACTAATATTATTGGTCATATTAAGTTTTTGTTGGCTAACCCCTCAAAATAAAACCTCCAAGCACTACTAGGGTTTAAAGAAAAGAGCAACAAGGTCCCGCAATTCCCCCAAATATCCTCCATGTATTTTCTTTTAAAGGGTGATTAGGGGATTAGGGGCCCCATTATCACAATCCATAAGCCCTTAACCCATAACCACTAAATTCGCTATCCCTTTAACCCCCAAGCCATAATTCCTTAACACGTACATTCATAACTCACAACCCGTTGACCCCTTGACCCATTAAACCTTAAGCCTCTAACTCCTAACCCAAACCCCCTAAGCCTTAACACCATTATCTACTTAACCTGTTACCCTTAACCCCTAAGATGTAACCCCCAGTAGTACATACAGACCAAAAATCTGAGGTCGTGCTCCAATAGTTCAGTCGTACTGTCATATTTTTCTTGTAAATATTTTTTGTTTTTTTTTTTTTAAGGCTCGACATTTGTCAGATATCCGATAAACACAATTATTGTCGACTATCTAATCATACGTTAGTCGAATATCCAATGATAATTTTGTTCATCATATGTGCGACGACAATTAAATGTTCCTCATATATCCAATGTTTTACCAAGTGAATTATCTATTTATCAAAATATTGATGTTTTACGAAGTCAATATTTTTTAGTTGGACAACGTCTCTCTAGTCAACAAATGTCGGAAGTCCAATGAAATGGTATTTTTTTTTTATCATAATAAAAAAATATTTTATTTTTTTAATTGTAATACAAATAGTCAAACACTATTGATGCTTGTTTTTTAAGATAATCAATATTGAAAGTTTGGTAAGGAAAATGTCACATAACATACCTCCAAGAGGACAAGGAGATGTGAGATCTACATTGGAGGCTTTGGGTGATTTCCTTCCTTTGTTTCATCCATGTTTATCATCCTTAAGCCATCACAAAATTCAAAATTACTCAAAAGATAATTTTAATCTCTGAAGTTTGAACATGCCAAAAATTGATTTGTTTCCAACCCATTTTTTACAATTGAACATCATACATCATTGAGTGCACCCATCATGCTTCCTTTGGGATGGGACCTAGGTATGAACACCACTAAAAACTAAGTTATTCCCTTGAAAAACTAAGCTTATTAGCACTTAAACCAATTCCTTTTTAAGCATTCATGCCTTTTTTTTAGTTTTATAGAAACCTAGGAGTCTTAGAGAAGTGTATCACCCTATGGAAAACACTTAGGCTCACGTTTGTAAAAATTTGGATGGTTTTCAAGGCTTTCTTAATGTTTTTAATGTATTGCATAGAATTATTTTTATGTGATATAGGCTTTATTGCACAAAACAAATCACGTGATATGGTAGAGGCCATGAAATTTTGAAGGAACATGTGGTAAATCCTCATTGGAATATCATGAGTTGGGAGATATTTGTCCTGTGACACGTGTCACATTGTCGTATCATTGAAAACTTTGAGGAGGACATGTGGCGTACTCTAATTGGTTGTTGCAACTCTTGTAAACTTTGAGGTTAACACATGTCACACATTGGTTGGTTGTTGCATGTCTATAGTTTGTAGATGTGATAAATATGAGGAAAGGGGGTAGCCACAAAATAAAATAGTTTCATCATGAAATGAAGAAAGAGAGAAATAAAAATAAAGGAAAATATAAGGGATAGAGGAAGAAAACAAAAAGGAAGAAGAGGTGGGGGACATAGAAGACACATGGAAAAGTAGGATGCGTACAAAGAAAATTTGTGTGATGTGCTACTGTATAGGATAACATTTTCCTCTATGTGACATATTGCATAGATAAAATGTTCATGTGCACTGTGTCACATGGTTTTTAAATGCTTGGCATGATGAAAAGATTGGTGAGAATGTGATAGAATTGTGGAGTAGTAGCATTATAACCCAATAAGAAGTTAAGAAAAGATGAATGTCTCAACAAGTGTAAACCCAAAGGTGAATCATACTAGTTGTAACATGGCATCGTATAGATGACTGGTGAACTTGCTACCACATCACCATTGTGATCATTGACCTGGTTGAGGAAAATAGAACTTGAAGAAATATTTTGAAGGTCATATCTTTCTACGGATGTCTCATAATGAAGCCATATTATAATGGTTGGAAAGTTCTTATTGAGAAAAACACATATACAAGCTCAAAAAAGACCCTATAATAGTACATATAGAGGAGAAAAATACATCAACTCACCTCCTTAATACCACTTAGGGGGATGTGTACATGATAAGAGAAGATTATTTTCCCTATCATATTAAGAAAACAACAAACCCAATAAGTGTTTAAGCAAAGATGAATGTCTCAACAAGTGTGAACCCAGGGGTGAATTATTCTAGGTGTGATACGACATAATGCAGATGATGGGTGAACTTTCTACCACATCACTAATATGATTGCTAGTGTGGTTGAAAAAAAGAGAACATGAAGAAATTTTTAGAAGGTCATATCTTTCTATGTATAACACATAATTAAGCAAGAATACAATGGTTGGAAAGTTCTTGTTGAACAAAACACATATACAAGCTCAAAAGAGACCCTATAATAGTAATTAAATAGGAAAAAATGCATTAACTCATCTCCTTAATACCACTTAGTGGGGTGAGTACATGATAAGAGAAGATGAATTTCCCTATCATATTAAGCAAACACCAATTCTTGGATTTAGTTCTCAAGGGTCACATCAATGTCCTTGTTGAAATTATTCCTTCAAATTGGGATAGATATTGGAGTTATTCCAAAATAATTAGATGTATGGACAACATGAGGAATAAAAATATCCATGAAAGCACATCCACTTTTTCTATGATGAAATAATTTTTTCCTTGCTTTTGAAAGTTTCATTTTGGAAGAGTCCCAAAATGGTTTGAGTGGACTTAAATAAATTTCTGATAATATTATTGTATTAGAAATGATTTCATCCAGCTTAAGACTTAAAATTTCTCCATTAGAAATGATTTCATCTTCATTAAAATAAATGATATTTTTAGATATTAAAAAAAAAAATGAACTAAATGATAAAAAAGGAAAACAAAATACCTAAAAAAAAATCACTTCGCTCTTTATATTCCATGTTGTGAGGGAGTGATTGTTAATTTGATTATTATCTTTCATCCCAATTGAGACATCGGAAAGAGTTTTGAATTTGAATATTTTATCCTTTATATGAATGTATTATCCATTCAATTTGAATTAGTCTATATTCATGGTAGTTGAGTTTTGAATCCATTTTCCCATGTAAACGTTTATAGATACCAAGTTTTGAGTTTTGAATCCATTTCTCCACATAAACGTTTCTGGATACTGAATTTTTCTGTTAAGAAGGAGATATATTATTATTATTATATATTATATATCAGCGACTTATGTAATTTATTTTCTGGAATAGCTCATCCCATCCCCGATTCCTTACTTCCCATAGTTTTAACCATTGAAAATAGTCAATTTTAATCCTGGTTCAAGTCGGTTCAAGGGTTTGCACAAGGAAAGACTAGTCGGAGGCTCCAAAGATGGAAGGTTGATCATCTTGGATATGCTCGACAACAACGGCTGAATTGATTCTTCAAAGCTTCAGGTGGCCCAGAGTTTACTTGAGCAGGTAAATATATTCATATCTCTTGCATCTTTCCACAATTTTTCTAATTCCTTTTCTCATTACTCAATCCATGTTGCATGCATTCATCAAAATTGCCACATATATCTACTTAATTCCTCATATATTCTGAATGTTTATCTCGAACAAACCATATGTGGCAAATGCCAGAATGTTAAATCAAATTCATGTTATTTAACAAAACCCAAAGCAATTTAAAAGAAAACCTCTGCATGTTTGGCAATTTGATGCCCTAGCAACCCTCACTTCATTACCTGTGCTATCTTAAAGAAATTGTGAAATTCTACAGATTGACCATTGGAGGTCTCCTGGTAAAATTACCCAATGAGATTTGAAATCAACCCTTTTGGATGTTCAATGATTTTCTATTCTTCTAACCATTGCTAATTTAGGTTGGGTGAATTCTGTGGAAATTATCGATAAGATTTCAATTCCATTTTAGTAAATTGTGTAAATATACAAATTTACCAGCAAGGTTTGGAATCACTTGAAAAGAAAGAAAAGCCTCGATTCAATGAAATTGACATCAGATTTGGCAAGACAAATGGAATTCTCTATAAGATGAATTAAATAAGAAGTCACAATAGACCCCTGAACTTTCCAATAAATCACACATAAAAAAATATTCGTGGTGAAAATCGTTCACGGACCTGACATATCAATGTCCTTACGAAATCCACTTCAAGTTCAATTTCCTTACAGTCCGAGGCAACAAAGGTACCTGGGAGATCATTGCCTAAGGTTTCTTGTTAGAAATATTTAATTCCTACTTGTCTATGGTTGTAATTCTCCAATTTCAGGAGTTTGTTCCTACATAATAGGGATTAGCTAGAATATAGTTTCTCCTAGTTTAGTGTGTGGTTGAGAGAATCTCTCAACCACACTACTGTACGTCTAAGATAGAATTCCTATCTTGAGACTTTGATTGTATAAATATGTGTGTAATTCCTTCATTCATAATATAGAATATAGTGAGTGTGTTTGTACACTCTCCAGGTTCTCACCTGGAGAGCCATTTTCATTCATTTTAACATGGTATCGGAGCTTCAGAGCCCGTAAGGGCCTGGGCCTCGGCCCCTCGTGGGCTGAGGAAATAGCAGATAGAGAGGTTAGTTTGCAGTTTATTTTGTTTTGGGTTTGTCCATCTGAAGAGTGATGTCTCCCCGAGGAGCACTGTGTGAGAAGCGACTGGCAGAAGATTTGAAGACCGTGGGCGCGGCGTTGGGGATTCCGCTGTGAATCGTCCCAAAATGGGCGATGTGGTGAAGGAGCTGGAGTGGATCGTAGAATCTACCAGAGGATCATACGAGGCATGACAGAGCAATCACTGGCTATTTTTTGAGGCACTTTCCACCATTTGGGATGGGCGTCTGCCTCAATTCTGCAGAAGAAGAGCTGCTGAGAGAAGCCGTCCAGATGGGCATACGCTAAAGGTGAAAGTGGTAGATTCAAAATTGGTTTTTCCAGAAGGGTCAAAGCGAATCAATGTTCAGATCGACCGACTTTCGAACCCCACGAGTCTCATGATCGTGCTGCCGGAGCAGTTAAGAGAATTGTAACTGGAGAGTCTTTTTAATTAATTGGAGGTCGTAGCAGTCGAGACTAATGTGCAACAATTCAACTTGGAGGCTTGCATTCTCATTACACAGAAGGGCGATGAATGGGACAATTCCAAATGGAAAAAGTTACAGAGTTCGTCAGGCGCACTCGCGTTGTCCATTAATGGATGTGTCCACACTTCATATGAATGAACGAAAGAAAAAGTGTAATCTGCTGCGAGGTCGAGGTGTGGAGGTGGACGTTCTGCTACGAATTATCAGTTTATTAATTGAAATTTTCTGAGTTATATCTAATCCGAATGTGTTTGAGGATCTGCCTCTATACGTTACATAACGGTTGAATGGGTGAAAGAGCGGATCAGCCTGGAGTAGTGTTGAATCGGTGGAGAGAATCAGCGTTCGCGTCATGGAAAAAGGCACAAATATCTATTGTCAGTTTAGACTGTCGTGACAGAGGTCGGGGCAGAGGTCACCTGGAGCGATCAAGTTGACCTGATGAAGACTGGAGCAACTGGGCTAAAGATCAGCCATAATACATTTCAGTTGATTCTCAAGCACGGCGCAGCTTCTCAGGCAGTCAATGTTAAACAAGTGCACGAGGGTGTTGTTTTTTTTTTTCTTTGCTAATAGATGTCATGCAGTTAGGTTTGTGAGCTTTTTTGGGCAATGTGGTGCCCATTTTGAATCGCAATGACAAACAGCTTGTGTCTCAGGATTCAAAGAGCAATACATACAATTATAAGTACGCTTTCTCTGTTCAGATTTGCCCTATTTGCAAGGAGGATTTGATTTGCCTCCCTCCAAAGATTGCGGCAAGCTTGGGTAACATGGGGCATCCTTGTCAATTGCGGCAAGCTTGGATTTGCTCTGCGCTTGTGAAATTTCTTCCCAACAATCTCAGTATGGCTCTATGTGGTTCGCTATTTGCAGGTTTACTTGACGGCCAGAAAGTCTCGATTTGGCATGTATATCTACTTGAAATTGTTGGAGGTCTTCTGAATTTTTAGTTCCACATGCATGGAAAGTTGATGCACGATTTTCTGTTTCGTCACTATTAAGTTGATAGGAAGTTTTAATTTGTAAGCCACGGGTTCGCTGATTGGGTTCAAATTTTTCGACTTGCCTGCCTTTTTTATTTGAGCAGAAGTTGTGGACGTGTCTCTAAATGTAAGAGCTGAATGTATTTGATACTGGACCGTGTTCCCATGGATGCAACACCCCGTGGAGGTTGATTCATTTCAAGAGTTGCCTTTGGAGCTTGTCCCTTGCTTGGACCCACGGTTAGAAAGTGCTTTAAAATGTATTGGTGTGAAAGCATTGTTTCCTGTACAAGTAGCAGTTTGGCAAGAGACGGTTGGACCTGGCGCTGCAGAACGTGATCTGCGTATGTTCACCAACAGGAAGTTTGAAGACCAGCCTACAGTGGGCCTGCAGAAGGTGGAATATTGTTTGTATTTTTGGTGAATTTGATGGCATGAGAAATAGTTATCTTTGGGCAGAGATAGAGAAATTAAAAGAATTTATGCTTTTATTAAGTTTCTTGGAATCATGCTTAAGGATTATTGAACCTTATTGAGCCTAACTAACTCAATGTAGGTAAAGTTATTTTGTTAGAATTAGCTACTCTAACGAATGACAGGTTAAACGTGGAGTTCCAAGAAGTTATTTGAACAGACAAAGATGCCCAAGATGTGAACAATGAACAGATGAGGTAAAGGAGCAGCAACAGTGTTTATGGTGGACAGCAAAATAGATGTTTGTTTGAATTAGTATGGTTTGTGGAATAGACTCCCTAGGATGTTATAAGCAAGTCCAGTTGTTGTAATGGTCATTATATGTACCCAGAAACTCCAAATGTTGATGTATGGAATGTAAGCCTGGTAAAGGCATTTGAAAGTTCGTGGTGATCTTAAAACCACTTTGTAATGGTTTATGGTCAGCCTGAAACCATCTTTTGTCATTGTAAAGTGATGGTTAGTGATGATCCAGAAATATGTGAAGCCTTGTGTTTCTTTTGTCCTATATAGTGATGGTTGGTCTGTTCTATGGAAACCTGCTTGAGCCTACTTGGGGGAGATGCCTTTAATGGCGTGGGAAGAGACAGCAGCCGTACGTAGTGGCAGTGTAGACCAGGCTGTGTGCTTGCAGTGTGTATATGTTTGTAAGTTGGACACTAGTGTTACAGCCTCGAATGATTCATAAAATCTGAAGAAGAGTTGGGTATCCCTTTCCTTAGGCGACGGTTATGCAGAAGTACAATTGGCGAATTTCCATTAGTATACTGTTAAATAAATGATCACGGGAGCAGGCCTTGCGTGATTTTTATTCAGGAAGACGCCAACTCAACTTAATGGGGGTCCGCGGGAAGCCTCAACTTCGTTTGACGATTTGCGGAGAAGCAGGTCGGAGAAGTTGCGGACCTATCCGGGAGAGGTAGATTGGAAGATCCGTGGGAAGCCTCAACATCGTTTGACGGTTTGCGAGAGGAGCAGAGCGGAGAAGTTGCGGATCTGTCCGAGAGAGGCAGATTGTGTTTTTGGAGGTTCTGCACATGCAATTCGCCTGATGGTGGTGGATTTGTAGGTACATATATGCAGTGAAAACGGTCGACAGAATCATGTATGCGAAGGACATCCTACAGGACTAGCGGTTGCAGCAGTTGGTACTCATGCATTCCGGTAGATGGTTGCTCTTTTATATGGACGTCGACATATTCTTTGTTTTGTTTGACCACAACCAGACTTTGTGAATCACTATCATGACAAGTAGTCATTAAGGGGGGGTGTTAGAAATATTTAATTCCTACTTGTCTATAGTTGTAATTCTCCAATTTCAGGAGTTTGTTCCTACATAATAGGAATTAGCTAGAATATAGTTTCTCCTAGTTTAGTGTGTGGTTGAGAGAATCTCTCAACCACACTACTGTACGTCTAAGATAGAATTCCTATCTTGAGACTTTGATTGTATAAATATGTGTGTAATTCCTTCATTCATAATATAGAATATAGTGAGTGTGTTTGTACACTCTCCAGGTTCTCACCTGGAGAGCCATTTTCATTCATTTTAACATTTCTAAGACATTGCGGGTTTTGGGAAATGATGTCTGCGACAGAACCTTTAGCTTTCCCTGCGCTTACTAGCATCTAGTGGCCCACTCCGTTTAGTTATGATAGTAGTATTCCCAACCAAACCCTCTAATGGGGAGGTTCAATATCCCAATGAAAAATGAGTTTGGGGTGGGCATGACTCATAGACGAAATACTCTGATAGAAAAAACATGAATCGTATAAACAACATCCGCATAAACATCTGGCGGGAATGATGGCACAACAGCTAGAACCATATGAATAGCCATACGGACAGACATTAGCGGCTCCAATAGCTCCACAGAGAGCATCCATCGTATATAATGCACACCTGCATTCATAGCAGAATAATAAATCTTTTGAATTATGTTAGTTGGAGAAAATACGAGCTCAGGCTCGTATAATATAGATTTTGCAACCGAAAAAGAAACTGTTACTGATTCTTCCAATGATGGGGGAGGATATTGAAGATTACTGGGATGCCCGGTGACAAATATGTTTTTGTTTTTTTAAGATACAACCCAATGTTGGTGAAGATTCGGATGTTGTAGCACCTTCAAATGCTTCTTATTCGAATGAATGTTTGTAATTTGAATGTCGGCGATGAGCTGAATGGGCCAGGGGAGGACTGGTTGCCCGCCATATCTTTACAGCTATAGTTTTTTGGGGGTTGGATAGGTTAAGTCCCAATTGAATAGTGCAACAGCTACATTTCATTAGCCTATGAAATGAGCTAAGCAGCTACAGTTGATTATCCAAGCCCAACCCAACAATGACTTATCTCCAATCAGTTATTATTGGCATTATTGGCTATCAGGGCGTTGACTGGTGTTTATGCTCATGTATGGCATATAATCCTCAAAAGGTGAATCATATTTAGGAAGAATTGGTAAATCTCTCTTGTCTCAAAGGTATCACCAACATAGGCACCATGTTTTCCTATGCACATAGCACCGTTGTACTAAAAAATTGAGCATCTTGGATATGCTACCTTTTGTTCCTGAATTGACCATATGAATAGGCCATGTTCATGAAGAGGCCACATTTTCTGTACCAAATTGACCGCCTATTTACAATGAAGTTCCTTTTAACCGCCTTGAATTCCCTGGGCTTGGAAATGGGAATTTTACCTTTTGACCACCTTGAATTCCCCGGGCTTGGAAATGGCAATGTTACCGGTAAGACTCCTTTCTTTGCAGGCAAAGATCCATAACAAAATAGGGTTTCAAATACTAGAATATCAGCATTTGTTGCTTCTAAGCATGCTCCACCCATTTCATATAATTCAAAGCTTTCACGGAGTGCTCGTAATTTAGATGGATTTCACTTTTCTTTTCGAGTATTTATCAACTCTGGAAATAACCTCAGTACCATCCATACAATTAGATTGTTTGTTTCATTAGATTGTTTTGTTAAGGCAGATCTTTGAACTTTGCTATAAATATTAATTTTCTTGCAAACCTAGCACCCGACAATCCATTGGCATAGCATATTACAGATTTACTAAATGAATGCACAGCTAGGATATTAACGTTAAATTAGATGGAAACAAAATATAACCAAATTCACAAAAAAATGACAGATTCTGCTCCTTAAAAATAACAATAAGGCCTTACTTTTTTGTAGCTCTGTGACCCCAAGGGTCTAATTGAAAAACACATAGTTCCTTTAAATATTTTTAGGTTGAGGCAACCATTTGAAGCCCTTAAACTTCAACATAATCCAATATTTGCAATTATTTACAATAATAAGTCCATTATGCATACTCATATTAGAGTTTGGCAAAGAGGGAGAATACTTGATTGATGCCAACATTGTAAATGAAAAACCCTGCCTCTTCATTGGTTGGACTATGCACCAATAGTTGAAGAAGTATATGTTCCCTGAATCAAAGAGGATATCTTAACACGAGTTATTGACTCTTGAACATAATTTCCATGGATCCCATGGGCAATAGATGGAGAGAATCTTTGAATCTTAGGAAACATTTTCTCATACTCTACTTAATCTATATGTGGTTCTGGTAGAGCTTCAAATTTTCCATTTACTTGGAAATCTCACCCAAAAATTCAACCATTAGAGGATCAATCCTACGGTAAATCACACCTACCTTCTCATTTTTAAGATCTTCATGGGCTTTCACCTATTACGCTTAAATTCAACGCCCTTTAATACCTCGAATGGTGGAATAGAAGGCATTGCAATAGGAGGTAAACTCCATTTCCCTTTGCCTTTGTCAAGACCTCTAGCGATACCTGCAATCTATACCTCTCCTTCGACACAACATGAAATTTTTTTAAGTTTCCACTTCCTTTACATACCCTCCCTTTAAGGCCATCCTCATAGGAAGAGCTCATGGTTGAAATATTACGACAATAAAATGGGACACAACATCTCTTTATAGGGTTTCAAAGGAGGGGTGTTGGAAAATAACCATCTTATCCCCCATCGCCCTTAAGACATTCTCTACACATAAAAATGGCAAGTTGATAACTAGAGTCAAAGATAGATCTTAACGTTCAAGGCCAAACCCAAATATATAGAATCACACCATGGATTAAGCATGGGCATTGAGTTTTGGTAAAATCAAGGACCTCCTTTAAAGATCATGACCTTGCTTTTAGTATTCTTAAATAGAAGGCTTAAAACCCACATTAAAAAGGGGATATTTGCACCTTAGCCTTTGCAACATTTTTCCAAGACCAATATATCTAATGGACTAGCTTGGATACGCTAGGTCTTGGATTTCTAGAGCACCCAATCAATGCTTTTAAGGCCAAATCCCTAGCTGCAAGTAAAATTTATTCCTATTGAAGAGGAAACTTGAAAAATCCTGCTAATAGGATACATTTTTCCTTCCTTTTGATTTATTTACAACAAACCTCAATGCCTCTCCTTTCTTATATTCCTCTTCCATTGTCCAACAAAAAATAATTAATCTTATATCATAAACACTTTATATACGTAAGCATTGCAATAATTTTCCTCAACTCATGGGGTACCTTTAGACCTCAACCCATGCAAGTGGACCTAAGTCCATGTTACAACCCATCACACTCTAAGATAGTTCTAATTGTCTCCTCAAAACCAAGGCATTACATGTACCTTACAATGCCAAATGGTTAAAGTCATCTCAAACTTGTGGGATTTTTTCCTTCATGGAACACATTCTAGTCAGTGCTCATGAAACACAATGTACTAACACCACTAACACATATCAAAAGCCCAAGATACCCATAATACACCTTCAACTTTGGATGTCCCAAAATAGTAATATCCTAAACCAATATGGCCTATTTTTTATATTTGTATAATTCGCTCCTATTAGATCCTTTCACCCCCTTGAATCCATTACAAATATACTCCAATGGTCACCTTCCAAGTTCCAACACCTCCTTTCGCAACATGAAAAAACCACTTATATATGTTGCAACAACCTTGCCAATTTCCTTAGTGGGTTGCACATATATTTAAAATTTCTTCTTCATCTTGCAAAGTGGTAGTTCCAAGGAGAGGGTATCAACTTTGATAAATGAATTTTCAATTAGTACAATTAACAAGTTGCCTTTTTTCATCTCATCAAATGTATAAGATTGCTTCATAACTTCTTATGGTGCTCAAGTTGCTTGTCTACGCCTCTAAGTGAGACTACAACACCCAAACCTCTATAAATATTCCTCCTTTACAACCCTTGTTATAATATTCTTATATGTGCACTCATGCCTCAAGCATAACACGAGCATTCTAAATATGCATGCTCGTTCCATATTTTAATGTCCTGTTGAAACCACATTGTCACACTGCTTAAAGTTAAATGTTCACATCTTATGGAAAGGAACCTACTTTTCTTATGACAACCTAATCTACGCAAGTGACTTGGAGAGGAGTCAATTTTCTCAATATGAAAATATAGGGTCTTACAACATGGGAATTGTCATGAAACTCTTACTCAAGTGATAGTCTATACACATAGAGATGCACATGTGACTAACATAGATGGAGGCATGATGTGCAGTAAACAATGAGAAATTCCTTTTCTTGTGATGGTAGCTTAATTCAAGATGGGGACCTCCATACACGCCTTGATGTCCACATGCATGGTTGTGGAACACAAGTGTTTCCCCAACTAATTAGGACTTCCTCTTGATGCCTTGAACTTCATAATGATCTTGTGGCTTCACTAATGAACCACTCGATAAGATGATAAATTACTCATCAGATAATAATATGATTTATAGCATATGTAAATAATACAACTATTTGTCCATCTTTAGCACTTTTAGGACTAGAGCAGTGCTATACAAATTTGTGAGCCTTAAAAGGGCCTGTTGAAACTACTTTATCCATATAAATTCCTTAACTTTCTTCTTGACCTTCGTAATGGGATTAGGTATATTGGTGAATTATTCTATGAATCTCCTATAATACCCAACCAATCAATTGAAATAGTGTAGGTTATGAGCATCCTTTAGTGTTAAGAATTCCATAATGGCCTTGATTTTGGCAAGGTCCACGACTATACCTTCTCCAGAAGTAATGTGGCCCAAAGAATGGATCTTTGACTAGAAGAAGGAACACTCAATAGATATTTTAATCATTCTTATTCTCTCCAAGTCACTAAAATATCAAACTTAGGTGCTCCTCATTCTCCTTTGGAACAAATGAATAAATCAAGGTATCATCTAGAAACACTTGAACAAATTTGCCTAGGTATTTCTGAAAAACCCCATTCATTAGTTTCATCAAGACTACTAGGGCATCGGTAAACTTAAAAGGTACCATAATAAAATCATAATTTCTGAATCATGGTTTGAAAGAAATATATGGAATGTCGTTATAAATTCTTAATTAGTGGTATTAAAATCACAAATCAATCTTTAAGAATATTATGGTCCTTTTCATTTGATCAAAGAAGACATCAAACTATGAGAACTAATATTGATTCTATATGGTGATGTTATCCAACCATCTATAGTAAATGCAAATCTCCATTGACTAATATTTATTCATCACCAAAAATAGTAACCTCTTCAAAATGTTGCATTAAGCCAGATCAATACAAAACTCAGCAATTCTTATAGATGCATATGTAAATAATATAACATGGGTGAAATCGTTTGATAAGGAACCTTGCAGATAGGAATCATCCGGCATTGAGTTCAATGGTGAACTTGGGATCATGCATGGGTGGGAGCCCAAAAAAATATTTTGGAAATACATAAGGAAACTCTAAAAAACTAGCTATTGAATCAAATCTGTCACGCCCCTTTTGTTCTTGGTCACCACATAGAAACATTATCATTGTTTTTCTCAATTGCAAAGTGGAAAATATGTTAAGGATATAACCCTTTTGGTCCGAACCATAATCTTATTCTAACCCAAGTCATTAAGGAGGTGAAACAACTTGTAATTGATACATTAATGGTATTGGAGCTAGGTTGTTTTTTACTTTATTTTATAACTGCACAATATTTCAAGGCTGGTTTATTTTATGTATTGTACAAAAGAGCTTCTACACCTTTGCAATATATATCATCTGAAGATTGATATGGGAATATTTCATACTTGATAGGTCACTCACAACACCTAGGTGATTGCTTGTGGTTGTAGCCATACAATATAACCTCACTAGCCTCATTCACTCGGGTGATTAGATCTCGTTCATTTGAAGAAAATCACATCAAAACTATTGTGGGAATTAGGTGATAGAATTTGTTTAAAGTTGAGTTAAGTCACCTACTGCCACTATTACACCAAAAGCCTTGTATAAGACATTTATTTAAGACAAAATTATCATTTTTCCTTAATAATTTATTTTATATTAAATTATTATTTTGATATTTTTAATTATTTTTAATTAAAAATTGGATTTGACATTTTGGATGCTCTTGGAGAAAACAAATAGTCTTGATTTCTTCATTGTTCACATGATGGGTTGACTACCCCTTTTCCCTTTATTTGTCATTGTTCTTTCTTGGCTATTGAGGGTTTTGCTGCACCAGGCTAGGGTTTTTCTTATGTGGAAAGGTGATTATGGTTTTCTCACAATGAATGGACTCCATTCCTTCCTATGGTGGAGCCCCAATCTGCACTGGTAAGTAGTTCTATGGTTTTTTTTCAAATTCTTGTCTATTGAAAAGAGGTTGGGAATATCTGAACTTTTCAATATAGAAAAAATGATACATCAACCGTATTAAGGAAATAAGGGAGTGATCCGCAGAATGAAAAACATATAGATTAAACAGAGGATAATAAAATAGAGAAAATTCCACTAACCAGCAAGAACAAGAAGAAGCCCATAGCTTCATAAATCTTCAATCTTGAGTATTTTGTTAAAATGGTGGCCTTGGGTTTTAGTTTAAAGGTGGTTGATGTTAAAAAATTTCCTTTAACCACTTTTTTTTAATGGATAGGGTAATATGATATAGGACATTGAATATTATAAATTAATTAATTGTTTGGACCAAGGATCCACAAGGATAAAATCACCTATTGTTGGCTCGAGCTCCCTTCACATAGTCAAATTCGTAGGATTTCCTAGTCTATAAACTCTTACAACTATCTCAATCTAACAACCCTCTCCCATCAAGTTTCACAACCCAAGGAATGGGATCCCTATCTTTGTCATGCAGTCTCTCAGGTTATCCCACTTCCCTCGAGTGTTCTAGCATTGACCGGCTAGGAAATCTCACTACTGGGACTCTAGGGATTATCAACTATAATTAAGTTTATTCAATGACAATCATTTTCCTTTCACATTGTCATAATTTCCACATAGCTTCATGAAAATTGTTTGCATAATATTATTTTAGCATTAATACAACAACCTAAGAATTAAGAGAAAAATCCCATAGAAGAATGGATGCCAAAATCTCTTTTGCATGCTCAAAAACCATGGATTATATTTTCATGCATATGAGATAGCATGTGCTTTCATAAGAAGTACATGTCTCTCTCTTAACCACCAATTCCAAATTTCTAAGGTTAATAAGACTTAGGATAACCATAAAGCAATGTTTAACAAGGTTAAGGTTAAAGAACTAATGAGAGTAATAAAATTGTAAAATATAGAATAATTGGCTAGCCCTCTTTTGTTCCTTTCTTGTGGGATCATAGTGCACCCATTGTTTTTCATTTTTCCTTCTGAGATGTGTTAGTATTATGATTCAATTAACCACTATACATATTCCATTGTTCAGCTTTTAGCCATTTATCATGTAGACATATACATTACTGTTCTACGTATCAAAACTGGGGGTATTACATAGATAGCATTATCACTCAACTCGAGTTGCATGTCTCTTTTACTCTTGAAACATGCTGGATATATCAGAGTTGAATGTAATGTGATTTGATTGTCCATTGTCTACATGTTGATCAACAATAAGGTGGTACTGGTTGAGAAACGATAAATTGTGGAGAAAGATGTATCTAGCTTGGATGCCAACTTGTCCACTTCAGCTTCAACTCGCATATCAAACTAATTTTGTATCTGCCTCCCTTTCTTGTATATTTTATTGCATAATGTCCCTTCTTACAACATTTGAAACATGTCACATGGATCATAGCCTCATCCTCAGAATGAGATGAACAAACCTCTTTTTTCTTCGCCTTATTGGGTCCTCCTTTAGACATCCTCCCAATGAGTGGAATATTTTGAGTCTCTTCCACTCTGACTGAAAAAATATCCTCCTAGACAAAGTCATCTTGCAATGTTTCAAATGTGGACAACTTCACACATTCCCATTTTCCTTGCACAAATGTAATTCAAGACACTGAGAATCCATTTTCAATTATCTAAACTAAGTCATCATCATAAACCTTGTTTCTTATGTTTGTAAGTTGATCTCTCAACTTGGTGATCTTCATTGGATAGCTTGACATAGTATTACTACTTCTCATGTGGTTGCTAATGAGATTTTTCTTCAAAATCATCTTATGGGATATGTTCAAACTTCACACTTTGATACAGAGTCACTGAGGCATGATACAAATTCTTCCGTTCCTTCTTCTATGTGATGTGAGGGATCAATTGGTCCTTGATGGAATAAAGGACAATTTTATTCTTTTTGGCCACCTTCTTATTGTGCTCAACCAAACGAACAAATGGGCATTTCACCCTCGAACTTCATACAGGTCCAAGTGCCTATCTTGGGGGCATATCAGTTTCAAGCACGAAAACAAGGGCATTGCACACACTGAAAGCTTTTGATAGTAGTGTCTCACAGAAAATAGTCACATCCATATGTAGACTTGCTACGAGATTTCATATGTACAACTCTGATACCACGTCAGTTTTCTACACCATGTTTTAGATCTTTACCCAAAGAATGAATTATACAGCTCCTAAATCATTAAAATTTAAAATATATATTGCACCAATAAAAAATTTAGATGAATATGTACTAAAATACCGTAAGGAAATATGCAAGAGTGCAAAGACTGCATTTCATGAGCCAATTTACAATAGACGATAAATAATGTCTACTTGACATAAAATCTGCAATTTGAAAATTATGACAACAAGATATACCAACTAAATAGGGTCATCAATAAATCATGCAACAATCGGGATGGCAAGGACAAGCTCCAACAACAATCACATGGTTTTTTTATTACTTAAAAATAAAGTATTATATCATTTTTGCATCATGCTCAAGCTCTAGTACACATCTAAAAGATACAACACATGAAAATCTGTTGTCTGAAATATTAATGTGCCCTCCATCCTTTTATAAGATAAGAGGAGGGGGTTACAAACTTACCATTAATGGGCTCAAGGAGTGCACCATTATTTTCTAATTAAATCCCTCAGGGAGTGTAACTCCCAAAGTAAATGCAACCACCTGATCAGCAATAAATGCTCCTTGGTAAGTGAAGCCTTACACAACAATTGTAACTTTGAAGAATAAATGTGCCACATAGGGATGTATGCCCCACAATATTACAAGAGAAGATGTTGTATGGTATGTGCCCTACTTAATGAATGCACAATAACCCCTGCAAATCCAAAATAGAAGGGAGGGCCCATAAATCAAATCGAAATCATGAGGACCAACCTTACAAGTGTGGAATCTCTCTCCAATTTCTGTTGTTGTTTTCCAATGTGGAAATGAACTCCTGCTAACTTAAATCAAAATATCAAAACATGCAAGTAGAAAGTCGATATGGGAATAGATTTTTTCTATAAAATAATCGTCAATGACGCATGGTGACAACTGCAACTTTTGTCACATTTCTCTTACAAAATTCATTCCACATACCTCCAATATATAGATTTAGATTACAGCTGATAGGCAAGGTAAGAAAGGTAGTTGGGAAAATAAAACAAATTATAAGTTCCTAGAAGATAATTACAAATGGATAATAAGTTTGACTACATGTGATTATATCATTATTCACATGTGAATAAATACATGTGATTATTCACATGTGCATAAATTAATGTGACTACATATATAGAACCATGTTATGTGTACCTAATGGACAAGTGAAAATTACACGCAATAGACACACTTGTCTAAACATATGTCCTAAAAATAGCCATCCCTCATCAAATTCTCATAATGAAGACAATCAAACACCTTTGTTCTCTTCATCTCTTTCCCAAGGTGCCAAAGTCTCTTCCCTTGAAGATGGCTGAGTGAGTTATGCATTGAGATCAAGCTCGCGAGTGGAAAAGCCTTGGTTGCAGTATGAAGTTATCAAGAGCGAAATCCATTTAATTCCTAGGATTGGTTTGTTGCTTTCATGACTCAACATGAGCATTCAATCCTAGATAATTGTCCCCATAGCTAGAACAAAATTTCCCCAACAAAATAAATTTCACTGATCTCCATTAGATGAAAGCTTCTACCATGGAGTTGGAGGAAATGGCAGCTCAATAGCGCACAATTTTTTAACAGAAAACCATCAATCTCCTGGAATTTACTGTTTACGCTATCAAAACCTTGGATTGTAGCCAACAAAAGGATGAAAACTTTAAAATTAGAGTTCTCAGTAGTTTGGGAATGTTGTTTGATGATATGTACAAGTGTCGCCCTGAAAAAGATCTTATATGAAAGCATAAGGAGCTATACAAAAATTGAAAAATTCATCAGCCACTGAAGCATCAAAAATCAAAAGTTTTAAAATCTACTTGGATGAAATTGTGTATGGCACCAACTCTGTATTTGGATATTCTGATGTCTTGTTAAGGATATTTTCTGTAGTTTTGTTTTTGGATAGTATAAATATTGGAAAATATTTTGTATGCCCTGTAGGAATTATTAGAAAACTCACATGCTCTAATCCTGGAGTGCTTGTAAATTTTGTTTTGATATTAATTTGGGTTCTGTAGGGTCTATGCTACAACTTACAAGTGAGTACCTTTGTTCAGCAGAAATTATCCTGCTATTTGGTTGTACTTCTATCTCTTCTTCAAAAGAGATCTTATATATAATATTTTTTTTTCTCTTATATAGGAGTCAACCTATATCTATATTTTATAGAATTTTATAGAAATCCAATATGCATTGAACTCATTGGTGTTGGTTATTTGTTCTGATTTTCGAAATTAGATTGAGCTCTACGGAGACTTTGATGGATGGTTTCAAAAAAACTTGGAGTTAGATTTCGATTTGTCTGCTACTTTGCTTGGCCATCGCTCACAAAGGAACTTTATAAATTCTAGAACCATGTTTAATTTTTCATATCCTCATTAGCAATATAGAATAGTTTAGACCATTTTTATAACTAGTATTCATTTTCTTCTATCCAAAAGGTTTCCTATTCTCCTCCCAGGTGGGCCAGGTATGAGCTATTATATTTAAGCAAATTGTAGTAAGAATTTTTGAGATGAATATTATTTAACTTAATCATGATCACAGTGAAACTAATAAACTTGACTGTAAGTCGAAAAAGGTTCCATATTTGAATTGTCTAAGGAGAATTGCATGCTGATTTTTGCATATCTAGTGTATTAATTAGATTTGGATTTATCTTCTGATTTTCTTGGCCATCAAACTCTAGGGTGTTTTATAAATGACAGAACCATGTTTAATTTTTCATGTCCTTTTTCATACTCCGTAGAATAGTCTATTGTTCGAACTACTATTCTATCACTTCTATAAAAAAGGGTTTCGTTTCTGTCCTAATGCGGGTCAGGTATGGACTCTTATATTTAAGTAAAATTTAATAATAACGCTTGAGATGAATGTTATTTAACTTAATGTTCACACTGAAATAAATAGACTTGATTATAAGTGGAAAATGTTTCCATATTTGATGTCCAATGAGAATTGCTTGCAGATTTCAACATTTCTAGTGTATTAGTGAAGTAGTATGTAGTTTGTGAAACCAAATCCCCATGCCAAACATAAGACACGTTCGTGGCATATACATTAATGAAAGATTTCAATTGGAAAACCTTTGTAATGTTGATGTATATTTCATGAGTGTAAAATTGAGTGGGGTATTTTCAAGTTTGAGCCAACGATTTTCCCCTCAAATCAAGCCTCAATAGAATTTTACCACTAGTAAAGAGCATTTTCAACACTACATTCAAGTTAATAATGGCTTGACATGCCTTCACAATTGCCTCCATGAGCATATAATGAAGATTGGAAACCTATTCATGACCCCTTTTTCTCTAATGATGGTACTCTGGTTAGGGAAAAACCCTCTTCAACTAAACCAAAATATGTCTTCAAAACAAATACACTACATATTGTCACTGCTATACTCCATTTAATGATTTCGTCAAAAAATTTGAAAACATTATAATAGTTTGTCTTTTTTGTTTATCTTCAACCCATGCATGTCCGATGTTCTATATTGCTAAGAAAAATTGCAGGTCCACTAACATTCACCACCACATCTAACACCATCAATTTTGGAATATTATGTAACTTGATAGGAAATACCCCCTCAATCCCTACACATACTATGATCTACTCGCATTTTCCCTTGCTAGTCATTGTTTTAGTCAAGGCTAAACATCTTCATAAAATTATAAATTGTCTCAAGATAAATGGATTCTTTTAGTGGTCAACTTAACTATAAACTGCAGACCTTTAGAGATGATAGGGCATCTTTTCTACATATGGAAGAGAAGCTCTGCATTAAATAGGGAAGTACTCTTCTAGTACTATAATATGATAGATCTTTAAAGATAGTAATATATTTACACAAGGGACATTCAAAGATAGGCAGTGTAGCAATTGTGCCCCAAAATTCATAGAAATAACTTCCTCTTGTTGATTTTGTCTTTGACATGTACATTACTTTGCAGTTGGATAAAATAACTATTCCATATTGGTGCAAGATAAAAATATTCATAGCACAAATATACATTTAGTAGTCTTGATTTTTTCATTGAGGCGTATGCATATTTTATAAAGAATAGTTAGCTTATTTCATATAGATTACAATCTCAAATTTGTTCTAAGACTTCTTGTAGAATGGAGTAAATGTATTCTACTTGTATGTTTGGTACTTCCCAACACTTCATTTACACCTCCACCTGATTTTCATAACTTCCATAACCATTAGCTAGACACTTGCAAATTCAATGTTGTTTTTCTGTTTAGTAAAGATTTTCCAAGACTTTACAAAGTTTTATAATTTATCAAAAGTTGTATAAATTATAATTTATAAAGTTTCAAGGTTTAATTTTTTAAAGTCTAGTTCTTTAAAGGGTGCTATCTAAATGGAAGAGAACCTTCTTTAGAAGCAGGAGGTTGGTGGTTCGATTCCATCGTGCCCTGATATTCATATGGAATGGTGACGAAGGCTCTTTTGACCATCACTAATGAACTTATGGTGACATTTTTTTACCCTCGCCAATGAGCTTATGGTGACATTTTTTTACCGTCACGAAATATGAAATGGTTAGGGTCAATGAATATTGCCATATATATGCACCAATAATGACGGCCATGAAAGGTTCATCACAAAAAATCGTTGGTTTTCATAAGAAATGGTGACAGTCACTATCCTTCATTATAATCAATATTCGTGACGGACCTTGAATGTCACCACAACACATACTTTTGGCGACGCCACCTTTGGTGATGTTTAGTTTTTTTGTGATGGAGGTTATTGTCCATCACCATTGCTCATATGAAATGGTGACAATCACTATCTGTAATTATAAATCATTATTGGTGACGAACCTTGAATGTCAGCAAAACACTTATACTTTTGGCAACGCCATCTTTGGTGACGTTCAGTTTTTGGTGACAAAGACTCTTTTGACAATCACCAATGAGCTTATGGTCACATTTTTCACCCCTCACCAATGTCCTTTTTCTTGTAGTGAATATTCTGTTTTAGTTGGGAATTCTTACAAAGATATAAGTGATCTTTGTACCATAAGGAATCATTTTTCCAACTAAATGTATCAGATGTACTAGGATCTTGCTGCAATTTTTGAATGAGTGTCCACACTTCTTCATCCTACTTCCATTCATCCCTTGCTTCAATTATCCAATATGGTTGGATAACAAAAATGGCACAAAGAAATTCTTTCACCTCTTCATCCTTTCTTGAGAGTGCATCTGCAACAACATTTAGCTTGCCTTTTTGTAGATGATTTCAAAGTCATAACCCAACATCTTTGTGACCCATTTTTGCTGCTCTTCTGAACATAGTATTTTTTCCAAAAAGTATTTAAGACTATCATGATCAATTTTTATCTTGAAGTGTCTTCCCATTAGGTAAGGTCGCCATTTCTTTAGTGCATGTAGTATTGCCATCATTTCCTTCTCATAAATAGCTTTATGTAAATACTTTCATTTGATTGGATGACTTTCAAAAGAAATGAGTCTTCCTTCTTGCATTAAAATAGCACCTATTCCATTTCCTGAGGCATCACATTCCACAATAAATGTTTTTGTGAAGTCTGGCGTAGCTAAGAATGGTGCTAGGCACATTGCCTCTTTAAGATTTTCAAAGGCCTTAGTTGCTTCAGGAGTCCATGAAAATGCATCTTTCTTCAACAAATTTTTTAGAGGTGCTGCTATTCTCTCATAATTCTTAACAAACTTGCGATAATACCTTGTTAACCTCGGAAATCCTCGTGACTACTTTATCGTTATGGGGACTTTCCATTCCTTAACGACTTTAATTCTTTTAGGGTCTACCTTAACACCCTCGTGAGATACAATATGACCCAAATATTCCACCTCTTGTACTCCAAAGAAAAATTTGGAGGGTTTTGCATATAATTGTTTCTCCTGCAATAGTTTGAGCACCCCGTCAACATGTTGATCATGATCCTTCCAAGACCTATTGTATATTAGTATATCATCAAAAAATACTAACACAAATTTTCTAAGGAAGGGTTTGAAAATGGAATTCATCAACCCTTGAAATGTAGAAGGTGCATTGGTAAGGCAAAAAGGCATGACAAAAAAATCACAATGACGCTCATGAGTTCGAACTACTATTTTTTGAATATCTTTGGTCTTCATTCTAATTTGTTGATATCATGAATGGAGATCCAACTTGGTAAAATAAATTCCTCCATATAATTCATCCAATAATTCATCAATCAAGGGAATGTGAAATTTATATTTAATAGTGATTTTATTGAGCTCCTTATAATCTGGACACATGTGCCATGATCCATACTTCTTGTGCACCAATACTGTTGGAGCAGAGAAAGAACTTTGACTCGGTTGAATTATACTAGCCTCTAACATTTCTGCAATCATATGTTCAATTCACTCTTTTGGACATAAGGATATCTATAAGGCCTAATGTTTGGAGGAACATTTCCTTGAATCAAATGGATATCATGAGCATGATCACGAATAGGTGGGGGTCCTTTGGGAGTTTCAAACACCTTGGAATGATTGTCCAAGAATTTTTGGAGATATGGAGAAATAAATGATTTTGATGTTGGAACTTCTAGTGAGCATAATTGTGCAATTACACTTCATTGTTCTTTATTCATAATATTTTTCATGAAATTAGAGCTTATTATCTTTCCAGGCTTCCCTGCGATACCCCATAATTCAAATTCTTTTCCCTCTAAAAAAAAACTTCAAGAAATGTTCTTGAAAATTAAAAGCTATTGTCCCCAAAGATTATAACCATCGTACTCCTAGTACAACATCAAAACCTCCCATTGGAATGGAAATCATTGGACTATTCCATACATATTCCCCCATGGTTAGCTTGATATTATGGAGTTTTCCGGAGAAATTTATAGTTTCTCCATTTGCAACCATCACTTGACATTATGATGTGGGGTATAAGAAGCAATTCAATTCCTTGGCTATTTTACAATGAATAAAATTATGGGTACTACCCGAGTCAATTAACACTATTACCCTTTTCTCCTTGATATGTCCTTCTATCTTGAGAGTTTGAGGAGTGGTAATTCCTACCAATTCATTACAGGATATGGTCGGACTCATTTCTTCTTTCTCTAGGGTTGGTCCCTGGTGCATATCCTCTTCCTTTGAAGTTTCTTCTTCATTTTATTCCTCTTCTTCACAATATATGTAAAATAATTTCTTCTCAGCACACCTATGACCTTTGGTGTATTTGCTATCACAATTGTAGAAAATCCCTTTTGCTCTTTTTTCCTCCAATTGTTGTGGTGTATTTTATCACTCATTAAGTTTTAAAACTTTCATTGACAGGGTCATGCATGTGATTCACCAAAATTGATGTGGTCTCCTAAGTCATTTTTTGAGATAGCTGATTTTTTTTGCATTTGATGAAGTCTACCCTGTTTTTAAAACCCATCCAAAACCATGTCATATCATGTAAAATCAACCTAATCTCATCTATTTGTCATTATCATGCCTTTTTACCACAAAACATTCCACTAGTAACGTTTTCAGATTTTCGTAGCTATATACAAAGGAAATCTGTAGATTTCACTATGAAACTGCCTAATGGTTTCGTAGTGAATCTGTGAGAAGCCTAACTGTCTTTGATACGAAAATGTGTTTTTTCAACCAAAGGGAAAATTTGATGTGAGTTGTCACTTTTTTATTAGAAAAGTGAAATATGAGATCCCCTAGTAGGTTATGACGGTCATCCAAATGTGAAATCATAAGGGTTTTTCATCATTCCACCTTCATCACTCTATTTGACATTTTCCCTCTCACACTTGAATTTCATTTTTTTTCAAAACAGATAACCCAAGCTCCTCTTTGTCATCAACCCTTCATCGTTTGCATGTAAAGCATCTCAGTGTCATCCTTGAAGAGTTTAGCTTTTTGGCAAACAACTTGCTGTCAAATTTGTCTTTACAAGTGTCACCTTTTTAAGAGGGAAACTTGGTTATAAAGGGAGATGGCCATGAAGGAGAAAGCATAAAAAGGAGGATATGTGGTTATATAGAAGCTCATGGACCTTAATTTATTCATGGAGGAACCTAGTTTTTCTGAAGCATTCACCAATTCAGGTTGCTTGAATTTCTACTAGAGCTAACAAGGAATTTGTTGTGTTTTGGACTGTGTGAGCAGTCAATTTCAAGCGAAGATTATGGATGAACAGATATGAATTATGTAATATTGAGAGAGGTTATTGTCAATAATAGAACAAGTAAAAGTAACCTCCTTCACTTTTCTCACAAGTGCTACCAGTTTGGAGATTCAAATATGTCTCTGGGACCTATTTTCAAAATCCATAATTTTCTTGTTTTATATATGTTTTTCTAATGCAGATTCTAGACAACTAAAGATGGTTTTAAAAAACACAAGAGAGGTTTTTCCTGAGAATGTCATGATTGAAAAAAAATCCTCCATTTTTTCAACAGCTATCAAGGATAGGGAGATAGGAGCTCATCTCTGCACCCTTTTTTTTTCAGAAAAAATAGAGTCATTATATTGACAAATTAACTTGCTAAAGGTGATAATAATGCTTTTTGAAGAGGGTAAGAGGCAAGTTTGTCTTATCATATTTAATTATATCACTTTTCAGACCTACAGGTGAAATTTGGAAGAAAAAGGAATATTTTGAAATTTTCGGCCATATTAGGTAGTTTCGTAGCGTGCTTCAGGCTTGAAGCCAAACAAATGCTACGAAATTTCTGAATATGAATTTTTGATAAAAAGGGTGGTTAAATTTGAAATGAAAGCTTGGGAAAATTTTGTATTAGCTATTTAAACATATAAAATAGATCCATGAAAGAAAAGAGAGCTAAGAGGTGGTGGAAATGGGTAAATTAAATTTGCTACCAAAAGTTCCTACAAAACTACCTTGTCTTCCCCTGTTTTGGTAGCAAGTTAAATTTTGAAGAAATTTCGGTTTGAAAGGTTGCATTAAAGGTCAGTTGATCATACGGAGAGGTCAAATATGGTCAAAATAATATTTTCATACAATTTTGGTCCACGGAGTTGTCCAGCTCATCTTCAAATTACTATTCGTTCTGGAGGTACTTCATTATGTGAGATGGCAACAACTCCTGAAAAATGGGAAGAATAGTTTCATGAAGACAATGAGGATATTTATGTTTGATTGTGATCAATGTGGTTAAAGTACATTTTTCTTTTCGATGTAGTTGGATTATCCTTTAAGATAAAGATGTAATAAATAGGTGGTTGAGTTATGTTAGGTCTCTAACTCCTAAGTTAGCTGTTCTCAGTTTCTAGTTCCAAATATCTAGTTTATGGTTAGATTAGGTGTCAAAAGAAGCATCTGAAGGCTCAAATTTGTTGAGAGGATCAATGTAAAGATACCTAAGTCTATCTATAGATAGAAGGTGGAAGGAAAAAGAGGTTGGAGAATATTGCATCAAATTGCTTCTTGTATGTTTTTTCCATTATCAGTAATATACAGTGACATTCTACTTCTAGACCTGAGATTCTTAGGAAGTTTTTAATGTGTTGTTGCTATGTATCTTTATTTATAATCACTTACAGTGGATTTTATCTCTAATTCCTCAGAATTCATGTTTTCATGCTATGACTTTCTTTAGGGGTGAAATTATTATGTTTTCCTTATATTGTGTGTGTGAATAATCTTGATTAAATACCTCTATCTGCCTCAACTTCCATATGAAGAAAGACTGTCATTAAGAGTACTGATGTTGACTCCATATCCCAATGGTAGAAAGCCTTCATTTTTTAACCTGCAATCATACAAAAACCAAGTCACAATTCATAGAGTTAGCCATCTAGTATTATTTCTATTGAAATCATAAACCCCCTTTGAGAGAGCCCTCCCAAACTGAAGAGGCTAATCTTCATTTATAAGTGGTTTCAAAGAGTTACATTGAGTTGATTTATGAGCATCCAATAAATATCAATTTGGTGATAGCATTTTGGTTCATTCGTCGAGAGTCTGAAGACATATTTCACGAAGTTTTTGTGCAAACAGTGAAGCTGAAGTCTTGGAGGTAGAAGGAGCTAAAAAAAAAATTGAGGCTGCAGAACTACCTTGGCGACTCCGTTATTGAAGAATTCAAAAATTCATAGCTTCATGGTGATTTCACTGGACTTATGAAGAACTCAGATGCCGCCATTCTTGTTTCGAGGTATGCATGTGTAGATTTTTCAGAAATTTATGGTTTCCCAAATCCTTTTCCCAAGGATGCATATTTTTTAAGGAATGGTCCAAAATTTAATGGAGAAGATTTGATTTTGACCTTGAAGCATATATCAGATTTCCTTTAATTTACTGAGCTTCTTAGAGTCAGACATGAAGATATTTTTATCATATTATTCTACGATCCGTTTCAAGGGAAATGTAAACAATGGATTGAAAGTTTTCCTGTCATATCTATTAAGTCATTTGCAGATTTTGGCTTATTTTTTTTGGAAACATGGATGGAAAGAACAAAGTTGGTAGAAGAATCTCCTTCCATTCAAGGTTTGAAACAACGGAATGACGATCACACTAATGAGGAAGTGGATGAAAAATTTTGTTTGTCCTTGTATTTTTATTTAAAGTCATTTCAGTGCAAGTCAGAAGATAAGATTCAATTTTTGGATGAATTTGCTAAGAACATTGAGAAAGACATGGAAGTTTTAGAAGATCAAATTCAATCCTATAGTCTTCATGGTCAAGATCAGTCTTTTCAAAAGTTTTTCATGCCAAAATACAAAGAGAAGGCGATGCTACCATTTTCTTTTGAGATTGAGGAAGAATGTCTTGTTCTTGAAAACCAGTTTGATAACACACAACTGAAATCTTATGTTGCTAAAGAAATCATATATGATTTGTCTAAAACTGCAGAATGTCTTGAGGATTATCAAACAAAATATGTCTTCTATGGTCCTATAGCTGACTACATGGAAGATTTCTATAGTCCAAATTTCCAATTATTTTTTCATTGTGAAAATCAAACCCATCCTCTCTTACCTTTATCATTTTGGAATACAGTTTTCTTTTGGTTCAAGTGTAGTCAAGGAGTATAGGAATAAGATCAACTCATTGACTGGCTTTATTGGAGGTTTCAGGTCGCTTGAATCAAACATGAATATTGCAGTTGTTAGGGTAGGTAGGAGTGTGTGTGAATAAGCTCAAAGTAGATTGAGCATCTTTTCAGTAGGTAAAAATTTCCTTTTTCAGCAGTAAACATCAAGCTTGAGCCTGAGGTGAAGGCCATAAGAGTTTGGAGAAGGCTTAGAAAATTTCAGAAGTTTATTTCCAAAAATATGGATGGCACTGGAACTACAGGTTCATTGGTGTAACACAGGGGCACACCATCCCAAGTGTAGCCATTGTTATCACTCATTATGTTTTAAAAATTTCATTGATAGGGTCATGTAGGTCATTTACCAAAATTGATGTGGTCTCCTAAGTCATTTTTTGAGATAGCTGAATTTTTTTTCATTTGATGATGTCTAACCTAAGTTTAAAACCCATCCCAAACCATGTCGTATCTTGTAAAATACCCCTAATCTAATCTAGTTGTTATTCTCATGCCTTTTTACCACAAAAAATTCCGCTAGTTAGTTTTTCAGATTTTCGTAATGATTTACAAAGGAAATCTACAGATTTCACTACGAAACTCCCTAATAGTTTCATAATGAATCTGTCAGAAACCTAACTACCTTCACCATGAAAATGTATTTTTTTAGCCTACAGGCCAAAGTGGTGTGACGTGTCACTTTTTGATTAGACAAGTGGAAGATGAGATCACCTAGTAGGTTATTACAGTCATCGAAATGTGAAATCATAGGGGTTTTTCATCATTCCACCTTCATCACTCCATTTGAAATTTTCTCTCTCACACTTGAATTTAATTTTTTTTTAAACATATCACCCAAGCTCCTCTCTTTCATTAACCCTTCCGCATTTGCATGCAAATCATCTCAGTGTCATCCTTAAAGAGTTTAGCTTTGTCGCAAACAACTTGCTGTCAAATTTGTCTTTACAGGTGTCACCTTTTTAAGAGGGAAGCTTTGTTATAAAGGGAGATGGCCATGAAGAAAAAAGAATATAAATGAGGATATGTGGTTAGACAGAAGCTCATGGACCTTAAGATATTCATGGAGGAACCTATTTTTTCTAAAGCATTCACCAATTTCGGTTGCTTGAATTTTTGCTGGAGCTAACAAGGAATTTGTTGTGTTTTGGACTGTGTGAGCAGTCAATTTCAAGCAAATATTATGGATGAACAAAGGTGAATTATGCAATACTGAGAGAGGTCATTTTTAAGAATAGAACAAGGAATAATAAACTCCTTCACTTTTCTCACAGGTGCTACTAGTTTGGAGATTCAAAGATGTCTCTAGGACCTATTTTCAGAATCCAGAATTTTCATGTTTTATACATGTTTTTCTAATGCAGATTCTAGACAGCCGGAGATGGCCTTCAAAAAACCAAGAGATTTTTTTCTTCAGAACATCTTGATTTACAAAAAATTCCTCCTGTTTTTAAACATATATCAATGATAGGGAGAGGAACTCATATCTGTACCTTATTTTTTCAGAAAAAATAGTCATTGTATTGGCAAATTAACTAGCTAAAGGTGAAAATAATGCTTTTTGAGGAGGGTAAGAGGCAATTTTGTCTTATCATATTTCATTATATTAGTTTTCAGACCTACAGGTGAAATTTGGAAGAAAAAGGAAGATTTTGAAATTTTCAGCCATATCAGGTAGTTTCGTAGCATGCTTTAGGCTTGAAGCCATAAAAACGCTACAAAATTTCTGAAGATGAATTTTTTTATAAAAAGGGCGGTTAAAATTGAAATTAAATCTTGGGAAAATTTCATATTAGCTCTTTAAACATATCAAACAAATCCATGAAAGAAAAGAGAGCGCAGAGGTGGTGGAAATGGGTAAATTAAATTTGCTTCCAAAAGTTGCTATGAAACTGCCTTGTTTTCCCCTATGTTGGCAGCAAGTTAAATTTTGAAGAAATTTTGGTTTGAAAGGTTGCATTAAAGGTCAATTGATCATGCGTTGAGGTCAAATATGGTCAAAATAATATTTTCATACAGGTTTGGTCCACGGAGTTGTCCAACTCATCTTCAAATTACTATTCATTATGGAGGTACTTCATTATGTGAGATGGCATCAACTCCTAAAAAATAGCAAGAAAAGTTTCATGAAGAAAATGAGGATATTTATATTTGATTGTGATCAGTGTGGTTAAAGATCATGTTTCTTTTCGATGTAGTTGGGGTATCCTTTAAGATAAAGATGTAATAAATAGGTGGTTGAGTTATGTTAGGACTGTAACTCCTAAGTTAGTAGGTGTTAGTTTCTAGTTCCAAATATCTAGTTTATGGTTAGATTAGGTGTAAAATTAAGCATTCAAAGGCTCATATTTGTTGAGAGGATCAATGTAAAGATACCTAAGTATATTTATAGAAAAAATGTGGAAGGAAAAATATGTTGGAGAATATTGCACCAAATTGTTGCTTGTTTGTTTTGTCCATTATCAGTAATATATAGTGACATTCTACTTCCAAACTTGAGATTCTTATGAGGTTTTTAATGTATTTTTGCTATGTATCTTTATGTATAATCACTTGCAATGGATTTTATCTCTAATTACTCAGAATTCATGCTATCATGCTTTGACTTAGTTTAGGGGTGAAATTACCGTGTTTTCATTATATTTTTTGTGTGAATCATCTTGATTAAATAACTCTATTTTCTTCAGCTTCCATGTGAAGAAATACTTTCATTAAGAGTATTGATGTTGACTCCATAGCCCAATGGTAGCAAGCCTTCATTTTTCAACCTGTTATCATACAAAAACCAAGTCACAATTCATAGAGTTATCCATCTAGTATTATTTCTATTGAAATCATAAACCCATTTTGAGAGAACCCTCTCAAGCTGAAGAGGCTAATCTCCAGTTAGAAGTGGTTTGAAAGAGGTACTCTGAGTTGATTAATGCGCATCCAATCAAGATCAATTTGGTGATAAAAATTTCAGCCTTGTAGGTTTTGGAAGTGTAGGAGTAGCAACACTTCCATCTATATAGATGTGAGTGGTAGGTTGCCTTGTCGCCATAATTTTACATTAAATCATTCTTGCCAACCTTAATGCCTTCTCCAATGAATCAGGTTCCCAAAGGTGAACCAACTGTTGGATCTTATCCTTTAAAGTCTTTATGAATATATCAATCTTGTGTTCCTCTGGAATATAAGTTACCCTTATATTCAATTTTTAGGATTCCTCATTGTGCTCCACCACTGAAACATTTTGTTTGAGATTTATCAATTGGCTAAAGAAGGTGTTTCTCTTTATATCCTCATAATGTGCTATTATTTCCTCTTTAAAATTTGACCAAGTGACAATTGTTTTACGAGAGTAGAGCCATTGATACCATACAAATGTATTTTTTTTCTAAATATAAAGTTGCAAGGCATACCTTTTGTGTGTTTTTCAAATTATTGAGATCATAATATTGCTCCATATGTAGTATCCATGTTACAGGATCCTTGCCATGAAACTTCCTGATATTGATCTTTGGAATATGGTGGGTCTTCAATCCAACATTAGAGTTTATGAAATCACGATTAACATTTATTTTGTTCTAATCATGAGTTTCCTCTAATATATTTTCACAATTAGGAATAATTTCTTGTATCAACTTTGTTAGACCTTCCTTTAAACATTCCATGTATACTTTTATATCATTTTTCATGTCTTCCATTTTTTCTTTTGTGTCTTCCATGCCATTCTTCAAGCCATCCATATTAGCTTCCACACCCTTCTTCAAACCATCCATCTTAGCTTCCATGCCTTTCTTCAAAACTTCCATTTCATTTTTTGTTGTTATTTGCGAGGCGAAATTTGGTGCACTTGCTCTTGTAATTTTGATATATCATGTTACACTTCTTCCTCTTCATGATTCATAGTAGAGTATTCTGAGGGCTTAATGGGTGTTGAATTATTTTTAGGGGGGGTATTTTAGAACCCAATACTGATATCTATGCTTCAATATGCCCTTGGAATCACTTCAAACTGAATTTCAAACAAAACTTATGCATTTTGAAAAAACAATATACACATTTTATTTCTTCTTAGGAGCTCGATGTTGAGATTGAATTATCTATGTGATTTCAAATATTCAATATATGAACTTCGGGCCTATAGTAGCCCTTTGAATCTTCTTTCGAATGCCACAGGTCTGACCTGATTTGGATTCTTCAAAACATAGTTATGCCCAATCTCCCAAAATTACTTAATTATGGACTCGTTCATTAGAGCGAACTTATATGCCATACCACGTGTCATTGTTTCCTCCTTCAGCTCTAAACTTGATACACAGGAAGCTACAGTCCCTGTAATTTCAGCTACATTTTACAGAATTCCAATCTGATGCTCATAGAGAGAGTTATGATGATTTTCCCAAGGTCACCTCTTTTAGATCAAATTGAGGAGCCTACAAAAACGTTAACTTCCATAGATCATATCTCCTAAAATATTGAAAACAAAGATCTAAATTTTTTACACGAAGTTCCCTAGGATTTCTTCAGTATGGCTTTTTCTTTTAGTGTCGGAGCCCTTGTAGAAAACAAGTTGTAGCGAAAATTCCACGATGGCCTATTTGAAATAGAAAAACTATAGAATCCAAAGCTCTCATACCAAATGTTATGAAACAAGCTCCAAAAGTAGAAGAAAAGAGATATCAACTCCTTATAAATCAACCAATTCGAGGGGGAAACCTTCTTTACATTACATAAATGAAAAATTCTTCGATGATACAAATGAAAAAACCTCCTTTCTATATATAGGAGTCCATGGGGTCACAATATAATCCTAGCCGACCTAACAATAATAATGTAAGGTTACAATAATAATAATATGGGGGTTACAGGGGTACAACAATAACAATAAGGGGGATACACTAACAACAATAAGGGACTACACTAGTAATATAGGGACCTAACACCTCTTCTCCATGGAAAAATTTAGGGGCTAATATTGACAGATGGGCTAATTTTCCATGACATTTCCAAAAAAAAAATTTGTCCATTACCATTTTTTATAAAAATTATTTGCCCAAATTTTACAACTAAAAATTATTTTAACTTAAAAATTGCCAATATTATATAAAGCATATATATATAATTGTCATAAATTTGAATAATTTTTCAAATACATCAATAAATATTTTATATTTTGCATATTCGGGACCAGTGAGATTCGCCAATGCTTTTAAACTTCAAGATAATTTTCCATCCTTAAAATTTTACTTTCTCTTCTCCTCTTTCATCTTTATCAATAATTCCGAACTCTCCCTATGTTATTTTCCGATAAAAACCTCCTCTCTCTTGTTTCTTATTTCCGTTAAAAAAACTCATTTATTCATTATTCATCTTGCCTTATTCTTCCTCCCATATTACATCTCAACCTAATGAATTCTAAAATAAATATCAACATATAAATAATAATAGTAACACCAATAACCTTTTCTCCCATAATAAAATTTTAAGAAATTAAATTAAATAAATCCTTGGTTCATATACACCTGCCACATGTTAGTGTGTTTACACTTTCTGTGTGTTAATGCCAAGACATTTCTTTAAAGGATACATACACACATTTAAATAGTTATTAAGTAGCCCTGTAGATGGTTGGACATCACCTTTAATTTTCATTGATGGTTTGATTAATTACATCTTGCAATAATACAAACCATAGGATCAATAGAATACGAATGAGACTACATATCGAGGTTTTCTCATAGCATATTTTATTCTAAATTGAAAATGCGTAAAGAATATCAGGCCATTTGTTACAAAGATGTGGATGAATGGGATCATCTCAAGCATCCAAATGTGTCTAAACCTTAGCATTTTTTCATGTCAAATTGTGTTAGTTGATTAGGTCACTCATGACTTTGCGACATAAAAATTCCGTCGATATGAATATTAATGGTAAGTATGAACATGTGGTCCTGTGTTACCCATTCTCTAAATGAAAATATCGCAATTTAATTATGCCTCATTATTAATAAACTGTACATAATCCATAAGTATTGAATTGCGAGGATAAGGTAATTAATGGTTAGGATATTTGGCAAAGTGGATTTTTTTGTTATTTTTAATTCCTTAAATAATTTTTATCAGTAACATTTCTACTTAAAATAAGGAAAAATTAGTCACATCTTGTACATCCACTAGTTAGAAAAGAGGATTTTAGATTTCAAAAACTAAAATAAAAATAAAATATTCAAAATATTCAATTTTTACAAAAAAAAATTAATAAACTTTATAAATAGTTTTGAAAATTTTGAAATTAATTGAAATTAAAATAAATTTGACTAGCAACCATTGAAAATATCACCTACTTTCGATGCATATAATAATTCCCACGATTTTATATATAACATTAAAATGTTAGTACCCTAATTTATTTTAAATACACTTTTTAACAATTTTCCTTGTTTCTATCCACAATCATAGATTTATACTAAATCATCCTCCTCATTTTTATCCACTATCATAGATTTATGCTCAATCATCCCTCCTCGATATGGATTTAGCAGGGGTCACCCCACCCCTTTCAAGGGAAATACCTTTTCACATCTTTGTCACTTCCCCATTGTATATTCAGAAGTGTCCTCAGACACATAACTTTATTGATCATGGAAAAAGATTACATAACAAATTGCAGGAGTTTACAAACGTAAACTCTCACTCTCACACTACACTCTTCAACGAAATTAGGAAACTAACCTATTTATAAGCTCTATGTTCTAACTTAATCTAGTTATGGATCACTTGGAAAATCAACAAGTGTCCATTTACAATAAATGAGCTTCTAACCATTCTACTAACTTTTCTCCTATTTTAGAGCCTAGGAAACGACTCTATTCTAGAGTCCTATTTTTACGAACAAAATTCTAATTCTAAGTATCTCTAATATTTATTAAATATTCTAATTTAATAAATATATTTATCCTAACTTTACATTATTTAATTTATGTTCTTTTGGATTTATAATTTCCTTTATGAAAGAGGCTAACATTTCCCCCTTCAAGGATAAATCCAAAAGAAGAACGAGGAAACATCTTCCAAGTTCTCAAGTTGATGCTGAAAAAATATTCAATCTCAAGAGACCATGAGTCAGTTGTATGTCTGATTCATCTCTGAATGTTGCTTGACAACTCCATCAAGTGCCAAGTTGCAAAAGGATCCATCTATCCTTTGCATGAAATCAACATCAAAATTTTGTTCAAAGCCCACTGGCTGATGATGTCAAAAACAAATCACTGTTGCTTTTGTTGTGCTGAAAACTGTTCACTGCTTCTTTTCTTTTGACTACCCATTGGAAAATCTGTTGATGCCCACTGGAAAATTTGTTGATGCCCACTGGCTATTGAAGATGCCCACTGGCTGCTTTTGCTGGTTTTGTCGAGATTTTCAGTCTGACAACCACTGTCAATTTCATTGACATTTTCCCCCCTTTGTTAGCTGAAAGGAGAGAGATTTCTCTGGAAATTTTCCTGTACTCACCCCCTTTAGGTGTAGGAGTTTACATTGGTGTACTCCCATATTCAACTGCATGAGAGTACCATCATCTTTTCATTGTTGGCTGCACTATGTGTGATTGGATGTGATTGTAGAACTGAGACAATCATTTGAATATGGATGACCATTTCCAAGGGTCGATTGATTCATATTGTATCTTCAATCTGGCTGATTTTTGTTGTTGGTTGCGACATTTTGCTGAGGAATGATTGGGCTTGCCACACTAGCGACAAGGATGGAGATCAAAACACTGATCTTCCATATGACCGATTCTTTGACAATGAGAACATGTCGGTTGAACTTCAACTTTAGGTTGTGTGCAATTCTGGTTGTCTGCAACTCTAGGTTGTGTGCATTGCTGGTTGTCTGCAACTTGCTGAGAACTTGTTGAGGTGAGTTGTGCAAGAAATCCTACAATGATGAACTTAATTGGCTTGGAATAATCTGGGATATCCAAGTTGATGTCATCATTGACATATCCTAAACCTCGTCTATTCTTGTTGTTTTTAATTTCTTCCCAGGCCTTGATGATGGGCTTGGAAGAAATTGGGTCGGGAACAACTTCGACACTTGAAGTTGTTTGAAAGAATGACTTATCATCTAGATGGTTCAAAGACTTGAAAGTATCACTCTTTTATTGCAATTCAATCCTTTGAAGTTGCGACTCGAGCTGAAGAAACTCAATGGTTTCATGTGTTTGTTGTAGATTCCGTGAAAGATCTGCAAGATTTTCTTTGCTGACATGCACCGTGTCTTCATCACTAGAGATGATCAATCTATGAAGAATGTTTAATAACTGAAAATGTTGCACCATCTAAACTTGTGCACTTGAAATCAGGCTCTCTTGTTATAGATGTCATACTTTGAACTGTTTCACTTGAATGACAGGATCGCTTGAATGTGGCTTGAATGGCACGCTCGCTTGATTAGTTTCTTATTACACTTGCTGGGAACACTTGCTAAAATTGTAGAATATTCTCACTTAAACTATGGAATTCACGCTCGCTTGATGATGATCGCATTTGTTTAAGCGCTCACTTGACTTATGTGATGACTTCACGCTCACTTGAATGAATAGCCACGCTCGCTTGATGTCGATCTCAAATTTCTTGATTGATGTTAGAGTTGAACTTGTTGGGATGCTTTGATGGTTGCTGCAATAAACTTCACTCTGGATCACTTG
The DNA here is from genome assembly GCA_034641835.2 of Pinus albicaulis. Classification (NCBI taxonomy): domain Eukaryota; kingdom Viridiplantae; phylum Streptophyta; class Pinopsida; order Pinales; family Pinaceae; genus Pinus; species Pinus albicaulis. The sequence continues at coordinate 1,120,959,754 of CM076583.1, read as the reverse complement.
AAGGTTTTAAAGTTGTACTGTCTTGACGCAAAATTGAATAGTCACGCTCGCTTGTAGGAGATGTGAACTTGTTTCTTGTTTGTTTTAGAGGTAAAAACTCGTGCATTCACTTGATTTTTCTTTAAAGGAAGGGTGTCGAACACTGTCGACAATGCACCCAAGAAATCTTACAATGATTCACTTTAAAATAATTAATTCACTTGTCCTCTTAAAAATTCATTAACAATGAATTTTTAATGATTCACTTAAAATAATAAATTTGATTACAAGTTCTTTAAATGGATTTGCAAGAACGTTGATGAAGACTTTGCTTGACTAAGTGAATTGGGTTGTTGATGTAGAGTTCTGATGTAGACAGTCTTTGATTATATGGTGTAAGTGTGCATATGCATGTGTTGAGTTTACATGTGTTGTGCTTGCTGATATTGAACTTGATGTATGCAATATTAAATGAAATTATTGATGTGTCACAACTAGACACAAATCAAAAAGCAACAATATGAAGCTATAAAAAAAGCATGCGCCATCACAAACACACATGGTGTACCTAAGATCCCCTTATTCAATTTCGGGCGGATCTAGGACACATCAACACCAAAAAATGATATCTTTATTAATTATTAAGTACATAAGAAATCGCCACCTTCAAGTAATGAATATGCCAAGCTCACAACCCTTGGAAGCAATTTGTCTTCAAAACATGGATAATCACTGACTCAATATCTCTCAAATTAAAACAATACATTGAATTACAACAATGACTTTCCCTTATCACTCCAAATTTACAAAAAATAAATCATGTTATCTCTCCACAAAATCACTTCAAAAACTTTCAACTTTTAAACTTATCACTCCAAAAAAACCACACTATCTGTCCAAAGTAAACCTTCAAAATTTTCCAAACCCTTTATAATACAAAAAGACTTTTTAATCCTTCCTTTTCTTTTCTTTTCTTTTTTTTAAAAAAAATCGCATTAAAAAGTCTATAAAATCACTTTAAAAAAAAGTTATTTATGGTTTGAAATTTTAAATCACACTAAAAAAAATCGTTGTAGAGACCGTTTGGGGATATTGGCCCTTCAAGGAAACCAACAATATTTACCGCAGCTATAAAATGCTCAGCATTTGAGAGAAGGTGTCAGCTTTAACTACTCAACCCTCCTTGGACATTTGATCAACTCCATGTTCCACGCAAATGCTTGAGTGTTGGTAGCTTATTTTATAGATCTGGAGAGTGGATTTGCAATTTTTTAATTGATCTCACAACATACTAACGCAATAAAAGCAAGCCACTTCCAATAGATACTGATTCAATGACCATATAGCAGATTGACAAAATGGAAACTAAACAATTTCACACGCTCTCCATGAATCTATAACACAGCTCCTCTTCAATGCTTTTCAAAGCCGATTTGCTGCAATGTCAATTTCAGAAACCCAGTCCTGAAGAACCGCAAATGATGATGGATCACTCAGATCAAATACCATCACAAGTGCATCGCAATCAATCTCACCCCTTGAGGTGTGGGAAAAAATTAAGCTCCATCGTTGAAATGAAACTTATTTGACCTCAACAATTAATTAACAAGGCTTCAATCCTTAATGAAATCAATGCATACCTTGATGATAACTAATTGGTTCACTGTCACCAAATGTATGGCATAGGTTACAAAATGTTTCTATTTTAATAAAAGGAAGATATTAACCTCAGATTTTGGAATGAAATACTTTTCACAAATTCAAGAGACATGTATTTGAACCACTCAGGCTCATAATTCGATTTGGATGAGGATGTGTCATTAACTATATTGGTTTTGGTTTATATGTTGCATATTACTCTTCTCTTCCTATGGCAATAATTATTTAGAAGTTATTGGAATACATTTCATAAATATATACACAATCAAAATTCATATTTGAAAGGTTTTCATGTACAATAATATGTATGGAAGTAGATCTAGAAAAATGATTACTTGAAGTAATAGATCTATACCAAAATAACTAGACTATTTTATATAAATTGGATTGTGAACAAGTCGAATCCATGAAGCTCAGTTGGACTTTTCTGCACAATGAGCAAGTGGATATGGCTTATGTCGCCCCCAATTAAGATTTTATTTGATAAAGATTTTGATCCCTTAGATTTTGATAAATATTTTTTTTGTATCCATGTTAGTGAAGCCTCTCACATAAAAATACATATCTCCAAAACTACACAACTAAAAAGAATAAAAGGATTGTTGACACTTTGTTGATAATTTATATTCAAAACAATACTTTATATTTTCAATTACATAAGTAGGAGAAAAAAAATTGTGTGGAGCACAAGTTTCTAAAATGCAATTCAAATTTTATTTTTCGAGCTTCAAAAATTAATTTACAATATATATATATATATATATATATATATATATTAAAGAAAAAAAATAGGGCACTACTATTTTATATATGGAATGTGCTCATGTATTTTTCTTAAAAATTATAAATCACTGAATTAGGTGTCGAGTACAAGAGTTTAAGATAGTAACTCCTACATGTGTTATTGCATGATTATTTATCATATTGTAAGGTTGTGGTTTTTTAAATAATGATAATAATTATGGCTATTATTTTCTTGTAGGTTGTTATATCAAGAATCTCTCTAATTGTATTCTTATATTGTTGTATGGTTGAGATATTCTCCCAAATAATTCATTATTATGGTTAGGATAGCATAACTATATTAAACTAGTGCTTGATGTATTTATCTATGTATAATTTAAAATTAATTGTTTAATATACCTTTAATATTTTTTAGTGTGAGGAAATTATGTTTCCTCTAATATTTTTCTATCATGGAACCAAATTTGGTTTAGGATTAACTCCTTCATGACAGGGTCCAATAAAATGGGGGTTTGTGAGATGAAATACTCTTTATGATAGGAATAATTGTAGATTAGAGTAATGTTCATGGATATTTATTATATGGGAATATATTATTTGTGTGAAGAATTTTGTGTTCGTGTCTGGGTGTTGTTAGGGTCCTATAATAATAGGGTTCATAAAATTTTGAATTGACTTTGATAGTCTTGTAAATATGTACATACCTTGCTTTCTGCAAGTTGTTTTCCCATATTTTGAAAAAATGAAAAATAATAAGAGAAGCAAAAAAGAGGGTAAAAAGTCCTAAAAGAAAGATCAAAGGACTTAGAAAATATAGACCCCAAAAGAAAAAGGAGAAAAAATAAGACCTGAAAGTGAGCAAGTCCAAATGCCACTACTTTAATTTTACTGCAAGAATAATGATTATGTATAGAGTGTCAATAAATTCCATAATCCATGATCAGTTAAATTGTTTAATCTTAACTTTTCATGCTTTCAATTTTATGTTTCAGATAGTGAATAAAGATTTGTCAAAAATTTTAAACTTGAAAAATCAGTAAATAGGTAGAGAATAATGAGGAGCTCAACAGTTTAATCTGAGCCCTTGGATGAGATAAGGTTGACCTAGATAGTTTTATGTTTTGAAAGAAAAATGTTTTAAGGTTTCAAGCCTAAATTCACCTACAAAATAAAGAAAAAATGTTAGAAATAAAGCTGGGTAGGTAGAAAGCAGTTGAGCAAGCATGTAATAAAGCATCATCGGCAAAAAATCACTAATTTCCCTTCCCATACAAGTATTCAGTATTCTAAATTATCAGTCAAAAAGGCTCAAAGAATACCTTTGACTTTTGTTGGAACCGGACCCAAGGCTCGATATTTGATTAGCTAAAAATATTGAGTTCCTACATTTAACTCACATTGATCAACATTTACCCTTCATTCATACATAAAACCCCATTTTTCCTAAGTAGAGACACATTCTTACTTAGTAAAATTGAAAACCCTAAAATAATTAATTTCATTCCCTTCAAAGTCATTCATAAAAACCCTCAAAATACATTTATCCTAAGTAATAGTGAAGTAATATAAAAGATGAGAAATGCTTTATTTTTACACTTAACTTAGAGATAATATGTGTTTTGTTTCCTTTTAATATCCCTTTATTCATATTAACACCTAACTTATTATTATTATTATTATTTATCTATTGTGGGAAAAAGATGGCTAGGGTTTCTCTGAAGGTGATGAGGTTCTTCCGTGCGTTTTCCGCAGGTATCGAGGTCTCCCATTGGTACCTGTCGCCTTGATTTAGACTTTTTCCAGTATGGGGCCTCCCTTCCGACGCGCATTTGGCATTTCTGAGTTTTTTTCGGAGTCTAGGGTTGCTGCAGGAAAGCGAAGGTTGAAGGACTTGGAGGTCAGTTTAAGAAGGCCGTTTTTTGAACAAAATGGGTATTGATAGTTTATCAGTTGAGCTTGAGCCATCGCCGGAGGACTTGCTCACTGTATGGGGAGTAGAAGTCTCATAGAAAAACCTCGATTTTCATTTTCCTTTCCGCGCCTCGGCGGACTTGGCAGCTGAGAATGCTTGGAAGGGGCTCTCGACTGGTTGTGGAGACTCTGGTTTCAATTTCTTTGAGCAGAAGAGTGCTTCAAGTTTTGGTCTTCAGCATCTTCCGGTTGGCTATCGGCCTTTGACCTCGGAAGAGCTCTTCACAGAAGGCCTCAATCTTGAAATGGCCACGTAGCCCTCAGCGCTTCAAGGTAACCCTCTCTCTTGTGGTGTTTCTGGTGGTCCTGAGTTAGGGTTAGCAAATGAAGGGGTTCGTTTTGATCAGGGTCCTGCGGTGCTAAGCGCCGAACCCTTTGGGGATCTACCTTCGCTGAAAACTCCTCTCACAGGGTTGTTGAAAGAGTGTAGGGTGACCGAGGGGGTGAACAGTCTCCCCAAAGCAAACCCCGTCGGAGTGGTGGGAGGGCTCTTGCTTTCGGTTCATTCTGAAGGAGGGGCTGTTGTTTCAAAGAAGGATGGGGGCCGTAATTGCGACGTTCTGTCTAGGGTTTCATCCAGCAAGGCTGTTGATTTTGCCCCTAACTCTGCTGCCTCTGAAAATCATGGGGTTGTGCCGGAGTGTGGAGCAGTTCCAGGGGTCGGCGTTCAGCCTATCTGTGTCAATGGTCTCGATTCTATGCGTTCTGTTGAAGCACTGAAACTCTTTCTTCTTGAGACTATCCGTGCGGAGCTCCCCTTTGCAAAGTCGATAGCTGAGGAACAAGAGGTCAAGAAAGCTGTGGGAACTAAGAGAAAGAAGGCCAAGCTCATCAAATCTAAGGAAGGAAGTCCGAAATGCCTGCTTGGGGTGGATATTAGTATAGAAAAAGTTATGGATCTAGCCGAGACCATGTTAGTGGGGAGAGTTAGGGGCAGGAAGTTCTCGGAGGCCTTTATTGCAGAATGGGTTCAGAATATGTGGAATGATTCTCCAGGACTGCCTGTTGATATAAACATTTTGGCGTGAGGATGGTTCACAATCACCTTCGAGAAGAAAGAACAAGTGGACAGAAGCATGGAAAGGAATTGGTTCTTCGGTAAATGACCGGTGCTCTTCAGACGTTGGACTCCTCTTTTTGACGCCCAGAAAGAGAAAATGGCCGAATCTCCGGTGTGGGTTAAGCTACCTGGCCTTCCCCTACAGTTCTGGACCGACTCGGTGTTCATTTCGATCGGGAATACGTTGGGCACCTATCTTGAAGCTGACAAATCCTTCTTGCAGACTAAGGATAAGAGTGTGGCACGCATCCTAGTGAGCCTTAACCCTTGTGAAGGACTTGCGGAGACCATGACACTTCAATACAAGGATATGGAGTTTGTGCAAGTTTTGGATTATGAGCACCTCCCCTTCCGGTGCAATAGATGCCACAAGACTGGCCACCTGGCTCGGGACTGTCCTTTGGGTCACCAGCGTAATCGCAGACAGAGGAGGCAGAAAAGAGCCCAGAAAACCCCAATCTCTGATCAGAATGGGGAACCTTTGGACGCAGATCTCGACCTTCCGGCTCAGGAGGTCTCCTCCCCCCTCATGGATGCTGAGGTGCAAAATGCGAAGGATGAGGTCGGCCCCTCCTCGCTCCCGGTCGAAGATTTGGATGACCCTTCAGCTCACCCTTCAGCAGTCGACTCTGGCATGGCGACTCTGGCGGGTATGTCCCCCTCTTTACCTCCCCTGTCGTCGTTTTCTGCTTGTTTTCCTGTTGATGTCTGTTTGGAGCCTGGTCCTTCCAGGAAGCTTGTGAGTGAACTCTCGGCCCTTAACCTTTCTTCGCCTCCTCTTGATAGCCTGGTTGTCTCAGTTTCTGCCGCCCCGAGTCTTTCCCTCTCTTCTCGGTCGGTTCCTTGTGACCCTTGCCCTCGGTCTTCCGATTCTGGCCCTTTCCCTTACAATCTCAGACCTCGATCGGAGAGGAGAGCTTTGGGCTTTGAGGTGGGAGGCTTAGCCTCGAACTCTGTTGATGTTGGAATTAGAGAGGCTAGAGGTAGAAAGTCGAACCTCTCCTTAGCTCAATCCAAGGCGGTTGTTGATATAGCTGATGGGAAACAATTGACTCTCCCCAGGGTGCTTAGAGCAGAGCGGCCACCCTCCGGGGTTGCGCCATGATTGTCCTCTCCTTTAACTGCAGAGGCCTAGCTAGTCAGGCCAAAAGGCTAGCTTTAAAAGAGCTTGTGCATGCTCACAATCCTGACATTATTATGCTTCAAGAAACTCTGGGCAAAGGGGAGGAGGTTGTCTCTGTTCTTTCCAAGTTGGTGCCTAGATGGTCTTTCTTTGCTCTGGATGCTGTGGGAAGATCTAGAGGAGTGGTCTCTGGTTTCAATCCTGTCAAATTGAAGTATGTTTCTTCCTGGGGGACACAGAATGTGCTAGCTGTGGAAATTTTTTCAAGCGAGCTCAATCGGTCTTTGCTCTCACTGAATATATACGGACCTTGTTTGGAGAGGGAGAGGTTTTGGTCTGCAATTTTTCGCTCTTCCTGGATTGGTCACCCTTTTTTACTTATGGGAGGAGATCTCAACTTCTCGATCGGGGAAGCTGAATCCTAGGGTGCCATGGCCAAAGCAGACCCCCTTTCTGAATTTTTCCTTAAAAATATTGCTTTGGCTCACCTGGTGGACGTGCCCCTTCTGAAGTTAAAACCTACGTGGAGGAATAGAAGAGTAGGCCAGGATTGGGTGGGAAAGAGGCTGGATCGTTTTCTTTTAAGTGAGCCTCTGATGGACCTGGTCTCGGTGTATAGACACTGGACTGTTGAAGGAGGTATTTCTGATCACTTTCCTATTCTTCTTGACATTAAAGGTATTGGAAGGAAACCTGGTCTGCCTTTTAGGTTTAACCCGGTTTGGCTCAAAGATGACTCCTTCCAAGAGATTTTTGCTTCAACTTGGGAGGTGGACCCAGGTGGGCCTGACTCTTCCAGGAGTGCCTTTTTATGGAATAATCTGAAGAAAATGAAAACTGCTGCTAAGGAGTGGGCGGCTAACATGAAGAAGAAGGAGGAGGAGGAACTAATAAAGATCAATTCCGACCTAGCTCTTTTAGAAGATCCTGAAGGAGGAGGTTATGAATCCTTTGAAGCTAGAAGCATAATTAAGGATTTGGAGGCCAAGAGAAGGAGAATTCTACAGATAAGAGAAGAAACCTGGAGGTTGAAAATCAGGGCTCTTTGGCTTCAAGCAGGGGATGAAAATACTAAGTTTTTCCATAACTATGCCAAAGGCAGGAAGATGGCTAATACTATCTGGGAAATTCCGAAGGGGAATGGAGATTTGGCCTCCTTTTTCGAGGAGTTATCTTCTTTGGGAATTGCTTACTTTAAATATCTCTTTAAAGCCCCCTCTGAAGTGTCCATTGCAGAAGTGATCAGAGTGTCTCAGCTATTCCCTAGGTTCGTGGATGAGGAGGAAAATTAGGCAACAATGGCTCCTGTATCCAAACAGGAAGTGGAGGATATCCTTAAAGGCATGGCAAAGGACAAAATTCCAGGGCCTGATGGCTGGACTGTTGAGTTTTTTCTGCATTTTTTTGAAACTCTCGGTGATGACCTGGTTGCTGTTGTTGAAGAATCTAGAGCCACGGGTCAAGTCTTTGGTCCTTTCAATTCTACCGTTCTTGCTCTGATCCCCAAGTCGGACCATCCCTCGTCTTTTGCTGATTTTCGTCCTATCTCCCTCTGCTCTTGTGTCTATAAAGTTATTGCGAAAGTCATTGCTGCGAGGCTTAAACCTTTCCTTTCTGCTCATCTTTCCCCTGAACAGTTTGGTTTTTTAAGTGGTCGTCAAATCCATGAAGCTGTAGGTGTTGCTCAGGAATCTCTGCATAGTTTAAAAAGGAGTGGCAGGAAAGGAATTATTGTAAAATTGGACTTATCTAAAGCTTATGATAGATTCAGTTGGCTTTATCTAAGGCTTCTTCTCACCCACCTTGGGTTCAGATTTGACTTTGTTCGTTGGATTATGAGTTGTGTTTCCTCTACAGATATTGCTCTCCTGATTAATGGCGCTGCAACTTCCTTTTTCACCCCTGAACGAGGTCTAAGACAGGGATGCCTGCTTTCGACTTTGCTGTTCTTGCTGGCAGCAGAAGGATTAAGTCTCCTGATTCACCGGGATAAAATATTGGGCAATTTAAAGGGGATTGAAGTGGCGAAAAATTTCTGGATCACGCATCTTCTTTTTTTAGATGATATTCTGATTTTTCTGAATGGGTCTATTGACGACTGCCGCGCCTTAAAAGTTCTGTTGGAGCTATTCCTAAAAGCAACTGGGCTCCAAATTAACTCTGCAAAATCAACTATCACTCCTTCTGGTCTTTCTGAAGTTGAGCTTAGTAGAGTTCAAAGGCTGATGAATTTTGAAGTCCGCTCCATGCAGGATCACTTCAAATACCTTGGGTTCTTGTTAAAACTGGACTCTTATCGCATTCGTGATTGGAAATGGCTTCTTGCCAAGATTGAAAAAAAGGCTTACTCATCGGAGTTTCAGGTGGTTATCAAGGGCTGGGCGTCTGGTTTTAATCAAATCTGTTCTGCTGGCTATTCCAGTATTTTGGGCCAGTCTTTCTTGGGTTCCTAAAGGTATTTTGGCTTCTATTGAAAAACTTTGCAGAATTTTTTTGTGGTCTGGGTCTAATCAGGATTCGGTCAGCCCTTGGGTGGCTTGGGATAAAATTACAAGACCAAAGGAGTGGGGCGGCTGGGGAATAAAAAACTTGGTTTCTTTTGCAAAATCCTTGGCGGCCAAATTAGCATGGCGTCTGATTTCAACAGAATATATCAGCCAAGGTTCTGTTCTGGAATGGGTTCGGTACCCAGTCAAATCCTCTTCAAATGCATCTTCAGTTTGGAAAGCAGTAGTGGCTTCTGTCCAGCTTATTGAGAGGGGCTTGGCCTGGCAGGTGGGTAATGGAAGCCAGGTGCGGGTGGGATGTGACCCATGGGTTGGCTGTCCGCCCAATTTCTCTCTGTCCTGCGAGCTTGTTTCTCATTTAAATTCTAAAGGTTACTTTTACTTAAGTCAGGTGGCAGATCCCCGATCCACTTCTTTTGTTAAGCAGGGCTGGATGTCCGGTTTGGACCTGCACTTGGAAAATAGATGGATAGAAGAATGGAACCGGTATGTTGCTGATCTTTCTCTCTCTTCTGTTAGAATTTCGGATTCTGCTGACACCTTGCGTTGGGTGCATTCTCAGACAGGTATCTACTCCCCAAATTTCGGTTATAAGTGGCTTATGTTGCAACAAGGCTGGGGGAATCCTGCTTGGTGGTCCAAACCCCTGTGGAAACTTAAAAGCCCAGCCAAAACCAGACTCTTTTTCTGGTGCATTCTTCACAATAAGGTCCCAACTTGGGACTTCCTGCAAAAAAGAGGCAAGCAGGGGCCGAGCTGGTGTTCGCTCTGTAAATCTGAAGAAGAATCGCCTCTTCACCTCTTTCTCCTTTGTCCATTTAATGCTAGCCTTTGGAAAGAATCTCTGCTCTTAACTAACATTCCTTTGAGATGGCATGCGGATAGTCTTCTACAAGCTTGGGAACACTGGTGGCAGGAGGCGCCGGATGATAAAATCAGGGCCTTTCCTCTTTTAATAGCCTGGGGTACTTGGATCGCCCGCAATAGGATTATCTTCAATGAGTCTACCTTTCCTTTAGCAAAACTGGCAGCAGAGGGAGCTGCAATCTTCGACAGCATTCCTTCGCCTGCTACCAAAGGTTCAGTTCACAATGTACAGCCGGAGTCAATTAATGAATCCTTCCCTTGGGCCTACTTTGATGGTGCTTCTGATATCAATGATACCTGTGGTGCTGGACTGGTTATTCATCTCTCAGCTGAAAATTCTCTTCGAGCCTCTGTCGGCCTTGGGCAATGGTCTAATAATTTCGCTGAACTTAAAGCCCTCCATTTGCTTCTATGCTGGCTTATTTCTAAACAGATTTATCAGATCCAGATCTTTGGTGACTCTAGGAATGTTGTCAACTGGTTTAATGGGACTCAGCAGTGCAGGCATTTTATTCTTCTTCCTTTGCTTCAGGAGATTCGTCGTCTTAAATCTTTTTTCTCTGAGATTTCTGTTGTTCACATTTACAGGGAAAGGAACCAGCAAGCAGATATCCTATCTAAAGAAGGTCTTCAACTCGCTCTGGGGTCCTGGGCAGTAGCGGAAGTAGAAAATGGGACTGTTCAACTTCATGAACAGCCTCTTTTTGTGTAATTATTCAGTTTATTTTCAGCATTGTACAGTGGACCTTTTTAAACTTATGTGATAACTGCTACTATATTGAGTCCAGAATTGTTTTCCTTATGTAAGGAGGTTCTGGGCTCGCTTTTTGCTTTATTTATGGTATTATATGGGGCTGGGATAGTTTCTACTGCCAGTTCTTATGGGTGCTGGAGCATCTCGATTGTGCTGTCTCTTACTGCTCTCATCTGTTTGACGATGAGCAAAAAGAGTCGCACCGATGCTTAAACTGTGGTTATTTTGTTTTTCTCTAGGGCTGCTAACATCTTGTCAACAGATGGTAAGTAGCCTTGATTCCATTCTCTCTCAAAGGGAATGGTTGTTTTGTTTCCAGAAATGCTTGGCATATGTTCAGAGACTATCTTTATTTATAGAAAGTTCGTTTTTTTCTGTGGAAAAAAAAAACACCTAACTTATTGTAATAAATCCCTAATTTACCCTCCCGTATATATTAAACCCCTTATATTTTAATAAAACCCCCAGAAAAACCCATTATTTTACATTTAGACCATAGTTTTATATCCCACATGCGAAATATAAAAACCTCACCGTAACAAAATCCCTTGGTCTAAACCTATCTTTATTTAAATACTCTTCCCCTATAGTTTGAAAACTATTCAAAGGTAGAAAACTATATAGATACTATCACGCCCACATATAAAATTTGAAACATTTTACAAATTTTTTAAATAAAAACATTACCCCTCGCCTATATTCATATAACTCAAGGTTTTGAATTAATTAAATGATTATTTATAAAGTTCAAAAACTATTGCCGCCTATACGAATAGCCCAGTCCCACCTTCCATTTCAATGCAATTCCAAAATGAATTTGGACCCTTCGCATTGATCCCCCAAATCCGATGGTTGACATCCAATATCGCACATGAAAGATGCATGATCACCCGAACTCCAAAGCTGTGTGAAACGGGCGGTTTCACAATTTTATCTCTCCTCCACGTGCCCTTCAAATATTTGATCGTGTGCGTTGAGCCCAATACTGCTTACCACCCAAATCTGCGCATTAACCACTAATTGTTTACATTCTTTGATACCCAAAACCGTTGCTCCTGCCCGATGTGACCAGAAATCAATGCCAAAGTAATATAGAAAACTTCATATAAAACATTCAAAAATGCATTTTATTCCTTATCTTCTGTGCATTAACCTTAACCCTGCTCTCACATTCCTGATTGTAAAATCACCCTTTTAAAGCCTTTTTTCTGCCATTTCTGCGCTCGAAGCTTGCATAATTTTCCCTACAACCTTTGAAGACTACTGAGGAGCTAAACATTGCTCCAAACAATTCGCAAAAGTTTCCAACTTGTTCAAAAACCTCAAAAAATAATTCTGAAGCCAAATACTGCATTACAACAAGCATTTTTCTCAAATTGGAACTTGCAATTGATTTAGAAAACCTTTAAAAAGGACAAAATCATACTTATGATTTAAAAATCGTTTAAAAGAAACTTCCAAAAAGCTCTAAAACAAGCCAGACCCTGTCAAATTTTTCCCAGAAACCATTTTTTTACTTTTGTGCGCTATTTTGAAGAAATTTGTGAGTTTTCACAGTTTAATGATTTATTTCAAGCTCTAAAACAAGCTAGAAAACCTCTGCAAGTGACCTAAGCCTCTATAACCCTTTTCAAAAGATTTTTTCAACCCTATTTTTCAGTCAGATACTCAGGAAACCCTTGTTTTCTATTTTAAACAAGTCAAGAGCCTCTAAACCTCTTTCACAGACCTATTTGGAAAGAAAACCCAATGAAGAAGCCATACTTAGCCAAATTTTTCCAAAAGATCCTCTGCTAAAGTAAATTATTTCTGCAAAACTATCTAAACTTGCAGAAAGTAGCCCAAAATGCCTAAGAAGCATACTACAAGTAAGCCTGAAGCTTCCAAAATACCTAAACCAACCCCTACTATCACTTCTAAGACTGCCATAGTGGTAAAACCTCTCCAACCGCCTATTGTTGATGTTGAACACATCCCACTAGCTGACACTGATTACGAGATAGCAAATCCCATTGTTGAATATAATCTGCTAGATATCCATAAGTGGTGTTTTGAAAAGTCTCTAGACAAGGAAGAAGAAATCCATATTTAGGAATCCGATTTTTCCAAATATGTTGTCCCATTAACTCACCCTTGCCAAGAAGTTATCAGATTATGTCAGAAATATTATATGCCTGATCAAAGAGCCATAATCAATGCTCATAAAGAAGTGCTTTTCACTATCACTGCTCAATCTATCAACCAAATGTTACAGCTTCAGCCTGACCCCCAAGCAATCCATTTTTCCATAGAGGCCTTAACCCAGCTATATATTGGCCTATATTTTCCCAAGAGATTCATGATTTTTCAAACATTCATGCCCTCACATGTAGAAATTCCTATGCTGAATCCCCCATATTCTACTGATAAATTCCCAGAAGGTTCAAGACATGTGATTTCCATGCTTTCCTTAATCCGTGGATATTTTAATGATGAGCATACTCATGAATCCATCTTGGGATTATTATCCACTTTCTCCCCAGGTCAACCCCCATCAGTCATCTTTGAGTACGCTAGTTTCATTGCAGATAAAATCCATTATTAATTGATCAAATTTCCAAATCAAGGAGTATTCAGATATACTTCCTTCCTTTTCCATATGTTTCTATATTATCTATCAGATAAATTCCCAGTTACTATAGAAAAGCTTGACATAGAGGGAAATCCTCTATCTGCCATTTTTTGGACTACATTGCTCAGGGAAAAGTGCTCAGATTTCACATATTCAGCCTTTTCAGAGTTATTTTTACATCCAGTGATCATGATGTTGACCAAAGCAGAGCAACCAAGAATTAATGAATAAATGAAAAAGATATTTCAGTTGTTATAACAGAGTAAGGTTGGTGACTGGTATTTATATGAGAAGCATACTGAGATCAGAGTATTTGGGTCAAACTTGTTACCTTACAAGTTACCCAAGAATGTTTCAATGAGGATATTTTCCTTGGAGAATATCAAGAAGATCCTAAATTCTAATTCTATTAATTTCATGATAGCTAGGAAGAAAACTCAATTCAAATTAAAGAATCAGATAGGGCCATTCATATGCAATCATAGGGATGCAAAGAAAGAGGTAACAAAGAAGTTATTGGAATATAAGTTTGAAGAAAGTTTTCCATGGAATTATGATCCACAAGGGATCCTGAGTAAACTAAGGGTTAAATGCAAATTAACACCCTTTATCCATGAATCAAAACCAAAAATAGAGAAGTTTGCTAATCAGATTGAGTGGATTGAAAATACCTTAACAGATGCAGTAAACCAAAGGGATACTAGTCACACTTTGGAAATTTCCAAACAACCAAGGACATCCACAAAGAGAATCATGGAAGAGGGAGCCTATGTGGTAGAAACTACAACTAAAACTAAGTTCAAGCTCACCTATAACAAAAGACCCAAGTTAGATTCAGTTCGTAAATAAAAGGTGACAATTAAAATTGATGATACAGCTACACCAGAGACAAATGTTGATACTGCAACAACCATCATAAATGAATCAACCATTAACAATCAGAATGAAGGACAAGTCAAGACAGAAAAGCATGGAATCCTCTTCCTCATAGTCAGCTGAGGAAAAATATTTGGATATTAAAGAAAAATATAAACAGATAAAACTGAAGAATGAAGAAATCAAAACTGAAATCTATTCTCAGTTTTTGAAACAAAAGCCAGGAAACCAGAACAAATTCCTATCAGCATTTATTCAAGAAAAAAACTGCTAATGTCAGTATTGCAACCCACAGTGCCAGTGCTGAAAATAGTTTCTAATTATAAGAAATTGGATATGTAAGTAGCAACAGACAGTATTCATGAACTAGATCAGATAGAGTTTCACAGGAAAAGCTCAGAAATGTTGTATTATACAATTACAACAAAGGCCACGAGTGTTCAAAATCTTGAGAACACTATCACTAATATGCAATATCAGATGAAATTAGATAAAATCTCATTACATGCTAAGTATCTCATAATTAAATCCTTGGAAGAATTGGTGATTAAAGTGGGATATGATCCTGCAAATGTTAATGCAATAGAGTTATTGTTGAAAAAGAAGAATGAGGACATTGCAGCCTTGAGGAAACAACTTAAGCTTCCTCCAGGTGAACATCCTGGGGCTAAAGAACTCCTAAAGGAACATAATGACAAATATGACATAATCAACATCATCTTTTAGCTTACAGGACAGATTAAGGAGATGGAAATTCAGATGGACAAGATTGTCTAAGAAAATGAAATAATGAAAGAACTAGAACCACCTACAGTTATTCCCATGGTCACTACTATTGTGCCTTTAGCTCTAGGTGAAGAGTTGGCACCAAAATTTCCACTAGTAACTACAGTGCCAGTGATTTTATCCACCACATCAGCTGCTGAGTCAGCTTCAACAACAATACAGCCTACATATGAGGCCAGTAAACTCATGAAAGCAATGGAAGAGATGTCTTTAAAGACAAATGAGATTAATAGATTAACAAAGATGGTAGAAAATCTTTAGAATTCAAGAAAATTGGCTCAGATAAATCCCAAAACACACGAACAAAAGGAAATCAGATTAAATGAACATTTGAAGAAACTACAAGATGAGTTAACCTTAACATAGAAAATATCATACATCAAAAATTACCTTTGGAACAATTTCATTGAAGCCATCCATGATGTATGGCCTTCAATTCAGGTAATTTCTTAGCAAAGAGAGTTATTACCAGCTGCCCAAGCCGAAATTCAAAAGACTCAAAGTGAGTTGGCTGATAAACCAAAGCAAGCTATAAGGCTAATCACTTTCCTTAACATAAAAAATAGACAGGAGTTGGAAGAACTCAAGATTAATGACAGGACATCAACTATCATAGAAATTAGGAAATTTAATACAAAGAATAATCTAATGAGGCAGTTGGAAGAAAAATGTCAGAATATGAATACTGTCATAACCAGGTTCATGGTCAAATTCACAAATTTGGGGCGAAAAATACTACTTGATATCATGGTTATTAATGAGAAGCCGATGCCTCAGAATGACTATGATAAAAATATAAGAGAATTTTCCAAGGAACAGGTAAATCAGCCACAAGGACAAGGAATTCCAACAGGGAAAGTCTTACTGAAAAAGTTTGGAGACTTATTCTACTTGCAGCATGAGATCAAACATTTGTTTTTCATTAAGCTAACCTTTGCTAGATATACTGAAGCTAATGAAAACTTCAGGAAATTGAAAAATATAAAAATTCTTAAAAAAGAGGATTCGAAATCCCTCACAGATTTATTGTGAAGGATAAAAAATAGACAAATGAAAGAAGAAAAATATGTTTGTTGATTTTACTACCAAAACAATCTATTTTTACAGCAGTAAATAGTTTTTACAAAAGGTTAAAGAGTATCCGAAGTTAAATAGTATCAATGAATAGAGAGAATCAGATAAATATTATCAGACGAGTCAGAGCAGATTTCAAAAATATCTAAAGCCAGCAAGGAGGACACCATGGCAGCCAGCTGAATTTTATCCTCAAAATAGTTTCTATTTCTTGTGGACAGATAGGAAAGCTTGTTGATTTATTAATTCGCTGCCTTTATTATTGTTGTAAAGATATTTTATTTTCCTAAGATAATTCCTAGAAGCTCTCTAGGATATTTTGTAAAACATTATGTATAAATACTTCATATTTAATAGTATTTTGTGTGGAATAAATTGATGGAGATTGTTATAGTCATTTTTGTTGGACATTGGAGGCTTTTTTGTTTCGAATTTCAAGTAGCAGATTGGATCAATTCAATTAACATCATACTTCAGGATTCCTGTGACAAGCTATCTGGAGTGAAGTATTTCCTTACTTGTCACTGCTATCTTTGTTAGTTACATGCATCCATCTATGTTTGTTCTAAATTTGAATGTATAACTAGGAGTATTACTACATGATTTCTTAGAAGCACCTTGTTGTTAAGTAGTTATCATTTCTATGTTTTCTGTTGATTTCCAGTGTAGAGAATTCTTAATTGCTCTCTCACTCATTTGACCTTTGCCTACTACTTCCCTTTTCCGGATCAAAGGACTCTTAAGTGCCCTTTATCCCGATCATACCACCTCACAAAAACCATTTTCCAAGATCTTTAAGGGTTATCTATATTTCCCTAAATACATTTGACCTTTTGGCCTTGATCCTAGTTATGTTTGCTTGATTTAGATTCCATAGCCCAATTAGAAAACATATTTCCCACTATCCATTCCTCAAGTTAAATTTCCCACCAAACCAATCAAAACCAAAACCAAAGCTGCACATTCATAACTAGTCTAACATTTACAAATCAAACAAAGATAAATTTTAAAGAGAGAGCCCTCTATGAACCCTAGGAAGGCTAGATCGTAGAGTTTGAAGTAGGTATAAGGTTACCTCTAGTTTTCTTTGACTAAAAACCAAAAATCTCACAACTTTAGAATTACTAGAGTGATAACATACTGGCGACCATACTGGGGAACTAACCAATCCTCAGTCATAAAACTAGTCTTGAAGGAAAATCATTTTATTCATCCTTTTACTTTAAGATTACTTTATAAGTTGTGGGTATTTAAAATTTGTAATTCTGGCTTCTAGGAAAACCTATTATACCAGGTCTAACCCAGATCCTAAACCTACTGTTATAGTAGACAACCCAGACCGAATTGGAAAAAAGAAAAAATAGTTAGATAATTTAGAAGCTGAAATGCCATTAATAAGAGTCAATTCATTACCTCAAGAGTTAGTAAGTCTACAAGATATTGATTTTGATCTGAAATTTGAGAATTCTTTATTTAGAGGAAAATCCGAAAGTGATTTGAAAACTGTTGTTTTAGACCATGTTTTTATTTCATTCTTCAATACAAAACAGAAAAATATTTCAGTAGAATTGAAATTAAAGAAAGTTCAATATCATACTAAGGTTGAAGAAATTAATGTCACTATTCTCAAGGATATTGATGAAGCTATTGAATTAGCTCAATTTTTAACCTACACAAACAAACCTCTAGTTTCTCAATTACATACCACAATAATACCAGCTGAAGATTCATCTCCGTATGTTGTTACATCATATATAGATACCACTACCAACTCATCTATAGATCCATTTATCCCTAGACTTCCTTTACAGCCTAGAATACTATTTCCACCATCCACTTCATCCACTATATCCATAGGTTTACCTTCTGATTTTGCAAACACATCATTCTCATTTCGAAGTAGTTCCACATATATTCCAGTTTCATTTCCCAGCACTTCAACTACAGTTTTTAGTTCATCAACTACCACTACCAGTTCAGTGCCAAGATCTTCTACTTTACCTCCTAGCCAAGCTAAACTTCAAGCTATGGCTGCTAGGTATGCTCCCCTTGTCTTACCACAACAGCTTCATGACATGCCTCAAGACTATCAGAATAAAATACCACAATTTGACAAACTTCTTTGAAATTTATGAAATTGATGATTCAGATGTTCAAATGAGGTTATATGCCCAAACTCTAATAGGAGAAGTTATGAAGTGGTTTAAATATCTTGTTGTTGGTAGTGTAACTGATTTAGCTGCATTTCATAGATTGTTTTTAAATAAATGGGAAAATAAAAAGAACCCCCTCCAGATATTATATGAATTTGATGCAATGAAAAGAGCTCCAAATGAGTCTACCCAAGATTACTGCACTAGATACAGTAGTCTATAATTCCATCCCTACAAATCTTAAACCTACTCCTTATTCTGTCTTGCTCAAATTCCTTGATGGATTTGATGCAGATATGGCTTATCAATTAAGGTAAAGAGATGCAGACACCTTCGAAAAACTGAAAATAGATGTTGTTAGTGTAGAAATAAACTTTTTATCCAAAAACGATAGACTCGGGAATGAAAGAAGAGTGACCATTAAAGGAGAAACTTCCAATTCAGATAGAAAAATAGACATGTTATCTAAAACCTTAGAGAGAATAATGGAGAGACTAGATAATATAGAAAGAATACCACAATGGGATAATCAACAACAGATCAGAAATCCCAATTTTAAGAAAAAGACAAACCAAGGAAAAGAAAAAGAAACAACACCAGACCAGACAATAAGGCCCCCATTCCAAGAGAACTATGATGAAAGTTCTCAGAATAATGATGAAGATGAGGATACAATCAATCATCTAATGGGAATAGATGACAATAATACTATTTTCCTCACTTATAAAGATCAGGAATTACTTGAACTTCAACAACTCAAATTAGATTCTAGTGAATCCTTTGATTATAAACAGGGTTATGATTTTCCTATAAATGAAATACACAGTCAATATAACCTTGGAAATAAGAAAAACAATGAGTCTTCTACCAATAACCTTCTCAAAATTAGAATAAGAAAACAGTAGAAGCTCTAAAAACAAATTTTCTGCCAATTCTCCCAAGGGAAAATAAGAAAAACTCCAATTCTTCCCCAAACATTTCCAGTCCTAAAAATGCATCAAGTCCTAAAATTATTGATATTACTGATGAAGTTGCTCAAGCTTCAAAATATTCACAGAAATCTGCTGCTGCAAAAGCTTCTAATTTTTTTAAATCAGCAAATTTAGATCTTAAAACACCCTCTGTTGATCCTGAATTAGTGGATCCAAAAACCGATACTTCAAAAACTCCCGTTGATAGTTCTAAGTCTAAAAGAACATCTGTTGTTTCACAAACAATCCCTGAAAAGAAAGTTAGGAGCAGTAAAACTCAATAAACTCAGACAGAAAATGTCAAACCAATTGAAAATAAAAACATAACTGTAGAAACCCAAGACATACCAAGCCAAACTACAGTTACCAAAGAAGAATTAATTCAAATCAGTAAATATCAACTTTCATTTAATATACAAAATGAGATTTCAAAGTTGAAAATAACAATTCCTTTAACATAATTTGTAAAACATGACTTATATAAATAAACTATAACTGAAACATTGAATATGAATAATGGTGAGGATGCTATTAATTTGAATGATGATCAACAAGAGTTGATCTTTGGCCCAATTGTGAATAGGAAACATGCAGATGGAGTAGTCCCTCCATTTTATACCAGTCTTACCATTCATGATCAAATTCTACATAACGTTATGCTAGATTCAGGAGCTTCCCATAATTTGATGTCCAAAGCCATAATGGAAACTCTGAATTTCGAAATAACTAGGCCCTACAAAGATTTGTTTTCATTTGATTCAAGTAAAGTGAAATGCTTAGGATTAATCAAAGATTTGTGTGTAACATTAGTTCAGTATCCTGGTAAGAGCATATTAATGGACATTGTAGTACCTGATATCTGACCTAAATGTGGAATGTTACCTTCTTGCTCATGGGGAGCAATGTTACATGGATCTCTACAATTGGACATGTCTTATGCTACTATATCAATGTTTGGTCAGCCTAAGAAGTTATATAGAGAAACATTGATGAAGTATATCGTCATTAGTGCTGAAATATCTATAAATTTTCCAATTTACTCTACACCAACTGACCTTGATTCTTTTATCTTATGTAACTCTGAAAATAATGAAACCCAAGTTGAACTAATGGAGAAAAATAAAACACCAAACAATGATAATATCTTTCATGAATCCTTATGACATTTAGACTTTGATGGTTCAGTAAACAAGTTAGGAGCAACAGTAGGAGTTTGGATAACCAACATGGAGACTAATCACTCAGAAGGCCATGCTTTTAGGCTCAATTTCAAATGTACAAATAACATGGCTAAGCATGAAGCCCTAATTCTAGGACTTCAAATCATTAGGAACTTAGGAGGAAAAATAATACTAATCATGGGAGATTCAGAGTTGATCATTAAACATATAAATGGATTATATTCTATTTACAATCCTAGATTAAGCCGATACATAGAGATTGTGCTAGATTTAACTGATGATTTATTAGAATATAAATTTGCTGCTATACCTAGAAAATAAAATATACAGGCTCACTGTCTAGAAACCTTTGCTAGCACATGAAATTTACCATTCCAACCTAATCACAAATATACTGTTGAATTCAAGCATAGGCCAATAATTCCAGATAATCTAAAGTCATGGAAATTTTTTTCTCAAGATGAATAGATTTACAAGTTTATGAACAAGGAAGGTGAATTTCATAACTGTAAGATAGACACAGATTGTACTATAGATAAATATTTAGATTGTGAAATGGATTTCAATAACTTAGATGTAAATACAGTAAATTTTGCAAAACCAACTAAATTTAGTCAATCAGATGTAGATAGCTTAGAGAAAGTAGAGATTGAAGAAATTTTTGATGATGAATTTGACATGTTGAATCTTAAGGATAATTTCTTACCTAAAGGTTTAACTCCTTTGGAAGATCTTTTTGAATCCAATGATGTAGCTAGAAAACACAAAATGGAGCTAGTTATATCTTATATAGAAAAATGCAATATTGGGAGAGAGTTAAAACCCAAAATGATAAAACTTTCCAAAACCTTACCTCAACCAGAAAAGGAAAAATATATTGCTCTTTTAAAGGAATATCAAGATGTTTTTTCTTGGAGTTATGAAGATCTCAAATCTTATGATACCAACATAATCCAACATAAAATTCCAATAAAAGAAGATAAAAATCCTTTCAAACAAAATTTGAGAAGAATTAACCCTATCTTATTGGCTTTGATAGAGAAATAAGTAAAAAGAATGTATGATGCTCAGATTATTGCACCATTCAGATATTCTGATTGGGCTTCCAACTTAGTTCCAACAAGAAAGAAAATAGGAGAGATTATATTATGTGTCAACTTTAGAAATCTTAACAAAGTATCCTTAGAGGAAAATTACCCTTTACCTTAAATGGATCACATATTAAAAAGGGTAGTTGGTTCTTCTAGGATTTCTTTGTTAGATGGTTTTTCAGGATATAACCAGATTCTAGTCCAAAAAGAAGATCAGGCCAAAAAAACTTTCACCACTCTTTAGGGCACTTTTATGTATGTAAAAATGCCTTTTGGTCTAATGAATGCAGGGGAAACCTTTCAAAGAGCTATGGACATAGCTTTTGCAAATGAAATACATGACTTCTTGGTAATTTATTTAGATGAAATTATTGTGTTTTTCAAAACTGATAATGAACACTTGGATCATCTGGGATAGGTTTTTATTAAATGTAGGAAATTTGGCATCTCTTTAAATCCAAAGAAAATTCTATTTGGATTAGAAGAAGGCAAGTTACATGGAAATATAATTTCTAAAGAAGGAATTATAATAGATATCGCTAGGATAGAAGCAATTCTAAACATATGTCCACCAAGAAATATCAAAGAATTACAAGCTTTCCAAGGTAAGATAATTTTTTTAAGAAGATACATATCTAACTTAGCTGAGATAATTAGAGAACTAAACAACATGCTTAAAAAAGATTCAGTTCTTAAATGGATAGTTGAGGAAAAACAGTCATTTGAATCAATCAAATAGGTCTTGACTAAAACTTCAGTCCTAATAAGTTTTGATTTTCAGAAAGATTTCATAATTTTTTCATTTGCTTCGGAACACACCATTGTTGTAGTTTTACTGCAGAAAAATGACCAGGGATTTGAGCAACCCATATATTTCTTTAGTAAGAACCTTCGAGATGCCCTTTTTAAGTATAATATAATGGAGAAACAAGCCTTAGCTTTGGTAAAGGATATTAAATACTTTAGAGTTTATATTCTCTATTCACACATTATTTCCTATGTCCCAAATTCTGTAGTAAAAGACATTCTTACTCAGGATGGTCCTGATGGAAGAAGAGGTAAGTGGATTGCCACTATCCTAGAATATGACATAGAGATTAAACCCATAAAACACATCAAAGGTCAAGGACTAGCCAGACTTACGGCTGAATCTAATTGTAATGCCTTAGATATAAATTTCATTTCTCAAGTTGATGACCAGGAAGAAATGGCGACTCCAACAATCAGTGAAGCCTTTTTAGACTCACCTTGGTATTCAGATATCATCTTTGTACTATCAAACTTATAAGCTCCTCGTGGATTCTCAAGAACTAAAGCTAGATTTCTAAAAATTAAAGCAGTAAGATTTGTACCTTAGATAATATACTTTTTTGGAGAGATCATAGTGGGATTTTATTAAATTTTTTACTAAAGGAAGAAGCTGACAAAATACTTGAATAATTTCATGCAGGTGACTGTGGAGGACATTTATACTAGAAAACTACTACAGACAATATTCTGAGAGCTAGTTTTTACTGGCCTTCTTTGTTTGTTGATGTCAAAAAGTTTGTTACTTCATGCCACAAGTGCCAAATTTTTGAAGGCAAGAAAAAGTTGTTACCCCTACCTTTAAAGCTTATTTCAACTGAGATTCCATTTTAAAAATGGGGTTTAGACTTCATTGGTGAAATTCACCCTCCCTCTTCAGGCCAACATAAGTGGATTTTGACTGCCACTGACTATTTCACAAAGTGGATTGAAGCGATACCGTCTAGACAAGCCACTGATACAGTCATTATTTCCTTTCTAGAAAATAACATTCTTTCAAGATTTGGATGTCCTCAAAAGATAATTATTGATAATGCAGCAGCATTCAAATCCAAAAAGATGATTTCCTTTTGCCATAAATACCATATTACTCTAGGCCACTCTAGTGCATATTACCCTCAGGGCAATGGCCTAGCTGAATCCTCAAATAAAACCCTTGTAAATATCATTAAAAAATTACAGGAAGATAACAACAAATCTTGGAACAAGAATTTAGTTAATTCCTTATGCGCAGATAGACTTACTACTAAAAAATCAATTGGTACATCTCCTTACCAGCTTGTTTATGGAATGGATGTTTTTTTTCCATCCTCCTTAGGAGTGCCAGTGATGAATATTATCCAATAATTACAGGTTTAAACTAATGATATTCAGAGAAGGATTAACCAAACTGTTCACTTGCAACAAACAAGGAAAGAATTTTATGTTAAATCCCAAGTTATCCAGGATAAAATAAAGAAAATATTTGTTAAAAAGAGTAAAGAAGATGATTTTTACATTGGAGAACAAATGTTAAAGTGGGATTCCAGAAGCATAGACAAAGGTAAACATGGGAAATTTGATTTTCTATGGAAAGGACCTTATGTGATTTATGGATATAGGGGTAATAATGCTTTCTTCTTATAAAATTTGATGGAGCAAATCTGCAAGCAGAAGAAGTAAATGGCAGAATGTTGAAGCACTATTATTCATGTGAGATAACCAATAGTTAGTTTCAATTACTTTCGATCATTTTACATATACATTGAAGATTTTAGATTGGATTGGATATTTTCTTTACAAATTTGAAGCTCGGAGAGAAGACCCTAAGCTTTGAAAGGTAAAATATCATAAATATGAGTTATTGCAGAAATCATAAGATACTTACAGGATTATCACAGTCAAAGATCAAAGGCTACTAGTCTTAAAAGTTCTTGACATTTCACCAGGAAATGCCATCCCCATGTGGAGCCACTGTTAGGGTCCTATAATAATAGGGTTCATAAAATTTTGAATTGACTTTGATAGTCTTGTAAATATGTACATACCTTGCTTTCTGCAAGTTGTTTTCCCATATTTTGAAAAAATATAAAATAATAAAAGAGAAAAAAAGATGGTAAATAGTCCTAAAAGAAAGATAAAAGGACTTAGATAATATAGACCCCAAAAGAGAAAAGAGAACAAATAAGACCTCAAAGTGAGCAAGTCCAAATGCCACTACTTTTACTTTTAATGCAAGAATAATGATTATGTGCAGAGTGTCAATAAATTCCATAATCCATGATCAGTTAAATTGTTTAATCTTAACTTTCATTCTTTCAATTTCATGTTTCAGATAATGAATAAAGATTTTTCAAAAAGTTTAAACTTGACAAATGAGTAAATAGGTAGAGAATAATGAGGAGCTCAACAGTTTAATCTGAGCCCTCAGATGAAATAATGTAGACCTAGATAGTTTTATGTTTTGAAAGAAAAATGTTTTAAGGTTGCAAGCCTAAATGCACCTACAAAATGAAGAAAAAAATGTTAGAAATAAAGCTGGGTAGGTAGAAAGAAGTTGAGAAAGCATGCAATATCATCAGGAAAAAATCACTAATCCCCCCCCCCCCCCCCTACGAGTATTCAGTATTCTAAATTATCAGTAAAAAAGGCTCAGAGAATTTCTCTGACTTCTGTTGGGACTGGACCCAAGGCTCGGTGACTGATTAGTTAAAAATATTGAGTTCCTACATTTAACTCACATTGATCAGCATCTACCCTTCATTCATACATAAAAACCCCTTTTTCCCAAGTAAAGACACATTCTTACTTAGAAAAATTGAAAACCTTAAAATAATTAATTTCATTCCCTTCAAAATCATTCATAGAAACTCTCAAAATACATTTATCCTAAGTATTAGTGAAGTAATATAAAAGATGAGCAATGCTTTATTTTTACACTTTATTTAGAGATAATATGTGTTTTGTTTCCTTTTACTATACCTTTATTCATATTAACACCTAACTTATTGTAATAAATCCCTAATTTACCCTCCGTATATATTAAATCCCTTATATTTTTATAAACCCCCCAAAAAACCCATTATTTTACGTTTAGACCATAGTTTTATATCCCACATGCGAAATATAAAAACCTCGCCCTAGCAAACTCCCTTGGTCTAAACCTATCTTTATTTAAATACTCTACCCCTATAGTTTTAAAACTATTCAAAGGTTGAAAACTATATAAATACTATCGTGCCCGCATGTGAAATTTGAAACATTTTACAAATGTTTTAAATAAAAATACTACCCCCTCACCTATATTCATATAACCCAAGGTTTTGTATTAATTAAATGATTAGTTATAAAGGTCAAAAAACATTTCCACCTATGCAAACATCTCGGTCCTACCTTCCATTTCAATGCAACTCCCAAATGAATCTGGACCCTTCGCATTGATCCCCCAAATCCGACAGTTGACATCCAATATCGCACAGAAAAGATGCACGATCACCCAAACTCCAAAGTTGTGCGAAATGGGCAGTTTCACAGTTTTGTCTCTCCTCCACGTGCCCTTCAAACATTTGATCATGTGGGTTGAGCCTAATACTACTTACCACCCAAAAACCGTGCGATAACCATTAATTGTTTCTATTCTTTGATACCCAAAACTGTTGCTCCCGCTCGATGTGACCAGCAATCAATGCCAAAGTAATATAACAAAATGCATTTAAAACATTAAAAAATGCATTTCATTCCTTATCTTCTGCGCATTAACCTTAACCCTACTCGTGTCTTCTCGACTGTAAAATCACCCTTTTAAAGCTTTTTTTCCGCCATTTCTATGCTCGAAGCCTGTATAATTTTCCCTGCAAGCTTTAAATACTGTTGAGGAGTAACACATTGCTCCAAACAATTCATAGAAGTTTCTAGCTTGTTCAAAAACCTCAAAAAATCATTCTGAAGCCAAATACCTGCATTACAACAAGTACTTTTCTCAAATTGGAACCTGAAATCGATTTAAAAAACCTTTAAAAAGGACAAAAGCATACTTAGGATTTAAAAATCGAATAAGAGAAATTGCCAAAAAGCTCCAAAAACAAGCCAGACCCTATCAATTTTTTCCCAGAAACCCTGTTTTTACTGTTGTGCACTATTTTGAAGAAATTTGTGATTTTTCAGAGTTTAATGATTTATTTCAAGCTCTAAAACAAGCCAGAAAACCTCGGCAAGTGCCCTAAGCCTCTATAACCCTTTTCAAAAGAGTTTTTCAACCTTATTTTCCAATCAGATACTCAGGAAACCCTTGTTTTCTGTTCTAAACCAGTCAAGCGCCTCTAAACCTCTTTCATGGACCTATTTGGAAAGAAAACCCAAAGAAGCCATACTTAGCCAAATTTGTCCAAAATATCCTCCGCTAAAGTAAATTGCTTCCGCAAAACTGTCTATACTTGCAGAAAGTAGCCCAAAGTTCCTAAGAAGTTGAGTACAAGTAAGCCTGAAGCTTCCAAAATACCTAAACCAACCCCTGTTATCACTTCTAAGACTGTCATAGTGGTAAATCCTCTCCAACCACGTGTTTTTGATGTTGAACACATCCCACTAGCTGACACTGATTACAAGATAGCAGATCCCATTGTTGAATATAATCAGCTAGATATCCATAAGTGGTGTTTTGAAAATTCTCTAGATAAGGAAGAAGAAATCCATATTTGGGAATCCAATTTTCCCAAATATGTTGTCCCATTAACTCACCCTTGCCAAGAAGTTATCATATTATGTCAGAAATATTATATGCCTGATCAAAGAGCCATAATCAATGTTGATTAAGAAGTTCTTTTCACTATCACTGCTCAATATATCAACCAAATGTTACAGCTTCATCCTGACCCCCAAGCAGTCCCTTTATCCATAGAGGCCTTAAACCAGCTATATATTGGCCTAGATTTTTCCTTTCATGCCCTTACATGTAGAAATTCCTAAGTTGAATCCCCCATATTCTGTTGATAAATTCCCAGAAGGGTAAAGACATGTGATTTCCATGCTTTCCTTCATCCTTGGATATTTTACTGATGAGCATACTGATGAATCCATCTTGGGATTCTTATCCACTTTCTCCCCAGGTCAGCCCCCATCAGTCATCTTAGACTATGCTAGTTTCATTGCAGATAATATCCATTATCAATTAATCAAATTGCCAATTGAAGGAGTATTCAGATATACTTCCTTCCTTTTCCATATGTTTCTATATTTTCAATCAAAGAAATTCCTAGTTACTCTACAAAAGCTTGACATAGAGGGAAATCCTCTATCTGTCATTTTTTGGACTACATTTCTTAGGAAAGAGTGTTCATATTTCACATATTCAGCCTGTTCAGAGTTATTTTTACATCTAGTGATCACAATGTTGACCAAAGCAGAGAAACCAAGAATTAATGAAGAAATGAAAAAGATCTTATAGTTGTCAGAACAGAGTAAGGTTGGTGACTGGTATTTATATGAGAAGAATACTGAGATCAGAGTATTTGGGTCAAACTTGTTACCTTACAAGTTACCCAAGCATGTTTCAATGTGGATCTTTTCCCTGGAGTATATCAGGAAAATCATAAATTATAATTCTATTAATTTCATGGAAGCTAGGAAGAAAACTCAATTCAAATTAAAGAATCGGATAGGGTCATTCATATACAATCAAAGGGATGCACAGAAAGATGTAACAAAGAAGTTATTGGAATATAAGTTTGAAGAAAAATTTTCATGGAATTATGGTCCACAAGGGATCCTGAGTAAACTAAGGGTTAAATGCAAATTAATTCCCTTTATCCATGAGTCAAAACCATAAATAGAGAACTTTTCTAATCAGATTGAGTGGATCGAAAATACCTTAACAGATGCATTAAACTAAAGGGATACTAGTCATAGTTTGGAAATTTCCAAAAAACCAGAGACATCCACTAAGAGAATTAGGGAAGAGGGAGCCTATGTGGCAGAAACTACAACTGAAACTAAGTTCAAGCTCATCTATAAAAAAATACCTAAGTTAGATTCAGTTGGTAAAGAAAATGTGACATTTAACAATGATGATACAGCTACACCAAAGAAAAATGTTGATACTGCAACAACCATCATAAATGAATCAGCCATTAACAATCAGAATGAAGGAAAAGTCAAGACAACAAAGCATGGAAGCCTCTTCCTCACAGTCAGCTGAGGAAAAAGATTTGGATATTAAAGAAAACTATAAACAGATTAAATTGAAGAATGAAGAAATCAAAACTGAAATCTATTCTCAGTTCTTGAAATAAAAGCCAGGCAACCAGAATAGATTCCTATCAGCATTTGATTATTCAAGAAAGAAACTGATAATGTCAGTATTGCAGCCCATTTTATCAGTGCCAAAAATAGTTGTTGATTATAATAAATTGGATCTACAAGTAGCAACAGACAATATTCATGAACTAGATCAGATAGAGTTTCACAGGAATATATCAGAAATTTTGTGTTCTATAGTTACAACAAAGGCCATGAGTGTTCAAAATCTTGAGAACACTATCACTAATATGTAAGATCAGATGAAATTAGATAAAATTTCATTACATGCTAAGGATCTCAAAATTAAATCCTTGGAAGAACTGGTAATTAAAGTGGGATATGATCCTGCAAAGTCAATGCAACAGAGTTATTGTTGAGAAAGAAGAATGAGGACATTGCAAGCTTGAGGAAATAGCTTAAGCTTCCTCCAAGTGAACATCCCCAGGCTAAAGAAATCCTACAAGAACATAATGACAAAGATGACATGATGAACATCATCTTTCATCTTACAAGATAGATTAAGGATATGGAAATTCAGATGGACAAACTTGTCCAAGAAAAGGAAATAGTGAAAGAGCCAGAACCACCTACAGTTATTCCCATGGTCACTACTCTTGTGCCTTCAACTCTATATGAAGAGTTGGCACCAAAATTTCCACTGGTAATTGTAGTGCCAGTGATTTCATCCACCGCATCAGCTACTGATTCATCTTCAACAACAGTACAATCTATAGATGAGGCCAGTAAACTCGTGAAAGAAATGGAAGAGATGTCTTTAAAGACAAATGAGATTAATAGATTAACAAAGATGGTAGAAAATCTTGAGAATTCAAGAAAATTGGCTTAGATAAATGCCAAAACACATGAACAAAAGGCCATCAGATTAAATGAACAGCGGAAGAAACTACAATATGAGTTAACCTTAATAGAGAAAATATAATACTTCAAAAACTATCTTTGGAACAATGCCATTGAAGCCATCCATGATGTATGGCCTTCAATTTAGGTAATTTTTGAGCAAAGAGAGTTATTACTAGCAGCCCAAGCATAAATTCAAAAGACTCAAAGTGAGTTGGCTAACAAACGAGAGCAAGATGTAAGGCTAATCACTTTCCTTAATAACAAAATTAGACAGGAGTTGGAAGAACTCAAGATTAATGACAGGACTACAACTATCATAGAAATTAGGAAAGTTACTACAAAGAAGAATCTAATGAAGCAACTGGAAGAAAAATGTTAGAATATGAATACTGCCATAACCAGGTTCATGGTCAAATTCACAAATTTGAGGCAAAAAGGACTGTCTGATATCATGGTTATTAATGACAAGTTGATGCCTTAGAATGACTATGATAAAAAGATAAGAGAATTTGCTAAGGAACAGGTAAATCAGCCACAAGGACAAGGCATTCCAACAGGGAAAGTCTTACTGAAAAAGTTTGAAGACTTATTCTACTTGCAGCATGAGATCAAACATTTTTCTGTCATTAAGCTAACCTTTGATAGATATACTAAAGCTGATGAAAACTTCAGGAAATTGAAAAAATATATAAATTCCTAAAAATGAGGATTGGCAATCCCTCATAGATTTATTGTGAAGGATAAAAAACAGACAAATGAAATAAGAAAAATATGTTTGCTGATTTTACTACCAAAACAGTCTATTTTTACAGCAGTAAACAATTTTGACAAAAGGTTAAAGAGTATTCGAAGTTAAAGAGTATCAGTGAATAGATAGAATCAGATAAAGAGTATTAGACAAGTCAAAGCATATTTCAAAAATATCGAAAGCCAGCAAGGAGGACACCAAGGCAGCCAAATGCATTTTATCCTCAAAACAGTTTGTATTTCTTCTGGATAGATAGGACAACTTGCTGATTTGTTAAGAAACTGTCTCTATTATTGCTATTATTGTTGTAAAGATATTTTATTTTCCTAAGATAATTCCTAGAAGCTTTCTAGGATATTTTGTAAAACATTACGTATAAATACTTCATCTTTAGAAGTATTTTGTGTGGAATAAATTTCTAGAGATTATTATAGTCATTTTTGTTGGACATTGGAGGCTTTTGTGTTTCGAATTTCAAGTAGCAAACTAGATCAATTCAATTGAAATCATACTTCAGCATTCCTGGGATGAACTATCTGGAGTGAAGTACTTCCTTACTTTTCACTATTATCTTTCTTAGTTACATGCATCCATCTATGTTTGTTCTAAATTTGAATGTATAACTAGGAGTATTACTACAGGATTTGTTAAAAGCACCCTATTTTTAACTAGATATCATTTCTATATTTTTCTCTGATTTCCAGTGTAGAGAATTCTTAATTTCTCTCTCATTTGTTTTACCTCTGCCTACTACTTCCCTTTTCCGGACTATCAGTGGTCTGAGACATCATAACTGATTGTGGCACAAGTGACCATCTACATTATTATTTATAAAAGACGTTTTTTATATAAAAATAAAAACCGTTGATAATGAATAAATATTTACCTTTAAATATGCTATCTTAATATTTGTAATATACAATTTAAAGTATGCTATATTAAAATTGTTAAGTGTTAAATTTGTAATTTACAAATATAAATTGTATGAGAAATTGTTTTTTATTGGAAAATTTATATGACAATAGTAAGATATGTTCAAAATGTAAATAAAAAATGTGAAATGGTCATTTCTCTGTAAAAATTTTGAGTGTAAAATTTGAGGAAAGGTTTTGTTGGCGAATAGAGGGTAAACCTAGGTTTGGAATGAATTTTCCAACAAAACGCTTCACATAACCTTTCAGAAACACCTACACGACTATCACATCTACTAACTTTGTTCTCATAATAATTAACGAAGAAAATAAAAGAAAATTTACCTTCTTTTCATGGCACAGAGTATCTCAATTATTTAAAACACCTATTTAATCATAAGTTGTCCTAAGTAACACTTTTACTACAACACTTTATATACAAGTTATGTTTGCAATGAATATATGTAACTTTATCCTACTCCATCCATGTGGATTTACAGGATTATTATTGCATGTAATAGATATTTATTTGAAGGCTTACAATGTGTGTAATCCATGGCTTTAATCACGACTATACCACTGGGATTTGTGACCAACTTGCTCAATATAGCTACCCAACATTAAATTCACATTAACCTTTCATTGGGAGGTCTCCATGAGGTGTTGTCTGGATGAATGTGTGACATGGGTGGTTGTCCATAGTTGATTGTCATTGATTGCACTGCTACAATGGATCTTAAGGTAGTTAGGGTTTTAACCCTACCCCCAAACCCTTCGGTGTTAGTCATTGTGAGTTTGAAACTTAGTGGTCTTCCGCTCTGCAATTCCTCTTCTCAAGATAGGGGTGACTCTGTTGTTCCTGTCGTTTTCTAGGCATCTTTTCCTAAAGCTCCCATGTCCACCGGTGCCAAACCTCCCTAGAATATTTCCATGATTTTCTCGCATCTTCACCCGAGCCTATTCCATTTTCAAGTATTGGCACTGTCTCACCATTTGGGTTTTGGATAAAAGTCTTAACAATCGGGGTATTTCATTTTGGTATTTCCATTTTATTGAAATTTCCTCTATTTTTGTATAAGTGAGGTGACAGGAGGAGGTCAAGCCCTTCTCAGCTAGGTAAGGTTTTCCTCCAGATGTCTGTTACATGATCCATTTCTATTTATCTTCCATTTCTTTTTCTTTCCACTTTTACTAATTTACTGATTTTCTCATTGTGTAGGTAATCCTTACCCCCTACACTCGACTTTGGCTTGGACTCAACTTAAAGACTCATACCAGACTCTGACAAATCCCTTTCACTCCAGGTAATATATTGTTTTCTCATTGAGGATGGATTTTGGTTTACTCCAGGATTGTCGTATATGTTGTGGTTCAATATTTAGTTTTGTACACAAGTCTTCTTTTTTATAGGGTTTATTAACCCTAGGGTACTCAAGCACTAAGGCCTAAGCCTATGTATGGCATGGTAATTTTCAGCTTATGTATTAGTCATTTTAATCTTATTTGATGAATTATGTGCAATTGAAAGAGGGTTAAACTCCTCGTTTAGGTTCTTTCGCCATTCATTAGAGTTTTTTGTAGAGAGTGCTTATGTATACCACTATGTTTTTTGTTCACATAATTTTTTTTTACTAACAAGTACTCTAAAAGAAATAATATTTTTTAAATGTCGAAGAGCAAGAATGTTTTTCTTAATTTTTCGTAGCTTTAATATTATTGAAATTCTATGTGAAATGGCTTAGGATTTCATGACTATATTTCTCTAGTGAAAGATCTTATATTACATTCTTACATGGTTGGTTTTGGCACTATTATATTATGTATAATTTGCTTGCTTAAATCACAATGTTATATATGTTTATATATGAAGTTTCTTTTTTGTTATAGTTTCTCTTTTCCATAAGCTGATTTTCCAAGAGTTTCGGAGGACGTAAAAACCTTATGGTCCCCTTGGGTAGAGGGTTTAAACCTTTCAAATTTTAAATCAATCTTCTTTTGTTGCGATATACCAATATTCGGATGAATGTCTCCATGGTTAATTTTCTCACCAGTGCATGATCTCCAAGTTCTCTGGGGACAGTTTTACCAATTTGGCTCTACATTTCTTTACTTAGCAATATGTTATGTTATATTCTTGGTATTCTTATCATGTGTGTTTTCCTTAGATTCCCCTAATACTTAGGGTTTTGGCTATCACAACCGTTCTTCACTTGTTTTCTTTCCCACAGCCTTGTTGGCTGGAACATGGTAGACAGAGTAATGTTATATATACAGATATTCTTTCATGTTTCATAATGGCCATTAAATTTTAGGGTGGTGTCTGGTTCTTAACCATATTATGGACTTTCCTGGTTTGAACTATCACTAACTGTACTCAATTCATCTACCTTTAGCATATTTTTATTCCCATTAAACTAAAGCAAGATAACAAAATAATATATTTTGTTATTTATTTGAGATGTATGTCTTGCCTATAGTTTATGTTCTATAAATGAATAGCAAACGTAAATATTCTTACACAGATAAATATAGCACTGTACATCATGATTTTCCAGAATCAACACATAACCCAATAAACCTTATTTGAGATATTGCTTGACTGGTTAGGCCACCGAACCATGAATGAGGTGATCACATCCTCAACTCCCCCCGTGATCCTCAACAGAATGGAAGTTAGCAGAAATTTCTTTGGAGTTAGACCTCGCGACTCTTGTCTAGTCTTTTCTCCAATCCGGACTGCAAAGTCCCACTAGTTTTCCGTCAGCTCTGGATCACTCTGTTTTCACAACTACCTGTTGTTCCCTTCCTTTTACTTCTCATAAAACCCCTTCCCCAGTCTGATATTTCCTTATTATTCTTAGAGGAGAAGGTAACTGTCAATATTTTCTTCTTCCCAACTATTCTGAAGTCTTGGAATTATTTACTAATGAGTCAAAGAAATTCTCAATTTATTCTTTGTTTATGAAAATCAAAATATGGTTCTTTAACCAATTTAACACATTCGTTAGTCCCTTTTCTCATTTCATAATCAAATTTAATTTTGCAAAAGTTTTTAAAATAAAAATGAAGTAATTAAGCTAGGTGTTACATCTTCCCCCGCTTAAGGAAAACACCATCCTCAGTGTTTCTAATCCCTCATTGAGACAAAATCTGGATATGATCCTCGTATAAAGCGTTCATCTTCCCAAGTAGCCTCTTCTAGGCTAAAGTTCTTCCACTCCACTTAAAATTGGGAGACGTCTTGCCTTCGAAGCGTTATTTATCTTTCCTCAAGAATGCATTGAGGCTCTACTAGGAGTTCATCATCCAGTTCGACCTGAAACAAGTGAAAGAAAAATAATTAGTTAATTAGGTATTCATCCCATTTTTAGCAGAGAAATTAACAATTACAACTTTCATAAACGTTCTTCCAATGTATTATATGCTTGGGATCATGCACATATCTTTTCAATATAAATACATGAAACACATTGTGCATGCGTATGTAACTGGGTAAATCTGGTGAATAAGCCACTGACCCCTTCATTTCCAAAATTTGGAAAGGCCCACAGAACTGTGGAGCAATTTTAGCACATGTATTCCACCTTAGAGTGATTTTCTTGGGTATAATTCTAACATATATGTGATCTCCCACTTTGAACTCTCGATATGTCCTTTCGTTTTGAACGAATTTTCTGTCTGTCCTGGGACACTTTTAAATTTTGTCAAATCTTTCTCACTTCATGTTCCATTTCTTCCAACATTTTCAGCCCAAGCATTAATTTATGGATGTCTAGCACTATCTCTCATACAAGGCATCAAAGGGACTCATTTTTAGAGACACTTGGTACCCATTATTGTAGGCAAACTCTAATAAATGTAGATAATCTCCCCACTTCATGGGTTGATGCTTTACATACATGTGTAACATGTCTTCTAATATTTGATTCACCTACTCATTTTTCCCCTCTGTTTGCGGATGATAGGTAGTACTGAACTGAATTTGCGTGCCGAAACCGGTGAAGAGTGCCTTGAAGAAAGTTGGGGTAAACTTCACATCCGGATCTGAAATATTTTTTTTCGAGATATCATGTAATATAAACACTTCCCTCATAAAAATATCAATAATTTGTTTCATTTTCTAAGTTAGCTGGACCAGTATGAAGCCATCTTCCTTACTGAGCCTATCCACAACCACCATAATAGAATCATTGTGTTTCTTAGTCCTTGGTAATCCAATAATAAAATTGAGTGAAATAACTTCCCATTTCTACTCTAGTACAGGTATAAGTTGTAGTAAACCCGCAGGGTGTTGATGTTCCACATTGACCTGTTGAAATTCCAAACACTTAGTCGAGTATTCAATAATATGTTTACCCATCCTAGGCCAAAAGTAATCTTTCCTAATTGTTGTCAGCATTTTCTGGTAACGAGGGTGTCAAGCATGTTGGGCCACTAATTTGTATTATTATTATCACTTCTTAACATATATTTCATCCATTTCTAATGTTATTTTATCACATTATTTATCATAATTTATTATATAATTGCATTTCATAATTATTGATTCTCTTTTATATAAATAATACTTGTTCTCCTTTATTTTAATAAATTAATGATTTTTATGCATGATTTTTCTAATGATGGTTTATTAATGAATTCATTATAACATCACTCATTGTTTTAGCCTCCAAGTTCTCTTCTAGATTGCAGATTTGATCTTCAATTATTAATCAAATATTCCAACTTAGAAATTTTCTAGGATAACAAGAGACAATTTTACGTTGAATGTTTTCGGCAAACGAAGAATAATCCCAAAAATATGAGACATGGGTTTTGTGCAGAACAGACCAAATTAATTTAGTAGTGAGAATTTTTCCCAAATTTTGTTTTAATTGAGAGAAATATGAGGTTATTCGAAGGACATATTTGCATATTTTCTGTTGTGGCCATTTTCGAAATTGCCGCAATTGTAATTGTTGGATTCGACTTGTGCCAGCCAAATCATGATGGAAATATCTTTCAGATCTTATCTTGGTTATTGAGATCTTGTAGTTGGTCTATTTCCCTTTGTTGTTTGTATATTTAAAATAACAAAAATAAGAGAGAAGGGATATAACACATAGGAGACAACACATAGAGGGTTGGCTACGCAAGGAATTGAGCTTTGTAACAGAACATTATTTTAATGCAAGATTAATTTCATGTTACTTTTGTAAGTTTGTAAGTATATTTCAGCCCTGATCAGATAGTTGGGCCCACTCTCTAATTAGGTGTTGCATATTTCCAGTGCATTGTTATTTCTATTTCCTATTTTGTATAGTTTGCAATTATTGTGACAATAGATGTACTTGCTGATACTTTTATTGCTGTGAATGCATTGTAAGCTTTACGATTTATTACTATCATCTCTTTATTTGCTATTAAAGTGATTGTTTCTTTGTTTAAATTATCAAATCCACAATTGATATTAGAATTGTGCTATTATATCTGCACATACTACGCGCGTTAGCCTTGCAATAACCAACGCACCCGAATTGATAATTAATGTGGGAAAGGGTTTGAATATTCATTCACACTTGGATACCAACATTTTGGCATCGCTGTCGGGGAGGCTAACAAAGGTGCAATAATATGATTCATATTGATCTAAGGATCAATCTCTCATCCTAGGGAGGGAAATGGTACCCTGCTCTAGGTCCTGAGCATAGTTGTTCTGTTTTTCTTTTTTATTGATTTCTTAGGAACCAACCTCTCATCCTAGGGAGGGAAAATCTACCATGCTCTAGGTCCTAAGCATAGTTGTTCTATATTTCTTTTTGATTGATTTCTTAGGAACCAACCTCTCGTCCTGGGGAGGGAAATGCTACCCTACTCTAGGTCCTGAGCATAGTTTTTCTATTTTTATTTTTGATTGTTTTCTTAGGAACTGATCTCTCTTCCTAGGGAGGGAAATGCTACCCTACACTAGGTCCTAAGAGTTAGTCATTTTTCTTTGCTTTTCATTCTGCTGATTTCTTGGGGCCCAATCTCTCATCTTAGGGAGGGAAATTCTACCCTGCTTTAGGTCCCGAGCTTAATATTTCATTGATTTTCTTTCTTTATTTGTGTTTAAACACCCAATCTCTTGTCCTGGGGAGGGAATTTTCACCCTGCTCTAGATCTTGAGCTTTAAGAATTGTTTTATTTTTTTTTCCTTCCTCCGATTCTATGAACAAAGATCTAAAAAAAAAGGCAGAGGATGAGGTCAATGAAGAAAACATCAACACAATCTCAAACCCAATCAAGGAACTTCACAATGTGACAAATATGGGAAATAAATACTATATTGAAGGTTGGTTTAACTTTGTTGTTTTCTTGCAACATCACTCCACACTTCAGCAACTCTTGATACCATCATTAACAAGGAAGTTGGTCTCTCATACCCGTGTATTTATTAACATACATTTTTCAAATACAAGTATGTGCATACTTGAGGTCTTATTTCAAAAATGGCTTCACTTGAAGTACTCTTATATGTAAGTATATTTTGTTTTTCAAAGTAGAGTAGTGTAGCGTGGAATATAGAATGAATAAATACATAAATAAATAAATTTCTTTATATGTAAAAATAGTTGTTTTTGTTGCAACAGGTTACAAAAATTAACATCAGTGATCAATATTCAAAATTATTTATGTATGTATATGTATTATGTTGAAAATATAATTTCTACAAACACTCATATTAATTTTGATCAGCTTCTTGGAAAAATTCCTTGATTATCATATCTTATGGCTTGCGGGTTTGATGAGAATTCTAGAAAAATAATGGGGACAGTCATGTTTTAAGGGACCAAATTGACATATTTTCAGGACCTATTTCTATCCTACATAGCCCTTCATGTCTAATTTATAACCCAATTTGAATCACTCGATTTATATTTGAAATCAAAAAGTTATTACCAAAACAATGACAGGATGTTTAGTAGGAAGCTCAGGAATAGCGTTGGGACAATATCTTTTTGGAGGCATAAATGACTAGATTTTTAAAACCCATTTCTATGGTATATTTGCCTATGAGTCTAGTTTACAAATAAATTTGAATCACTTTATTTTGATATCATATGAGGAATTTATGACCAAAATACTGAACGTTTATCGTACATCAGCACTCTTGAAACTCTCTTTTCCCGGTTGTTCACTAGCATATTTGACCCATCAATTCTTCTTTCCTTAAAAATTTATTATTATTGGGGATAAATACATGAATATAATTAAATCTCCAATTTTAATCAGTTCAATCTGTCATCAAATGTAAATTCTATGTTTGAAATATCAACTGTTGGTCTCAACTGGAAACTCGAAAATGACTCTGTATGCAAGTTGTTCTAAGAAAAATTAACATACCATTACATGGAAATTTTAAAAACTATTTATATCGAAGACATCTCTATAAATTTGATTTAATTTGGCTTTGAAATCACTCAAATCAAACGAAAAACAAAGAAATTATGATTGAAACACTGTTGGTTAGTATGGTTAGCCACCACTCTCCTGCAGGTAATAAATTAATTTTACTTTGTTGTTTTTTTTTTCCCATGGATTTGTTTTATAGAGTAAATATTTGTTTTTTTTTCATATTTCTTGGATTAGGAGAGCCTGATCACCTCTCTTCTTCCATGATTTCATGTTTTATTGTAGGTAGAAACTCATTTTTTGCAGGTCCTAGGAGAATAAATGAGGTCAATTTATGAACAACTGAGTCTTGAAGGAAATGATAATGAAATAAAAAAAAATTCAAAGACATTTGCTGACATAGAGAAAGAAAACATGAATAAGTTTCATCACTTAATGGATTTATAACATGAGAAATGGGGAATTGATTTCCATTTGAAGATCCAATTCATTTCCAAAAAAACATTTTTCCACTCATTCACCATTCACAAAAAGCATTGCTGCAGCAAAAATCATAACCATTGTAACTTAAGTTATTTATTTATTTATTGGTTTTCAATAAAGAGTCATTTATTTTCTGATTTCTCTTATGTTTTTATGCTTTAGGTATTGTTTACTTCAAGGTCACATTTTCTTTGTTTTGTTCTCAAAATAAAAGAAGCGAGTTCTTAAGTTTCATGATGTTGTTACTATGGAATATATTTTTTTAAGTGTTGCATGCTATTTCGTCAGTGCTGTGAATTCTTCACTGCTGTTACTCCAGAAATTTTTTCGAAGTGTTAGATGTTGTTACTCCGTCGGTGTTGTGAATATGTCATTTTTGTCACTGCGAATTTTTTTTCTAAGTGTTGGATGTTGTTACTCCGTCGACGCTACGAATCCGTCACTAATGTTTCTTCAGAAATTTTTTCTAAGTGTTGGATGTTGTTACTCCGTCGGTGCTATGAATCCATCACTTTGTTACTCTGGAAAATTTTTCTAATTGTTGGATTCTGTTACTCCATCGATGCTGTGAATCTGTCACTACTATTGCTCTGAATTTTTTTTCTAAGTGTTGGATGATGTTACTCCATTGGTGTTGTGAATCTATCACTGATGTTACTTTGGAAAATTTCTATAAGTGTTGGATGTTGTTACTCCATAGGTGCTATGAATCCGTCACTACTGTTACTCTGGAAAATTTTTCTAAGTGTTGGATGTTGTTACTCCGTTGGTGCTATTAATCCACCACCATTGTTACTCCGAAATTTTTTTTGAAGTGTTGGATGACGTTACTCCATTGGTGCTATGAATCCATCACTGTTGTTACTCCATAAAATTTTTCTAAGTGTTGGATGTCGTTACTCCATCAATGCTATGAATCCGTCACTACTGTTACTCCAAAAAAAAATTCTAAGTGTTGGATGTTGTTACTTCGTTGGTTTTTTGACTCCATCATTGCTGTTACTGCATCATTGTTGTGACTCTATCACTGATGTGACTCTCTCACTATTTTTACTTTGTCACTGTTGTTATTCCTTCGGTGTTGTTACTCCTCCGGTGCTGTTACTCCAAAAAAATTTCTAAGTATCCAATGTTGTTACTTCTCTGATGCTGTTACTCCCGGAAATTTTCTAAGTGTCTAGTGTTGTTAGTCCTCTAATGATGTTACTCCTCTGGTGATGTTACTCCATGGTGATATTTTTCGAAGTACTTGGTGTTGTTACTCCTCTAGTGTTGTTACTCTGCCAAGGTAAGTCGTCAGGTATGTCCTCGTCCGACTCCATAGATTTAATTGGTATTTTACTTATGACATGACCAACTATGAATGATAACATACATACCTTACTTGGGGGGAGGTCTCATATTTAGTAATAAGGATGATTATTATGGAAAGTCTTGTCAGGAATGATTCACTCTTAATTCCTCATTATTTTGTAAAGTGAATAATCCTCCTTCATGTCACCTTCCTAACATTGTTATTTTCCCATTTCCTTGTTATTACCTAAGTCATGGTTGTTGTTACCTCAGTCACAACTATTGTTGTTGGCCAATTTTAACTTTGGATTCAACATATGTAGGTCATTTTTATTTGTTTTTCTCTTTGGTGAACGAGAAATACTTTAATAGTTTAGGCCCTCTTTGACGTAATGATTGGGTAGTCAGTTTATCTTTGTTTATATCTAAACATAATCTTACTTTTAAGGAATAATTATTCAAAGATGATTTCATCATGCGAGCTTTCAATTTTCCAAATTGGTCAAGTCCCTGATCTTGTAAAATTTATGATGATGACCACAAAAATTTATTTAAATCCTTCTGCCATTATCTAATGAACTATTACTCAACCCCAATCTTAGAAATAAAAAATACATTTATCAACAGTCATTTGAAGGCTATTATTTTTTGAGAAGAAAAACTATCAAAGTTGAAAATAGTTATTACACAACTTTTTCTCCCATCCCTAGCTCTTAAGGAGCTCACCTGCCACCCCATCTATTAAGTAATATTTTATTAATTAATAATAACCATAGTTAAATTTTAAACATAAATAGTCAACTAGAGGATAGGAGGTCTCATCAAGAGCTGACCTACCATGACCATCGGTCCTAATAAAGTGACATTACCACTACTGGTCACCAAGCCACGGTAATGGCCTTTGGTCATAAAATTGAAGGACAAGAGGTCTCATCATGAGCCAAATTTTTCACTTTTGTTAGCTCCCGTAAATGACATTGTTATTAACTAGTTACCATGCCAGAACAATGATCATTAGTTGACATCTAAGTAAATTGAAAGGATTTTGTAACTATTTACTCATTTATAATAGCTGGGACACTAGCATCTCAATGCGTTAAAGGCATCCCTGTCAAGGCTATAGATGCCTGCTGGTAGCAGTGGCTATGCCTGTGGTATAGAAGTTAATTTAATACTATAATCTACTTGGTTACGTTTTTTTCTAAAAGCTAATTTCCGATAAAGCTAACTATTGCATATACAAGGTTTTCCAGAACTCATGGTTCATGGGGTAATATTTAATCAATTGTTAGATGATGGTGGTTATGGTTTATATATATTATTGAGTTATAAATATCTATTTTACATGTTAGGGATGAAAATTTAAGGATATTCGATATTTGACATTTTGTATCATCTAATCCATCATTCATTGATTCTTCAAGTATCATATCTTTAACCAAAGATAGTTTCTTTGCCCAATCAGTCACCATTTATTCATATCTTAACAACACCACTACTTTTTTGAGGTGGTATAAAGAGGCCTAATTCTGATTTTGAAGCCTAGGTAATTGGATAGACCTTGAGAAGCAAAGGCTGAGATAACTAATTCTCATAATTTATGTTCTCATAACAACCAAAGCTTATGGGTATAGGGAATGCATATTTTCCCTTCTTATCCATTATTATCCCATGCCATTCACAATATGATTATGTCACTTTTATATGTAATGAGGTAATTGAGCTAATGAATTACTGATAAGGATACTCATGAGATGTTTTATATATGATAGGGAAACCAATTAGTTTGGTGGAAGGAAACCCTGATAGAGTTTCTGATTACTTTTTTCGGCTTGCATGGCTTCCACTTTCCGCATCACTTTGATCATCAGTTCAACCTATATCAGCTTCAAGAAATGTCAATCCATACATCCCATTCTGCATTCTTATGGAGGTAAAAATTGAGGTAAAATAGCATAATGTTTTGATTTATTAAAAGTTGAGGAGAATGTCATGAAAAACCATTGAGCATTATTCACTCATATTTTTCAACCATTGTTTCCCCTTCTTTACCACTTCCCATTTTTCAAAGACACAAAATATTTCAGTTTGGGGTAGTGTTACTTTCATTATCATGAACATGCCATTAATATTCTTTATCATCCATCGGTCTCCTTCTTCATTCTCAAAATCTCCTTTATTCCATGTTGTTATACACCAAGCAAACTTTTCAGCCATGATTATAGCAACCACCTCAATTTGTCTTCTAGTGTAGCATGAGGGCATGCTAATTCTCCAGTTTGGGGGAATATTTTCTATGCATGATGAATGATTTATCATTTCTTCCTCATTTAAGTTATACAATCCCAGGATTCTTGTGATTTTTGGACAACAAATAGGTATCATTAAACCCATAAATTTTCAAGCTAAAACAATTTTTAAATTCCAAAAAAATTATGCATTATTACCTAGAACCATTTTGCTGATATATTGAAATCCTTTCATTGCATTGATTTGATTTTCGGATTGGAGAAGCATTTTTATAGTCTAAATTTTCTTGTGCAATTTCAGCAAAATCCGGTTTGTAATGAAGTTTTTTTTTTTTTACTTGTATCATACTTTGTTGCAACTTCATATAAATATGTTTGAAAGTAAATATGAAAATTGTTTTAAGGAAGCATTTGGGGAATAAGCCTTCTCTTCCATGAACATCATGCGCTCGGGTGAGCATTTTGATTCTTGTATTACAACTTGGTTAATACAAAGGCATTGGGGTGTATGGGGATATGCAACATGTTCAGTTTGGGAGATATGTTGGGCCACTCATTTGTATTATTATTATCACTTCCTAACATCCATTTCATCCATTTATAATGTTCTTTTATCACATTATTTGTCATAATTTATTATATAATTCCATTTCATAATTATTTATGCTCATTTGGATAAATAATACTTGTTTACCTTTATTTTAATAAATTAATGATTATTATGCATAATTTTGCCAATGATGGTTTATTAATGGATTTGTTATAACATCACTCACTATTTTAGCCTCTAATATCTCTTATAGATTGTAGATTTGATCTTTAGTTGATAATTAAATATTCCAACTTAGAAATTCGTTGGGATAACAAGAGATAGTTTTATGTTGAACGATTCTAGAAAAGGAAGAAGAATCCTAAAAATATGAGACATGGGTTTTGTAAAGAATGGACCAAATTATTTTTCTTATGAGAATTTTTCCAAAATTTGGTCTTAATTGAGAGAAACGCAAGGTTCTTCGAAAGACCGATTTGCAGATTTTCTGTTGTGGTCGTTTTCCAAATTGTGGCAATTGTAATTGCCAGATTCGACTTGTGCCAGCTGAGTCATGATGGAAAGATATTTCATATCTCATATTTGTTATTGATATTTTGTAATTATTCTATTTCTCTTTGTTGTTTATATATTTAAAAGGACACAAATCAGATAGAAGGGATATAATGCATAGGATAAAACACATAGGAGATAACACATAGAGGGTTGGCTATGCAAGGAATTGAGCTTTGTAACAGAACCTTATTTTAATGCAATATTAATTTCTTGTTACTTCTGTGAGTTTGTAAGTATATCACAGCCCTAATCAGAGATTTGGGCCCACTCTCCGATCAGGTGTTGCATATTTCCTGTGTGTTATTTCTATTTCCTGTTTTGTATAATTTCAATTATTGTGATAGTAGATGTATTTGTTGATACTCTTATTGTTGTGAATGCATTGTAAGATTTACAATATATTACTGCCATCTCTTTATTTTCTGTTACAGTGATTATTTCTTTGTTTTAATTATCGAATCTATGATTGATATTAGAATTGTGCTATTGTATCTACACATACTATGTGTGTTAGCCTTGCAATAACCAACACACCCAGATTCATAATTAATGTGGTAAAGTATTCGAATATTCATTCACACTTGGACATCAACACTACATAAGAGCTTCGATGATACTCATCCAAAATCAGCTCCTTCAGCCTCATTTGGTTGGGAATATATATTTTCCCTCGGAAAAATAGTAGTTTTTCATTATTGATTTTATAATTTGATTGTTTTCCATGGTTTTCTGCCTATTGTGCTTACTCCCATAGGAACTGGTATTCAGGATAATTTTGCGATACCTCCTTCATTTACTCCTAAGCATTGAATTCCACCTGGTTAAAGTAATTCTCATAAATACCATGTTTTTTTCTACTTAGGGAATCAACAATGTGGTTTTCTTTACCTTTCACATGTTGAATTTCAAATCCAAATTAACTTAGGAATGCATTCCACATTTCCTAGCGAGCGTTTAGGTCAGACTGCTTAAAATATTTAGTCAGGTTGTTTGGTAATTTTTTAGAAAAAATATTTTCCCTAATAGGTAGTCCCTCCATACTTTGAGTGCGTGGACTACTGTGGTCAGCTCCAAATCATAAGAAGAATATTGATGGTCATGTTCCTTCAGCTTCCTACACTCATATGCAATTACTTTCCCATCTTGGGACAATATTGCCCCCACCCCTTCCTCACAAGCATCGATGCAAAATTCAAACTCCTTTTTTGGGTCAGCTACCTTCAATACAGAGGAAGTAGTTAATAGTTTCTTTAACCATTCAAAACTTGTTTG
Source organism: Pinus albicaulis (assembly GCA_034641835.2). Classification (NCBI taxonomy): domain Eukaryota; kingdom Viridiplantae; phylum Streptophyta; class Pinopsida; order Pinales; family Pinaceae; genus Pinus; species Pinus albicaulis. Next base: position 1,120,914,971 of record CM076583.1, on the reverse strand, counting down.
GCAGTCACTAGTCCACTTGAAAACTTGCAATTTTCGTTGCAAAGAGGTAATAGGAAATGAAATTTGAGAGAAATCTTCGATAAAACATTGGTAATATCCAGCTAAGCCCATGAAGGAATGTATATCTGCTACGTTTCTGGGTACCCTCCACTCCATAATAGTCTTTATTTTCCCTGGGTCTACTGATATCCCTTCAGCAAAAATTACATGGTTTAAATATTGGATTTTTTTCTTGTATAAATCACACTTACTAAATCTGACATAGAGTTGATGGTCCCGAAACGTTTTCAACGCCAAACATAAAATGTTCCTTGTTCCCTTTCATGGTTTTAGAATTAACGTATCCCACAAGGTGATACACTAGGATAGATGTATCCCTTCTCCAATAATTCCTATAGTTGCATATTTAATTCAGTCAACTCTGGTATACTCATTCAGTATGGAGCTCGTGACACATGAGCTACTCCACGTATTAGTTCGATTATCAAATCTATATCCCACTTTGGAGGTAGTCTCGATATGTTTTTAGGAAATACATCGGTAAAGTCCTGAATCACTGGTATATCTTCCAACGTATGGGTTTTTTCCTGATAGTTAGTAAATCCCACTTGGATAGCATAAATATGAAATCATTTCCGGATGCATTTTCCCAAGTGGGATGTAGTAATGGGACACAATTGGAGAGGTTTCTTAATTCCTTGTATCTCCTGACGAGTACCATCCCCACCCATATAACTGATGGTTTTATGTTTGTATTCTACTACTGACCAGTTTCCCTCTAGCCAGTCCATTCTTAGTAGTAATTCATAGCAACCCAAGGGTAAAACATTCAACTCTACATTTATATGTGGGTTCCCTATGTCTAAAAGGTAGTTGGATACTTTGGCATTGAACCTCCTCCTTGCCCTGGTGGCTAGTTGAACCAGCCAAGGATTCTTAAATTTGAGAATTTTTAAATTATATTTTGCAAGTACTTTGGGGTTGATGTAACTTAAATTCTCACCGGGATCAACCAAAATGGATACAGTTTGGGAGAATAACTTACCTTCCAGTTCTATCATTGTTGGCTAGTAATCCACCAACTAATATTATAATGCAAGGTTGATTATATTCCTTGTGACATCTCCTATTGTGGATGCTTCTTACATATTAGCTATAGTTTCATTTCTCACATGGTGAGGGAAGTTTTTATAATAATGCACTTCGCCACAACCCCAACATTACAACATGCATTTCTGTGTCTGACCATGATTTGGTCTATTGAATGCCTCCGTGGGCCTGTATTTTGTTGGGCATTTGGTCTTTTGCTGGTTTTTTCCAGGTTGTCTATTTGGTGGATTACTTGTAGATTTGTTGTAGTTACCCGACCTGCTGATCTTACAATTCTGATTACTCCTTTGCCCTTTTATTGGCAACCAATTCCTACCAGAATCTCATTTCATTTTCAATTTTTTATAGCACATTCATGCTTTTCGAATCAACTCATCCATAGTCTTGGGATTGACGAACTCGGTCCTTTCCTTCATGTGGGCAGGTAAACTACTAAACAATTGTTGTACCTTTTCTTTCTCATCCTTAAAATACGATACATACCTTAGTAAGGGGGGAAATTTATTTATGAATTCTTCCATAGACATATGCCCCAACCTTAGATCATGTAATTCGAGGGATTTTCCATCGTTAAAATGCTCCCTTAAATATTTCCTTAAAATATTTTTGGAACTTGTCCTAGGTCACATTCTAGTCATCAATTCCCCACGCATTTTTAACATCCTCCCACCACAAGGTAGCCTTTTCCTACAATTAATAAATAGCCAGTTGAGCTTTCAGTTTGTTGTTATATTTATAAACTTAGAAGTATTTATTCATGTTAAGAATCCATGCTTCAACCACTTCTCTGCTTCTCCATCGAACATGGGAGGCTTAATTTTTCTAAATTCTCCCTGAAGTTCCACTTTCTATTTTTTCATTTCTGGTCGATCGGACACATTCCTAAAATATTTTTCATTGTAAGCTCTGCTCCTGTTACTTTGTTGTGTGTGGCTCCCTTTAGGATTATCATCAACTTCCTTTTCATGCTCACCCTCATCTCGAGTGCCCCTCTCAGGATTGGTTGTGATGTGTGATGATTCTATCTATCTAAGAGGATTTTTAGAATCTTCTAATGTTCTTGCATTAATCTCTCATTATCGCTTCTTAATCAAACCATTTATATCTAAATTTGTTGCACCGTATCCAGAAGTTTATTGGTCTGATGTTGTTCTTCTTCTAGTAATCTGCTGGTTTGTTGATGTTGGTCTACAGTCAACTCTACCCACATTTCCAGGCTATTTTCTGGATTAGGAAGATGGTGAGCTTCCCCTGTAGCTCTGGGTGGTTGATATCCAAATCCCCTCCTCATCATAATATGTCAATAGCTTCTTTATTTTTGTCACTGTGCACAATTCCAATAAGACCATTGTTATTTGAATGGCCCATGTGGGTTCCAGCATGTTAACATCACTATGATACCATATGTCACATCTACTAAGTACCTTCTCATAATAATTAACACAACAAATAAATTTTTTTTTACTTTCTATGTCATGGCATGGGGTATCTCAGTTATTTAAAACACATATTTAATCATAAGTTGTCCTATGTAATATTCTTACTACAACAATTTATATACAAGTTATGTTTGCAATGAATATAAGTAACTTTATGCTACTCCATCTATGTGGATTTACACGCTAATTATAGCATGTCATACATATTTATTGGAAGGCTTACAATGTGTGAAACCCAAGGTTTTAATCATGGATATACAGCTGGGATTCATAATCAACTGGCTCAATCCAGCTACCCAACATTAAATTTTCATTAAGCTTTCAGTAGGAGGTCTCCATACGAAACTTTCTGGATGAATGCGTGAAATTTGGGTGGTTGTCCACCATTATTTTACGTTGATCGCACCGCTCCAATGGATATAAAGGTAGTTAGGGTTGTAACCCTACCCCCAAACCCTTCAACGTTAGTCACTGTGAGTTTGAAACTTGGCGGCCTTCCGCTCTGAAATTCCTCTTCTGTGGATATGGGTGACTCTATTGTTGTTGTCTTTTTCTGGGCATCTCTACCTAGAGCTCTCATTTTCACTAATTCCAAACCTCCCTAGACAGTTTCCGTGGTTTTATCACAACTTCACCCTGAGCTTATTCGATTCTCAGGTATTTGCATGGTTCCACCATTTGGATTTTAGATAAAAGTCTTAACATATAGGGTATGTCATTTTGGTATCGCCATTTGATTGAAATTTCCTCTGTTATGATATAGGCAAGGTGACAGGAGGAGGTCAAGCCCTTCTTTGCCAGCTAACTTTTTCTTCCAGATGTCTATTAATGTGACCAATTTATATTTCTTTTCCATTTATTGTGCTTACCACTTTTACTAATTTACTGATATTCGCACTGTGTAGGTAATCCCTACCCCTTAAGATTGGCTTTGGCTTGGAATCGTCTTAAAGACTCGGCCTAGACTCTAATAGTTCCCTATTACTCCAGGCATTGTAATATTTTCTCGTTGAAGGTAGATGTTTGATTTACTCTAGGATTGTCGTAGATGACATGGTTAAATATTTATTTTTGTACACAAGTATTTTTTTATAGGCTTTATTAACCCTATGGCACTCAATAACTGAGTCTTGATTCTATAGATGGCATGGAAATTTTCAGCTTATGTATTAATATTTCTAATATTATTTGATGAATTATGTACAATTGAAATAGGGTTAAACTCCTCGTTTAGGTTCTCTGGCCATTCATTAGATTTTTTTCAGAGAACACTTATGTATACCACCATGTTTTATATTCACATATTTTGTTTTTAATAACAATTACTCTAAAGGAAATAATATTTTGTAAATGTCGAAGTGCAAGAATTTTTTTCTTAATTTTCCGTAGCTTTAATATGATTGAAATTTTGTGTGAAATGGCTTACACTCTGTCATCTAGATTTCTTCGGTGAAATATCTTGCATTTCATTCTTACATGGTTGGTTTTGGCACTGTTAGATTATGTATAATTTGTGTGCTTGCATCACTTTGTTCTGTATGTTTATATATAAAGTTTCCTTTTCGTTATAGTTGTTGTTTTCCAAAGTTTATTTTACAAGAGTTCTAGAGGACGTAAAACCCTTCCGTTCCCCTTAGGTCCATGGTTTAAACCTCTTGTCTTTTAAATCCATCCTCTTTTGTTGTGATATACGAATATTCAAATGAATGTCTGCTTGGTTAATTTTCTCAACACTGAATGAGCTCTAGGTGCTCTAGGGATTGTTTTACCAATTTAACTCTGCATTTATTTACTCAGCAATATGTTATGTTATAATGTTCTTGGTCTTCTTATCATATACATTTTCCTTGTAGGCCCCTACTGCTTCGGGTTTAGGCTATCACAACCATTCTTGAATTGTTTTCTTTACCACATCCTTGTTGGCTGGAACACGGTAGACAAAGTAATGTTATATATATATATATATATATATATATATATATATATATATATATATATATATATATATATATATATATATATATATATATTCTTTCATGTTGCACAAATTATACTTAGAGTTGAAGGTTTCAATGACCATTAAAGTTTAGGGTGTTGTCTGGTTCTTAACCATACTTTGGACTTTTCTAGTTTAGACTGTAAGTAACTGTACTTAATTCATATACCTTTATCACCTTATCCTTACCATTAAGCTAAAATAAGATAACAAAATAATGTATTGTGCTATTTCTTTCAGAGACATGTCTTTCCTAGAGGTTTTGTACTGTAAATGAAGAACAAACGTAAAAATTATTACACGGATAAATACAATACTATACATCATGATTTTCCAGAATTAACACATAACCCAATAAAACTTATCTGAGATTTTTCTTCACTGGTTTGGCCACCCAACCATGAGTGAGGTGATCACGTCCTCAACTCCCCTCGTGCTCCTCACTAGAGAAGAAGTTAGCAGAAAGTTCTTTGGAGTTATACCTTGAGACTCTTTGTTGAAAATGCAGCAAGATGATGGAGCTTAGTGAAATGAAGTCGCCTTCACTAATTGGGCCCGCAGGCAAATTCTGGCGCAAAGTCTATTTTTAGACTATGTCTATTTTTAGACATATGGAGCATGGTTCGGGGATTGCAGTATGTTATTCTTGGAGTATTGGTCATGTTGGTAAAAATAGATGGACCTCTATTTTTTGGACCTATAGGTCGAAGCGTATTTTTAGACTGCCTCTCCTTAAAATAGGGAAGTCAAATATTATTTACGCTTAATAATATTTGGACTATAAACTTCAGTTTACTCTCTTGGAGCACTTCAGTTCGAGCCTTGGAAGTGGCTCATGCATCTGACAGAGGAATTACGTTATTCCTAGGGGTTTGGTGAGCTCATGCATGGTTGACTTCAGTTAGGACTTCAGTGGCAGAAGTTTGGTGGAGTTAATGAGACAGCTAGTGGAGTTGTGCTCGGTTTAATTTAGTTGAACTGGTTGAGATTAGTTTAACTAGCTAATCAACTAGTTATGAGTGGAGTGAATTAAATATTATTTAATTCATTAATTAGTAACTCATTATTCAACTCAATAACACATCAGTTCACTACAGTGCATGATCAGTTCAGTGGAGACCAGTGAAAGAAGTAGATGAAAGGGTGGAGTTAGCTATCAGTGGCGACATCAGTTGTGCATGAGATTTGCACCACACTTGGAGGAATTGCCCATGATGATTGTGCTGTCAAGCCAAGGAGATTCAAACCTTGGATCTCTATATAGACAGGCCATGATTGCGCAATAGAGGCAAGGCAATTAGTGGTGAGTTTTGAACTAGTAACCTGTTCAAAACCAAGCTAGTTTGTGTGTAACTTCATGAGAAAGTACTGAGTACTTGTGAGGAGTATTGTACTGATTTTGTTACATGATTTCTCCATTATAATATACACAATATCTGCGGGGTTTTTAGCTATAAGCTTTCCCCATACATACTGTGTTAATGTGTATGATGATTTGATGTGTTATCGCTTGATTTTATTTCCGCATGTGTGATGATCTGAGTTGAGTCGAGTGGAAGAGATTATGTGTTGTGTATGAAGTTCAAATAGTATGTGACCAGGATAGTCTCGGTGGATAATTAATCATTATTCATCAAATTTCTACATGGTATCGGAGCTATTGAAGCAGAGATTGATCATCACAGTGATTACAAACTTATTTCGGTAGACAGAGTCTGCATGCGGGCCAGGTAGCCTTTGGATCCATCCTTTCCTTTGAAAGGTGATATATCCAGTAAATGCCCCTGCAGTCGATCTCTGTGCTAGAAATAATTTGTTCTCACAAATCAAGAGCGGTTGAGCTTTGAGGTGGAATTCAAATTTTGCAGCAGTTTTGTTTTCTTGGTGCCGGAGTTGAAAATGTCTTTCAACGGTTTGCGACTCGAATATGCTCTTGAAGGCAGTTCGAATTATGTTGCATGGAAGGATCGCATGGAGGCGGTATTAGAAGATAATGGTCTGAAGGAGTTCGTAGATACGGATGTCCAAAAGCCCACTGATCCTGCTGAAGTCGAAGCATGGCAAAAGAAGATGGCGAAATGTCGAAGGATCCTGTTGAAGGGCGTCAAGGATCATATTGTATCCAGCCTGCATGGAAAGGCTTCTCCATTTCTAATGTGGAAAGCTTTGACGGATCTATTCCAGAGTAAGAGTGACCAAAGGAAGCTGGCGCTCAAAGATAAGCTCAGGAACATCAAGATGGAGAAGGGCGACAGTATCGCAAAATACCTCACGAAGTTCACTCAATGCAGAGATGAGCTGGGAAGTGTGGGGGTGACTGTCGAAGACGAGGAAATGGTCGACCTGGCTCTCCTTGGTCTTCCAAAGGCTTGGCACTCATATCAAGATAGTGTCAATGGTCGGGAGAAGCTACCAGGATGGGAGCGCCTTTGGGCGGATCTCATGCAGGAGGAGATAAGGAGGACTACTCGTGATGGATCTTCATCAAAGGGAGCTGATGAAGAAAATTGCGCTTTGGTGGCCAAAGCAAAGAATGGGAAGGGTAAGAAAAATTCTCATTCCAGTGCAAAGGGCAAGAAGCAAGATATGGTGAAAGTGAAGTGTTTTCACTGCCATGATCACGGACATTATGCTACCAATTGTCCAAAGAAGAAGAAGAACAAGCAAGTGGGAAGATCTGCAGATGGAGAAGCTTTGGCTTCACAGTTTGAACTTGAATTTTCACTGATCGCATGCTTGGTTTCAAGTTTGATGGGATCGGTATGGTTCTTGGACAGCGGTGCATCATTTCATATGATGGGAGATCGGGATTTTTTCTCAGATCTGGAGGACAAAGATTTGGGTGTGCACATCGAGATGGGCGATGATGGTAGATACAGTGCGACTGGTATCGGTACCATATCCTTTCAGAGGGAGTCTGGTAAACCCTTTGTACTGAAGGATGTCATGCATGTGCCTGGATTGAAGAAGAACTTGATCTCTGTGGCGATGTTGGAGGATAAGGGGTATGATGTGGTCTTCAGCGAAGGAAAAGCCTTCCTGCGCAGTAAGACTACTGGAGAGACCCGGAAGATAAGGGTTCGAACCGAGAACCTTTATCATTTGCAGGTAGATGGCTGCGCAGCAATGGCATGCAAGGCGGGAGAAGTGGTGAGCCAGGATGATGAGGGAAAACTGTGGCACAGGAGATTGGGCCACCTTCACCATGAAGCTTTGAAGATCCTGTAGTATATTTCTACTGGGCTTCCTAAGGGTACTCTTGCGCAGTCAGATCAGTGCAAGGGGTGTACCTTGGGGAAGCATGTGAAAGCCACCTTTCACGAGAAGGATAGTCGTGCCACAACGATCCTTGAGAGAGTTCACACAGACGTGTGTGGTCCTTTCTCAGTTGCTTCGACAGCAAAGCACAGGTATTATGTGATCTTTGTTGATGATTTCTCTCGAAAGTGCTGGATCTTCTTCATGCAGAAGAAGAGCGATACATTCGCGAAGTTCTGTGAGTTTAAAGCACTGGTCGAGAAGGAGTCGGGGAAGAAGGTGATTGCTCTAAGGAGTGATAACGGTGGTGATTTCATCTCGGCTGAATTCAAGGAGTTCTGCAGCGCAGAAGGGATTCGGAGAGAGCTCATCGCACCCCATAACCCACAGCAGAACGGGGTGGCTGAGCGGAAGAACAGAACGATCGTGGGTGCTGCACGGGCGATGTTGCATGATCGGGGCCTACCCCTTCACTTGTGGGCTGAGGCATGCAATACAGCAGTGTATGTGCAGAACCGTTGTCCTCACAAGGTTCTTGGCATGAGTACACCGGAGGAAGCTTATTCTGGCAAGAGGCCTGATATTTCCCATTTGCGGATTTTTGGTTCTCCTGTCTACATGCATGTGACGAAGGATGCGAGAAGGAAGCTGGATCCAACTGCTGAGGTTGGAATATTTGTGGGGTGCACTAATACACCTCACAACTACCGGGTGTATTTTTCAGACAGTCGAAAGACTGTTGTGCGACGGGATATAAAATTTCAGGAGGAGAAAGCCATGCAGTGTTCGCTTGAGAGGGAGCTACACTTGCATGCAGATGAGGAGCTGTTAGTTCCTAAGGAGGAGCTTCCGGATGTGGATCAGCCACAAGAGGAGGTTCGGGAGGTGGAAGAAACCACCCAGGCAGCGCCAACCATCAGAGGGCGCATGCGCACTACAGAAGCTGAGCGACTGGCTCGGGATGCAGAGAAGGTTGTAGGACCACCTACGGCACAGCGCAGACAGAGACAGTCACCGGATCGGTACACTGGATACATGGCTCTTGTGAGTCAATGTGTCGTGACAGAGCCATCCTCTTTTGAGGAAGCTGTGGAGGAACCCGCATGGGTTGATTCCATGATCGAAGAATATGATTCGATCGTCAGGAACAGTGCATGGGAGATTGTCCCAAGACCGGAGGGGAAATCAGTGGTGGGTTCGCGATGGATCTACAAAGTGAAGCAGGCGGCTGACGGGAGTGTGGAGAAGTACAAGGCGAGATTTGTCGCCGTGGCTTCTCACAGATCGAGGGGATCGATTATGAGGAGACCTTTGCACCTGTCGCAAGGTACTCTTCCATACGGACGATCCTTGCTCTCTCAGCGCAGATGGGGTGGCACATTCATCGGATGGATGTGAAGACTGCGTTCCTCAATGGAGTCATTGAGGAGGAGGTGTACATAGAGCAGCCTGAAGGTTTCGAGATCTTCAGCAGTGAGTCGCATGTGTGCCGACTCAAGAGAGCACTGTACGGGCTGAAGTAAGCACCTCGTGCTTGGTACACTCGCATAGACAGCTATTTCACCGGGCTTGGATTCTCCAAGAGTGAGGCAGATCCTAACCTGTACCAGATTGTGGTGGAGGGGAAGCTGTTGATCATTGTACTGTATGTAGATGATCTGATTTTGACGGGTGATGAGCGATTGATACTTTCATGCAAGGAGGATCTTGCACGAGAGTTTGAGATGAAGGACTTGGGCATCCTTCATTATTTCCTGGGATTGGAGATTTGGCAGCGCAGCGGAGGAATGTTTGTTTCTCAGGGCAAGTATGCCCGGGAGATTCTGGAGAGGTTCAACATGCAAGGCTGCAAGCCTGTTGACACTCCTCTTCCTGGTGGTTGGAGGAAGGAGGATGATACTTCAGCGAAGGTAGTGGATGCCACTGTCTATCGACAGTTGGTGGGGTCGCTTATGTATCTGGTCAATACACGACCCGATATATGCTATGCAGTTAACCAGCTTTCGCAAGCTATGGTTAAGCCTACCAAGATCTTTTGGAAGGCGGGCAAGCATGTATTGCGCTATATTAGAGGCACATCGGGATATGGTCTATGGTACAGACAGGAGGATGGAGCGAAGCTTTCTGGCTTCACTGATGCAGATTGGGCAGGGAGCCCAACGAACCGGAAGAGCACTTCTGGAGGAGTTTTCAGCATTGGGTCGATAGCAGTTTCCTGGTACAGCAGGAAGCAGAGATCCGTGGCACTCAGTTCAGCAGAGGCCGAGTACATGGCAGCTAGCTTGGCTGCATGCGAGGCTATTTGGATGAGGAAGATTCTCGCAGGATTGTTCAGGTTGCATTTGGAGCCTACAGTGATCTACTGTGATAACCAGAGTTGCATTAAACTCTCGGCTAATCCAGTATTTCATGATAGGTCCAAACACATCGAAATCAGGTACCATCATATCAGAGATTGTGTTCAGCGGAGAATCATGATGCTTTCATATGTTCCCACGGAGGATCAGGATGCCGACATCCTGACGAAGGCGCTCACTAGGAGCAAGTTCGAATTCCACAGAGGCAGGATAAGGGTTGCATATAATCCATATCTTGCTGAGAGGGAGTGTTGAAAATGCAGCAAGATGATGGAGCTTAGTGAAATGAAGTCGCCTTCACTAAGTGGGCCCGCAGGCAAATTCTGGCGCAAAATCTATTTTTAGACTATGTCTATTTTTAGACATATGGAGCATGGTACGGGGATTGCAGTATGTTATTCTTGGAGTATTGGTCATGTTGGTAAAAATAGATGGGACTCTATTTTTTGGACCTATAGGTCGAAGTCTATTTTTAGACTGCCTCTCCTTAAAATAGGGAAGTCAAATATTATTTACCCTTAATAATATTTGGACTATAAACTTCAGTTTACTCTCTTGGAGCACTTCAGTTCAAGCCTTGGAAGTGGTTCATGCATCTGATAGAGGAATTACGCTATTCCTAGGGGTTTGGTGAGCTCATGCATGGTTGGCTTCAGTTAGGACTTCAGTGGCAGAAGTTTGGTGGAGTTAATGAAACAGCTAGTGGAGTTGTGTTCGGTTTAATTTAGTTGAACTGGTTGAGATTAGCTTAACTAGCTAATCAACTAGTTATGAGTTGAGTGAATTAAATATTATTTAATTCATTAATTAGTAACTCATTATTCAACTCAAGAACACATCAGTTCACTACAGTGCATGGACAGTTCATTGGAGACCAGTGAAAGAGGTAGATGAAAGGGTGGAGTTAGCTATCAGTGGTGACATCAGTTGTGCATGAGATTTGCACCACACTTGGAAAAATTTCCCATGATGATTGCATTGTCAAGCCAAGGAGATTCAAACCTTGGATCTCTATATAGACAGGCCATGATTGCGCAATAGAGGCAAGGCAATTAGTGGTGAGTTTTGAACCAGTAACCTGTTCAAAACCAAGCTAGTTTGTGTGTAACTTTATGAGAAAGTACTGAGTACTTGGGGGGAGTATTGTACTGAGTTTGTTACATGATATTTCCATTATAATATACACAATAGCTGTGGGGTTTTTAGCTATAAGCTTTCCCCATACATACTGTGTTAATGTGTATGATGAATTGATGTGTTATCGCTTGTTTTATTTCCGCATGTTTGATGATCTGAGTGGAAGAGATTATGTGTTGCATATAAATTCGAATTGTATGTGATCGGGATAGTCTCGGTGGATAATTAATCATTATTTAGAAAATTTCTACACTCTTGTCTAGTATTTTCTCCATTCCGTGTTGCAGAGTTCCATTGGTTTTCCGCCAGCTGTGGATCACTATGTTCTCACAGCTACATGTTGTTCCTTTTCCTTTCACTTTTCACAGATCCCCTTCCCTAATCTGATATTTCCTTCTTTTTCTTAGAGGATAAGGTAACTGTCAATAACTTCTTCTTCCCAACTACTCTAGAGTGTTGGAATTATTTACTAACCAGTCACATAAATTCTCAATGTAATTCTTTATTTATAAATTTTAAACTTGGGTTATTTAACTAGTTTAACACATTCATTATTCCCTTTTCTCATTTAATAATCAAATGTGATTTTTAAAAAAATTTAAAATAAAAATTGAGTAATTAAGCTGGGTTTTACAACGATGATGAAGTCTCACTCACTCAATCTATGTGGTACCAGTGTAGGGACCAGGAAAATTCTACACTGATGAACGAGATGCAGACCTTACACTATCATTACCCTATTCAACATATTATTACTTCTTATCCTTCAATAAAATAAAATGAGGTATACCCCTATTCTGTGCAATAAATCCTATCATTCAAATATGAAAATTTATTCATTTAAATATGAAAAATATTAATAAAGTGAAAAATAGAAAAACCATGACATAATGCACAAACACATAAACTAAGCCACAAAAAGTATTTTCTATTGGTATTGCAAATTTTCCATTATAATTTCTTTTATTGTGGCTCACCAACATATATTAATTAATTATGGTAAAAAACACATATATTAATTCATTACAGTAAAAAAATGAATAGAAGCCTAAAAAACATACTCATATTCCTCTTCTTGGTCTTTATCTATTTCTAGATTTTACATTTGGGTACAAGCCGATTAAAAAAAATTAGTAATAAAATATTTTTATGAGTGATAAGGATAAAAGTATGGTGTTGGGTTATATTTTTTGGAAAGGGAGGGAGTGTTTAGGTGAAAAAAGAGGGCTCAATCAAGCATTTTAAACGCTCGATCAATCCCTTTTAATGGCTTTATTGATCTCATTGAGCACTAAAAAAATAGCTAGAGGTTTAGAACAAACCCTCAATCAAACATCAAGGCTCGATCGAGCCCTTATATTCTATTAACATAGGAAGTCGTGGTCTCCACACGTCGTTCCTGCATAGTTTCTAGGATAAATAGGAGCTCGATCAAGCTCGACAGAGGTATTGGAGCTTGATCAAAATATTGAACAATAGATCAACTCAACCAACCTGGCCAAAAACCTTGCAAATGTCCCAGAGGCTCAAGCCAAGGTAGGTTTCCTATAATTTTTTCCTTTTTTATTTAATTTGTTTTTACAAAATTAAAAAAATTAACTTGAAAAAAAATTACCATATAAAATCCAAAATAAAACCTTCAAAACAACTAAAATCAAATCAGAAAACTATAAAACAACCTAGAAAACCACAAAACCACCAAAAAAATGCTTCAAAAACAAAAAAAGAAGTATAATTTAGGTTTTAAATGTTCTTCTTAGTTGCAATTCGGTAGCATATTCATTATGAATATTTTCTAATTTTGAATTTTAAAAATGTTATTTCTAATTATTTTACATTTTAAAGTTCGTTCGTAAGGAATTTAGTGAAATAAAATTTCAAAACATTTTTTTTTATTTAAAATGCATTTTAAATTTTGAACAAATTTGACCCAAAATATAACACAAAAAAATCAAAAACAGAAACTAACCAAAATATAACTAATAAATAAATAAATTAGGAGCTTTAGATTCAGATAATGAATATGGTTGCCCATGGTGAACCGTTATTTATGAAATAAGAAATTTTATTTCACTGTACTATTTTAAATTTAAATTAATTTATATTTTAAATATTATTTTAATAATAAATATAGTAAAATTAGTTTTAAAAATTTAATTACTTCAATAAACTATTAATCTTAAAATTTATAAATCCAAAAAAGAATTTTTTTTTATTTAATTAAATTCTATTAATTATGTCAAGTCTCACTAGCACAATCCGTTGAGGATTGGCCTCGTCAACAAGGAAACCCCGACTCAAACCTCATGGGGTGTGGTTTTGCCCTGTGCTAGGGGGAGGATACATGCTAAAAAATGCATTCAACTTAGGGATGGTGTGGCCTACACTGTGTGCTGTTATCACAAAATCAGGCCTGATGGGTCGCTCATCAAGTAAACCTTGTGTAACTATTTCAGACCAATCTTTTCGCTGAGCCTTAGTTTCCTCAACCTGAAAGGGCTCTTTGAAGGTGTTACACCATTTTTTGTTCATCTAACCTATTATCATTAGATGGACCCAAGTACACCATGTAAGACCAATTTTACCCTAAGTAAAATTGCTTTCACTATGTAAAATAACTTAATAAAACACATTTATTAGGTTGTTTATGGTCTAAACAGGAAACCCCAAAAGGAAATATTAAACAAATCTATATTTGTTTGGTTTTCCTCAGGGAATAATTAATTAAACAATAATTTAATTATTATTCTTGGTAATATTTAACCCAAAACAAGGAAATTAATTAGATAAATCCTTATTTATCTTATTATTTTCTAGGAATAATTATTTAAATCTTATTTAAATAATACTCATTGTAAAATATGACTAAATCATTTATAAATAATTAAATAAATCATCATTTATTTAATTATCATTCAACCACTTCCTTAAAATAATAAATAAATCATTTATTTATTTATTATTTACAAATAAAGGGATTTGACCCAAGTCAAATTCTTTTCCCCTCCAACAAATATAATAAAATATTCCATAAAAGATGGATCTAGATTTGTTTAATATTATTTTAATCATGCACCAAGATCTAGAATGACCCAATATTTTGTTATAAATAGAAGGGTTTTTCCTACCATTCTTCACCTTTTTTTGCCTATTAGATCAGTCTGGATCTATACTCTTGGTCTGACTTTGAGCCATTATTATTGTCATATTTTCCATTATTTATTTTGTGAGCTCCCTTTGAGTTCTATGTTTGTCTAGGTTTTCTACACCAACAGGAGAGAGAAATTCTAGATCTGAAATGCTCAGGACTTTCGAGAACCCATCCCATTGAGGAGAATTGGAAACACCTTTCTTTTTTTCCTCCCAGGTGCCCTAAATATAAAATTCTTTAAATCATATTATTCTTGTCTTGTCTATTGGATGCATGGAGCAAAACCTTATTTTTGTTGTTTAATGTCTTTTTATGCATAGATCTGGATTTTTGCAGCATTTGTCTTGATCAACTAACTGCAGATTTGAAGATGTTAGCAACCATCCTTTGTTGTTAGGGCTATAAGTTATGCGTAGCTAAAGTGGTCTTTTTTCGTACACTTCGACAAAAGATTCATACTAACACAAGGGTTTATGATTTTTGATTAATGGATAGATTACTAACTCTATATGGAAAACAAATATATGATATAACTCGTTGTAAATCACATTAGCAAACATTCATTGGGCCATGGAGTCAATATAACTTCAGCAAAAACATCACAGTCTATCTAGCATGGAAGTCAAGGCATTTGGAGTTCAATTCAAGGAGTAAAACATGTAGAACAGTCAAACACACAGTCAGATTATTTATGAAGTTAGAGAATCACGGATTAATTCTAAGTATCATAAACAAACACCGCTGCAAATAGAAATATTGAACAATTCCATTAGAACAATAATACACAAGAACTCCTCATGAATCTTGAGTTGTCTAAACAAAACTCTGCATTAAGCTGAAAAACCCTTACATACAAAACATAGTCTTTGCTAAAAAAAATGTCCAACCCTGTGGATTTTGATTTTGTGATCTTTATAGAACATTTACAAAATAGGATTCCTTCTTCTCCACTAGATAGATCGAACTCATAGAGTTTGACACCTTTTATAATCATAAACATGCCATTTATTACAAATAGAAAACTATAATCCTAATGAAAAATCCTATTTCTAATAGGACTAAAACTCTTTAATACCCTCCTAGCAACCTTATCTATTATTTATTACATCCTTTGCCACATGCACTTCCATGAACTCGAATTTGGATGATGATCTTTAACCTGATGTAGTCATGATGTTGATGATAATGTTATCCTAAAATTTAGGAAACATGTCTTTCTGTTTTTTAGGCCCTTTGTTTCCCTTTACCTGTTTTGAGCACTTTTACCATTAATGAATCTTGCCTACATGTCTCTTGTTGCCAAATATTTACACCATGTTTCTTCAATTCTCCCACTGTGCAGAATCTAAACTTCGAACAATGCGAAAAGGTAAGAATAAACCTGCCCTACGAAAGCAGCACAGTTTCGTAGCACTTTTCATACCGCAGTGTTTAAATCCTTTTCAAATCTGATTTTTATTTGTTTTTTTCAGGGAAGCATTCATTTGCCATTAACACACTTCCACCAGCAATTTCAAAACAAAATTCACCAATTTTCCCAAACATTTGATATGAAAGTATGATAAATACTGCTTCAGCAATTTTGTAGCGCATTTCATCATATTTGCACTATTTGCGCTACGAAACTACTGTGTAAGTAGTTTTGTCAAAAATGTCTTCAAAATTCATACTTTGGAGAAACTTAAACTTTAAGGGTATTGATTTTATTTTAAAAACACATCAATATGACCTTGAAAACATAACCTTCATTAAAATTTACCTTCATTTTGATCAGAGATTATATTGTGGATTTATCATTTTGTTTCACTACCCCTTTAACCTTTCTTGAGACAGAGACCTTGTCAATTGTATCTCCAGATCTTCCACCTGTCCTCTTAACCTTCTATTGCTAGCTCTCAAATGACTGTTGATCACTCTTACAAACTTTGCCTCCTTAATGGTTGGGACTGTCCATGTGAAGAACTGTTCTTCACCGCTTAGTATTTCTGATTTGGAGACTATTTGACATTCCCAAACAACTTTCATCCTCTTAAATTCCATTTTTTCAATGACATGTTTTCTGGCTCTTTTCTTCAACTTAGAAATCTCATGGTTTGTTAATATTAACTTCTCCTCTAGGCTTTTATATTTGGTCATTTCTTCTTGTGATATAATTACCCTATTTTCTGCATGCTCTGCCACAGGTGAGGAAAGATCAACTGTTTTTTCAAAAATAGTAGCTTCTTTATTAGTTACTTCAACTTCAACATTAAGTTCCTTGAGCCTTTTTGAATGTCTAGTTATAGGCTTCCTAGCTTGGAAAACAAATGTTGCATCTTCACCCTTAAACTCCTACTTCTTTGTTGATTTCACCTTTTTCTGTTTGCTTTCATTTATTCCTAGGAAATCAGCTTTCACTATAGGTGATTCTTCTACTTCTATTGCATGCAGTATGTCATCCAAGTTTCCTTTCAATCCTGGACTGTCATTTGATCCTGAAGATATTGTCTTCCCTTTTGATGTTGTAGCTTGACTCCTTGTAATTCACTAAACTAGTTTCTTACCAGTTGTTTGTTTTTGTTTAGTTTCCTTAGTACTTGCAATCCTTGTTTTGCAGGTGAAGGAGTTTTTGTAACAATCACTAGTGTTCTTTCTACCTTATCATTCACTTGTTTCCTTGGCTTCAATTTCACAAACCTTCTTTTCCTTATATCTGTTGGTTGAATGACTTCTGCTGATGGTGATGGATTTTCGTTTGCCTTAGAGTTTTTAACTGGGGTTAGAGCTTCCATTTAAAATCCACTTATAAAAAGAAAAGAATACCATTCCCTATTAATCTTCTGGAGCTCATTCAAGACCAATAGTTTAATTAAACCATGGTGAAACAAAGATGTTTCACAACCCTCGGATTTCGCTTGCACTTTATCAGCCATTTTTGCAATACTTCAATACAGGAAAAATGGTAAATCCAGTGATATCATACTTGTGAAATGTAATAGGAGTTTGAAATGATAAGTGTAGAATTTATGGTACCTTCCTTCGCATGTGAAATATCTTTGGATGCTGAACAGTAGTTTAGCATAGCTATCCTTAATACAGTTTCTGGGAACTGCATTTTTTAGGTCCATCTCTGCATATTCTAGCTTCATAAACATCTTGCATGCCTCCATATCGAATCTAAAACCCTTAAACCAAGTTTCCTTCCCTCTAGGTATTTGAGTGACTAGAGCTATGATTTCAGGTGTCACTGACACGTTTAACATTCCAACCTTTGTATTGGTGCCACTGAAATGTAATGCAAACTCTTTGGATACCTAAAAATGTCCACCTTGTGAATTTTCACAGAATTTTAAACAACAAACTTTACTAAAAGCATCCATGGCTGTTTGATCTTCAGCTAAAGCTTTTGTGCTTTCAGGTTGAGATCTCAAGCAGTGTCCACTTCTGTGGTTCTTTTTCTCCTCAGCCATGTTTGTTTCAGAAAAACTCTATTGGCTTCCTTCGAAATTTATAAAACAACCTCTCTTGATTTAATTTGGTAGCCTCGCTTGAGAAAAAGGGAACAACCTCACTTGATTTGATTTGGCAGCCTCACTTGATTGTATATGAAAATAGCCTTGGTATAGAACAACCACAAGCTTAACTCTAATACTTCAAAGTTTGAGACAGAGATGTTTCATGATTCAGTATGAGAAAATGTATACTAGAATGACTAGAACAGAAAACCATTTTCGAAATTTGAATTCCCAATTTCCAATCATAAACCCATGCTATGATAATAATGGATATGAGTGGTTAAGAACCTCAAATATGACCTCTAACTGACTCACCATGATGTTACCCCATCATTAATTAATGGATTTCTGATAATTTCTGGGTTTTGACATGACCTATTAAGAATCCACGCTTTCGTACTGCACATACTGTATTTTTCGCACTTTGCGCTACGAAATTTGCAGCGCCTTCGTAGCGCAAAACTCAAATTTTGAACTGCTCATGCTACGAAACTACGGTTTTGTGGCTAATTGTAGGATTTTCATCCGAAACTTAATGATATGATTTCTAAATGAACGATAAGACCTTTTAATCATGGAATGAGACTTAAAAGACTTTATTTGAAATTGAAAATTGACATTTGAGACTTCTAAATCTAAGATCTACCCTTTATCAAGACTAAGTGCACAAGACCTATTTGAAAACTATGACCGAAACAGTGTAAACTTACAGAGTTTAAAAAAAATAAACTAGGGTGATAACATGTGCGATCCCTGGGTGAGTTTGATGGATTAGATGCCCCTGGGTCATGACTGCTCAAGCGACATGTCAAAATTTTGGAGGATCCTGGAACAACAGCTCCAATATATATATATATATATATATATATATATATATATATATATATATATATATATATATATATATATATATATATATAACAACATGCAATTACATAACAAAATAGGACTTAGTTATATATAAAATTTAACTATATATAACTCTAACATAACATATATAACTATAACTATATTTAACTATAACATCACATATATATATATATATAAACATAACATAACATATTTCTATAACTATTTAACATAACATAACTATATAACTATATATATTTACTATTATAACTATAAGATCACATATCTGTATGTTGTAGTTCTATATATATTTCTTATAACTCTATACCATAGGTTTATAATTATTTAACATAACATATATATTATAACTATAGCATAGCATGTAACATAGTTATAATTATAATTCATAACTATATAACTATATATATTTAACAATTATAAAGTTAAAACATGACATAGAGTTATATATATTATTAGTAACATAACATAGTTCTATAACTATTTGACATGGCATATATATATATATATTGACTATAAATAGCTATAAATTATGTATTGCATAACATTATAATTGTAACATAATGTAGTGCAATAACATAACTATAACATTTAACATAACATAGCTATTGAAAATATTACATACATACACATAATTATTTACACACACACACGCACACACATATATATAATTCAAGTTTCAACAATGCATAATTAATAGACACATGAAATCCATCATAAAAATTTTATTTAAAGTTAATACAAGTATTTTGACTCCTTTATAATTTGTATCATATTGTTTCATTATATAGTGTGTTGTATAAGAAACATTGTCTTCATGCTCTTGCACCTAGTACATGTCATGTGTCAAAGTAAAAAGTTATAAGAACTTAAATTCTATTGGAGTATTTGGTTGGCATGAAATTTTATTTGTTTTGCAAATAGGTTTATTTCAATTTTTTACATATATATTTACATATTTATGCCCTATGAATAAAATTCATTATTTAGAAATGAGAAAAAGTGTGAAGCTAGATTTTATCGCTTTTTTCAATTGTGTTTACATGGAACTCAATACTTTGATTGATAAATTATAAGAAAATGGACTCTAAATTTTAGGTTTTCGTACTAGATTATTCTACTTGAGTTTAGAAATGGATTTCTTCTCAACATTTTTTATAATTCAACATTATTTTCTTGGATTATTTAATATGTATTATACGTAATAATTTTGTATTATTTTTAATAGTTTAGTAAACATTTTTTCTTAGATTATTTTATGTGTATTATATGTAATATATAGAGGCATCTCTTATACTCCCCCTGAACAACAAGTTGTCGAAGTAGGGGGGACATAATATACATGGTTAGACTTGTGATAGATTATGTAGCCCACCTAGAGTGTGTGTTCCACTCATTGATCCTACCTTTGACACCAGTAGAGTGTCATAAGATATGTTTATGTCTTTTTTATGATCATGCTATAGATAGTGGACCTTCTTCACCTGTTTTAAATACATCCCCTACATTTTTAAATCCTCTTTAAACTTTATGTGTTTGTTCCTTGAAATTGTCTTTAATTTTTAAATCGTCTTCAACTGATGTATTTGAATTTAATGTATATGTTATTCTTATTCTAGTGTGTTAAATATATGTGTTAAATTATTTTTATGGCTTGGATATGCTCTGGATCACCGTGATAGACATAAATGTATGATTCCACTCAAATATTTTAGGAATTTTGGTGCAACCCCTTTTGTGTATGATCAATTTGTTATAGCTTGGGACCAACTCACCCACCATGACCGAGTCACCCTTTTTTTTTCCAAGCATATATATGTAGAGATCGTGTCACATATGAGGTTGGATTACACTCATACCAGATCTCACTATTATGGAGTCAACTTGGTACATACATATGATTGTGAGGTGGCCTGTAGGGACCCTAGGCATGTACCACCACCTCCAAGTTTGTTTCCACTACCATCTCAGAGCGTGGTATTTCCGACATAGCTAGAGAATTCATCACAGCTCAAAGTTGAGACAAGGGATACAATTGTAGATAACATGCAGATGTCATTGGTTAGTGTACATATTTCATTGCATGGAGATATTAGCATACTGCCACCATTTCCTCATGAGAGACCAATACCTTTATATGATGATTCATTACTCGCGATTTTACCCATTAAACAAATTTTTTCATATGCAGGTATGTGTTGTGATGCCATCTGCGACACTTGGATGGTGCATGAATCACATCTATATATATAACTTTAATACACACACACACACACACACACACACACACACACACACACACACACACACACTAGTACAAAATGACTAATTAGCTACAAAAAAATGACTAAAATTTGCATATAAACGACTATTTTTCGGTCAGTGACCAATAGTAGTTAATTTTCAGTATCTTATAACGCAGCCAACTTTTAGTTGTTTTTAGCTTAGTCATTAATTGGTTGTCTCAATTTTGTTGTCTAGTAGTATATTTGGTCATTAATTTGGTCATTGATTTAGTCATTGATTAAATCAATGACCAAATCAATGACTAAATCAATGATTAGATCATATATAACTCAACATAAGAAATATTGTTAGTGTCACTTTTCCCCATAAAAGCAAGAAACTCGAACAAGTATTCTTCATTTTGGCAATAGTGGCCACTATCTAGCCAAATAACCTGTATAAACAAAGCAAATAAAATGTCACCATAGAATAAATTGGGTACCTACTGTATTCTCAATGTACAACATTTGCTGATGAAATGTTATCTTCAACTAATGTGATAAATGCAAATAGAAGCACACATTTGTATCCTAGTATTTTGAATTCTCGTGCTTATGGTGCATTGCAATTTTAATTTTATCCAACATAATCAAACACAACAGAGCTAAAAATTTCTACTAAGAATGTCTCATGCTCTACTTTTGTAGTTGTATCGTTTCCTCCAGTTATCTTTAAGAAGCAGTGACACTTCCACAATAAAACTAGTTAGTAGAAATCTAATGGGTGGAGAAAATTATTGATGACACAATATTACAATAAGAAACTAAAAAATAATAAGAAAAGAATTTGTAAATTCGATACTAACCAGAAATATAGCTTCAATATAAAAATCTTCAATTGTCAGTATACTATTCCAAGGGAAAAGAAATCCAATTCCCATAAGCCAAAAAATTATATCCAGAGAGAAACTAAACATGTTGGCCCTACATTCAAAGGTAAAATAACTGGGGACTAGCTATATCAGATACTTTATAGAGTGTACGAGTAGCTACTAACACCATTAACAAGAATTTTAAAATATATCTGCCACATATGACCTCAAATGTGGCAACAAATTTGATATATGGACAACCTTTATACATTTCACAATTCATTGCAATGGTATAAGAGTATCAAAAGAAACTGCACATAATTACACATTCGCTATCCACTTTTATTCCAAAAAAACATTCAAATAACTTTTATGACTTACCCTGAAAAATATGCCAAAAGTTCCATTCATTGTTATGAATATCCCTGGCTGTCAGTTCCTAGAAAGATGGTTGCTAAGTTAAATCCTACCGAAAACAAAAAAAACTTAATACGAGACAAATATTACATACCCTTACCTTTTTCTCCTTCAAAGAATGTAGTATTCTGTTAAAAAATGTCTAAAATTATAAGCACTTATGTATTAAATCACAAACATAACAACTATGGAAAAACAAGAACCACACAAGTGGAGGAAAAACATTTTTCATAGTACGTCGTGGCACATAAAACCTATCATCAGTGCTACTGTTACTTGTAGTCAACTTTTTACAAAAGTAATTATTCGGTTGCTTGCTTGGTGTGCCAAGGTCAGAACCAAAATAACGATATTTTTTCTCTTGTTGCACGGCATCATCAATTTTTAGTTCCCTGCACAAATGGAACTAGTACCAAAGCAATTCTCACCAAAATTGGAAATTACAACAAAGCACATATAATGAAATTGAAAATTTCTTACAACATTAAGAGGTTGTAATGTTAATTGAGCATATACTGCATCTGTCTCCACATATTCCTGGAATTCGATAAGTTTTTTATTAAAATTTAAATCTTGTATAATATAGCGATATGAATAAAAGTGTTCATAACCAAAGCAAGGATGAAATGAAGAGAACCCACATGCATTGTAACATTGTGAAGTTGGCCAATTAATTGAGTCGTAAAATTCAGATAATTGGATATATGAGCATGAACCTCCTTGTTTGTTGAACCAGTTACCAGAAATCACATTGATTATGATCAATATCACTACATAACATTAAAATTTCAAATTACTGGGATCACATTTTATGATGAAAGAAGATAATAATTCATTATTTTCAGTCATTTGTATCCAAAATAATATTTCAAATTAAAAATTAGTGGGAAAAAACCTCACCTGCTCACTTTATCCCTGTGGAAAATAAACAACCTTGCTCCAAACAACAGGTAAGGACACAAGCGGTCACAATTATGGAAAAGCTCTGAATTAATGCATCTCCTTTTCCCCTGCTTGATGTGACATGAACAAAAGCATTGTCAATTTGATATTCCTTTAGAAATTTTATGAAACCAACTCCAAAAATAGAAGAAAAGAGAGATCAACGCCTTAGAAATCAGGCACTTCAAGGGGGCAACATCCAATATATTACATAAATGAATAATTCTTGGATGATACAAATGAAAGAACCTCCTTATATATATAGGGGTCCATGGTATCACAATATAATCCTAGTTTACCTAACAGTAATAAAAATATGGGGGTCACAGTGGTACAACAATAACAATAAGGGTCCTACACTAATAACAATAAGGGACTACACTAGTAATATGGGGACCTAACATGCCCCTCTCCTTCAAAAAAGTGTTGTCCTCAATGCTTGAGTAGATATAGATGCTTCTATATAAAATTCTCATCCTCCCATGTAGAACCTTGACTGGGTAAGTTCTTCCACTTGACGAGATACTATGAAATTGATCAATTTCATAACTGTCAAGTTCGTGTTTCCGTGATTGTTTCAGGTTTCAATATGATTTTTTATTCCTCATAAAGTTTTGGAAATATTGTTTGAGCTGAAATTTTGTCACATATAACCTTCTTTAAGCATGAAACATGGAAAACTAGATTCACTCGCGAAGAAGTAGGAAGCTCCAATTTGTATGCCATTGTACCAATATTTTGCAACACCTTGTAAGGACCATAGTATTTTGGCGATAATTTATTATCCTTCTTAGCTTGCTTGAGGAGAATTTGTTTGTATGGTTGTAGCCATAAAAATACCCAATCTCATACATCAAAACTTCTCTCATTACGATGTTGGTCTTCCTATTGTTTCATTCGATTTTGTGAAAAATTTAGGTTATCCTTTAAGAGTTGGAGAACTTGTTGTTGATGCTCAATGTGATCTTCCACTGTTTTCACCTTAGAATTTTCTCTTGAAGATGATGTAATGGATGGTGTATGATATCCATAAAGTTCCATAAATGGGGTCATTTTTGTTGCAGTATGGAAGGAAGTGTTCTACCACCATTCAGCCAGAGGTAACCACTTGACCCATTGTGTTTTTTTATTAGATACAAAACAACAAAGATATTCTTCCAAACATTTGTTCACTATCTCAGTTTGACCATCACATTGAGGATGATAAAATGAGCTATGAGCTAGTTGAGTAACCAAACAAGAAATTAATTCCATCCATAAATTTCCAGTAAAAATGGGATCTCTGTCGCTTACCATAATCTTTGGGTTTCCATGTAGCTTTTGAATTGTTTCCTATACCCAACACTAGAATGTCAAGTGATGGTTGCAAATGGAGGAACTATAAATTGCTCTAGAAAATGCCATAATATGAAGCTAACCATGGGGTAATATGTATTGAATAGTCCAATGCTTTCCATTCCAATGGGAGCTGTTGATGTTGTACTAGGAGTACAATGGTTACAATCGTTAGGGACGGTAGCTTTTAATTTTCAAGAAATTTTTCTTGAAATTATTTTTGGAGGGAAAGGAAATAAAATTACAGGGTACCATAGGGAAGATAGGAAAGATAATAATCTCTAATTTCATGATAAATATTCTAAAGAAAGAACAATGAGGCGTAATTTCACAATTATTCTCACTAGAAATTCCAACATCAAAATCATCTATTTCTCCATATCTCCAAAAAGTCTTGGAAAATAATTCCAAGGTGTTTGAAAATCCTAAAGGACTCCCACCTATTCATGATCATAATCATGATATTCATTTGATTCCAGGAAGTGTTTCTTCAAACATTAGACCTTAGAGATATCCTTATGTCCAGAAGAGTGAAAGTGAACGTATGATTGAAGACATGTTAGAGGCTGGTATAATTCAACGAAGTCAAAGTTCTTTCTCTGCTCCAGTAGTATTGGTGCATAAGAAGGATGGATCATGGCACATGTTTCTGGATTATAGGGAGCTCAATAAGCTCACTATTAAAGATAAATTTCTCATTCATGTGATTGATGAATTATGGATGAAAGACATGGCACAATTTATTTTACCAAGTTGGATCTTCGTTGAAGATATCATCAAATTAGAATGAAGAATGAAGATATTCTGAAACAACATTTCGAAGTCATGAGGGTAATTATCAATTTTTGGTCATGCCTTTTGGCCTTACCAATGCACCTTCTACATATCAAGGGCTGTTGAATTCCATTTTCAAACCCTTAGAAAATTTGTGCTAGTATTTTTTGATGACAGACTAATCTACAATAGGTCTTGGAAAGATCATGTTCAACATGTTGATAGGGTGCTCAAAATATTTTAGGAGAAAAAATTATAAGAAAAAAAATCCAAATGTTTCTTTGGAGTATAAGAGGTGGAATATCTGGGTCATATTGTATTATGGGTACTACCCGAATCAATCAACACTATTACCTTTTTCTTCTTGATATGTCCTTCTATATTGAGAGTTTGAGGAGTGGTAATTCCTGCCAATGCATTACATGATATGGTTAGACTCATTTCTTCTTATTCTAGGGTTGGTTCCTAGTGTATATCCTCTTCTTTTGAAGTTTCTTGTTCATTTTCTTCCTCCTCTTCACAATCTCTGTAAAGTAATTTCTTCTCAGCACACTTATGACCTTTAGTGTATTTTCTATCACAACTGTAGAAAAGCCCTTTTGAAAATTTTTCTTCCAATTTTTGTGGTGTCAACCTTGTAGGTTATGGAAGTCTAGGAGTTGCAACACTTCCATCTTTATAGATGTGAGTTGTAGGGTTCCTTGTCGTCATAATTTTACATTCAATTTTTCTTTCCAACCTGAATGCCTTCTACAATGAATCGGGTTCCCAAACGCGAACTTCATGTTGGATGTTATCATTTAAAATCCCTATGAAGACATCAATCCTGTGTTCCTCTGGAATATTAGTTACCCTGATGTTCAATTTTTGGAAGTCATCAATGTGCTCCACCACTGAACCCTTTTGTTTTAGATTTATCAATTTGCTAAAGAAGGTGTTGCTCTTTGTATCCTCATAATGTGCTATCATTTCCTCCGTAAAATTTGACCAAGTGACAATTTTTTTATGGGAGAAAAGCCATTGATACCATAAAAATGTATTTTTTTCTAAATGTAAAGTTGCAATGCGTACCTTTTGTGTGTTTTGCACATTATTGAGATCAAAATATTGCTCCATCTGTAGTATCCATGTTATGGAATCCTTGCCATCAAACTTCCTCATATCCATCTTTAGAATATGGTGGTTCTTCCATCCAACATTAGAGTTTATGAAATCACGATTAACATTTATTTTGTTGTCATCATGAGTTTCCTCTAATATATTTTTTCCATTAGGAAACATTTCTTGTGTGAACTTTGTCAAACCTTCCATGTTTTCTTTTAGATCATTCTTCATGTTTTCCATGTTGTCTTTCATTTTTTCTTCCATGTCATCCATCTTATCTTCCATGCCAACTTCCATGCCTTTCTTCAAACCATCCATCTTCGCTTCCAATAATTTCTTCAAAACTTCCATTTCATTTTTTGTTTCTCTTTGCGAGAGTGAAATTTTGTGCACCTACTCTTGTAATTTTGATAGATCATGTTGCAATTATGCATCTTCATGAGTTATAGTAGAGTAATCTGAGGGATAAATGGGTGTTGAATTATTTTTATAAGGTGTTTTAGAACCCAATACTGATATCTATGCTCAATAGGCCTTTGGAAGCACTTAAAACTGATTTAAAAAAAAAATATTTATGCATTTCGAAAAAAAATACACACCTTTTTCTTGATTTTGAGGAGCTCGATATTGAAATTGAATTATCTATGTGATTTCTGATCTTCAATATCTGAAATTTTTCACTGTATTAACCCTTTGAATTTTCTTTCAAATGCTAGAGGTCTGACCTAATTTAGATCCTTCAAGGCAAATTTACGTTGAATCTCCCACAATGACCTAATTATGGAATAGTTCAGTAGAGCAAACTTGTACGACATACCATGTGTCACTTTTTCCTTGTCCTGCTTCGAAATTGATACATAGAATACTACACCCTGTGTACTTGCGGCCACTTTTTACATAATTCCAATCCAATTCTCAAAGAGAGAGTTATGAAGATTTTCCCACGATCACCTCTTTGAGATGAAATTCAAGAGCCTGAAAAATCCCTAACTTCCACAGACCCTATATACAAAAATATTGTGAATAAAGCTCTAAAGTTTTTCCACGACATTCCTTAGGATTTTGGCTTCGCTCTTTAAAAATTTCAGCTTCTACACCTTCGTTGAAAAAATGGTATAGCAAAAACTCCACAATGACATGTTTAGGTTAAATTTAGGAGCCTGCAAAAAGCCGTAGCTTCCATAGATCGTATCTCCGAAAAAATTGCGAACCAAGATCTAAAATATTTTCCCAACGTTCCTCAGGATTGCGGCTTCACACTGTAAAAAATTCATCTTTTGAACCTTCGTAGAAAAAAATTTATAGCGACAATTCCACAATGAGCTGTTTGGAGCAGTGAAACCCTATAATCCAAATCTCTGATACCAAATGTTATGAAACCATCTCCAAAAATAGAAGAAAAGAGAGATCAACACCTTAGAAATCAGCCATTTTGAGGGGAAAACCTCTAATACATTACATAAACGAAAAATTCTTAGATGATACAAATGAAAAACCTCCTCCTATATGTAGGGGTCCATGGGGTCACAATATAATCCTAGCTGGCCTACCAATAATAATGTAAGTAAAAAATAATAACAATATGGGGGTTACAGTGGTCCAACAATAACAATAAGGGGGCTACACTAATAACAATAATGGGGCTACACTAACAACAATAAGGGACTACACTAGTAATATGGGGACCTAAGAAGAAACCTCTAGACATTCAAATAGTAACTATGTAAAGTAATATGATGTTATGAATGTAAAATTTACAGTACAAAGCACATTAACTTGACAAATATTCCGAATGAAAGTATTTTCCCTAGAAATTCATTCTTTCTCTTTCTTCGGTTGTTAAATTCTTTGTCCAGTCAAGTTGGAATTCTGGAATCATGGTTTGATAGGCTACATACTCTTGCATCTTCCTCATCTAAAAAATTATCAAATCTTCAAACTTGGAAATATTCCAAAGCAAGTATATAAGATCCATAATCCTTTAATGAACATGTTTCATTGGTGATAAAAAAATCAACAAATGTAGATAGAAATTTATTTTCATTTTGTTAGTAACTCTTATATCTAGCCCATGGCATCATATGGACAACAACATTGTTAACCTTCCAACAGATTCTTCATTTCTATCTGTGGATAAATATGATTCATTTAGGATTCCTGCTTTTAAAAGAAATTGGACTTCTTTATTTTCGAATGAAAAATGTGCGACTTCTCTCCTACTTTGAATTGAAATTACATTTTTTATGTGCATTATGCACTTTCACATAAAAGGGACTCTATTTCTTCCCTTTTCTTCAAAAAAGAAAACTAGCCCCAAATTACATGTCTTTTAAGTCCTTACATCTTCCCATAAAGGTCACCCAGTTACCATATTCTATATAAGCAAAAAAAACTCAAGAAAAATCAATCTATTAAGCCCTATATCTGATTCGCAATGCAATAAAAAAGACGTGCATATAGTGACCTTAACCAAAATGAAAAATAAAATAAATTGAAGGTGACTATAGAGGTGGCAGTTATGCCTCCTCTAACCTCTTCCAAAATCGTACAACCCTCTGCCAAAAATACATGTTCCATTGACAAGGCATTTGCCTCCGTGTTCATCTTGCATTACTACTGTGTTGATTTTGAATCAGAATGCATCCTAGGAAATTATAAATTTCTTAAACAAGTATGGAATAGGTAGTACTAGAGTGGAGGACATTACTTTTTTCCATAGAATGAAAATATTTTTATGCTTTCTAATTCCATCGAGAAGAGTCCTTCCTAGGTATCTCAAATAAGGGTGTTGTAATATGAGCATACATTCTTATAAATTTTTGGTAATATCCCATTAACTCTTGGAATCCTTGCAATTAGAGATGTTTCTTGGTTTGGTTTGACCTTTACACGACCTTTTGATATTATATGGTCGATGTACTAAGTCACTTTCTTTTCGCCAAAAATGCATTTGGTACTTTTCGCATAAAAATGTTTTTATTTTAACATAGAAAATACCTCATTTATGTGCTTTAGGTGGCCCATCATGGCTTTTCTATAGTGTACATGTGTGTATCATCAAGGATAACAAGCACAAACTTGTTAAGAATCTTTCACGCAAGTTTTGGTCAAGGCAAAGGTTTCCCTCCACCTTCACTATTTCATGGTGAAGGTGGCAATTTTACCTTTTAAACATAGCTCAAGAAAGTTGGCAATGACCTTCCAAGTGTGCTAATGCATGCCCAAAATGTTTCTTATTTCCTGTCAAAAAGTGTTTTCAAGTTACATAATGTTGGTGTAAAACTGTGAGATAAGAACCACCTAATGGGCCCATACTGGGTCCAAACCAGCCTTACATAAAATTGATAGGATTTGGTGATAAATGTGTGATAAAATGAAATTGGTATGTTTTCCTAGGATGTTATATTTAGGTTGTAGTGAATGGTAACATGTCCTCTCCCTCTAGCCTCCAAAGGTAACCAAGTAAGGCTGACCTTTATTCCATTTTGTTGATGTACTATAAAAAAAAATTATTGGATACCTCTTAGAAAAGGATAATGGGATTTTGTTACCAAATGTGTGGCTTTCAACTCCCATTTTACCAAAAAAAATTCTAATCTGATCCATCAAGATGAAGAGGAGGTGTAAAAACTTGTTTATGGCCTTTGGATCAATGTTCGATGAACACATGAGTAGCTATATAAATATCAAATAGAGATCCCTCCTACATCTATTAATAAAAAATAGAAAATAACGAATTTAGGGAACATACTATAAGCACCTGAAGGTTCCCTTTCATCAAACTGTATTCCTTAAGAAGATCTGCTAATGGTCGCCTTTTACATTACAATATCTTTTGAGAATACACTACCACATGAGATTCAAGGGAACACATTTTGAAATATCTCAAGGACCATTTGGAATTAAGCAAGATAATTATCTACCTGTAGTAGAAAGATTCAGGATTGCCCTGTTGATTCTGAAAAGATGCCCCAACCCACTTTATGTACTCCTGACTCATTATCTCTTTTTCTTCATTTGTTAAATTCTTTGTCCAGTGAGGTTGGAATTATGGAATCATGGTTTGATAGGCTGGATACTCTTTCATCTTCCTCTTCCGACGAATTCTCAACTCTTCAAACCTAAAAATATTCTGAAGCAATTATATGAGATTCATAATCCTTTAATCAACATGTTTCATTGGTGAGAAAACAATCAACAAATGTAGATATAAATGAATTTTCATTTTGTTAGTAACTCTTATATCTAGCCCATGGCATCAGATGGATAACAACATTGTTAACCTTCCAATAGCTTCTTCAATGCTATTTGTAGATAAAGATGATGCATTTGGGATTCATGCTTTTAAAAGAAATTGGAATTCTTTATTTTCCCAAGAAAAATGTGTAATTTCTATCCTACTTTGAATTGAAATTAAAATTTTTATGTGTATTCTTCACTTTCATGTAAAACGGACTATGTTTCTTCCCTTTTCTTCAAAAAAGAAAACTAAGCCAAAAATTACATTTCTTTTAAGTCCTTACATCTTCGCATAAAGGTCACATGGCTACCATGTTATATATAAGGCATGAAGTACTTTACAAATGCAAAGGCTTTGAGAGAACATGTGCAACATAAATACATGTGAATTTTGTGAGTCAACAATTAAAGAAACAAATCATAAGGTACATGCGATTCATGATAGCCAAACTTGTGTGGAGAGGATAAAGCGTCACTTCAACCACTTTCAAAGATTTACTAAAGTATTTTATTGATAATTTTAACAATTTTTTGGTTTGTAATATGTTTATTAATTGCAAAATTTTCTTGTATGTAACCATAACATATGTATTGGTTATTTGTTGTGGGCTTGGTTGTTTGAAGTACTTTAAAAATGTAAAGGCTTTGAGAGAACATATACAACAAAATTACAACCTTGTTTGTTGTGATGTTTGATTGATTTTCACAGTTCCAGCTAAAATACTTGAATATGTTTATTAATTGCAAATGCTTCTTTTCTGCAGTTACAACAGATGTACAGGTTGTTTGCTTGTTGTGGCTGTTTGAATTACTTTACAAATGTAAAGGCTTTGAGATAACATGTGAAACAGAAATACATGTTGTGAATTTTGTGAGTCAACAATTGAAGAAACAGATCAAAAGCTACAGGTGATTCATGAAATCCAAACATGTGTGGAGAGGATTACATGTGCAATAGAATTACAACCATGTTTGTTGTGAAGTTTAATTGATTT
The DNA here is from genome assembly GCA_034641835.2 of Pinus albicaulis. Lineage (NCBI taxonomy): Eukaryota > Viridiplantae > Streptophyta > Pinopsida > Pinales > Pinaceae > Pinus > Pinus albicaulis. Next base: position 1,120,883,259 of record CM076583.1, on the reverse strand, counting down.
TCGTTGTTCTTCATTGCATAATTTCTTGATCTGTTTTATGCCTAAGGATGGAATTTGGTGTTGATATCCACTGTTGAAAATTTTTGGCTTTCTGAAGAAAGTAGATTACAATTGATTCCTTCCATCAAGGATATTCTGATACAAAAAAATGGTTGTTCTTGTTATAGATCGTGCGTTAAGAGGCACAGGAAGTGTATTCAACAGTGCACTATACAAAGAAGACAATGTGCACACTCTTAAAGAGAAGATGCAAATGGCCTTAAAGCTTGAATGTACCCACTGAAGAAAGTTCTCACATTTGGAGACACTGTAGAAGAATGATTTGAGTACCATAGTGAAGTTCCAATCCCTATTTGAGGTGGTTTTTGTGGGGCTTACTATTTAAGAAAAGTGGAAGTGTTACAATCATAAAAGCGATATATGAGGATCCCTTTGCTCTGAACAATCTAAAATCCTTTCTGGGAAAAGTTATGGGGAAACCTGGTTTAAAGAGATGGGTTACTGTTGGAGAAATAGGTATCAGAGAAGTTGCAACATATCTTCAAGATCATCATTGTTTTGAAAATGTTCCCCCTACTGTGCTTGTCAAAATAACACATTCATTTTTAATGTAAAGTGACTACAAGTAAGAAAGGAAATAAGAAATGAACTATCAGTAAGATTGTGTATTTTTAGAATTTTTTCCCACATGATTGTGATGCCAATGACCATGGAACATCTAGTTTCCTAGTGGCTGATTTACACAGGATTGGAATATTTTCTGAGTGGATGTTGTACATAGGGATTGAAATATAGGATAATAGGATACTTAATACTAACAGACATGTAGAATCTCCTTGTGAATAATAGGATTATATCCCTGAGTTGGAGGAGAACCCATTGATAATACACATATATCTTGGTCTTTGCCTCCCAGAAAATCTGGAGGATCCTTACTTTCGACTGGCAACATTGGCCTCAGGCTTCTATACCCTTCTTAGTGGATGAATTGGAATATATTTATATCCTTGATGCCATCAAGGATGCCTAAATGTTGAGATAGGAGTTACGGCTAGTACAAGAGGCTTGTATGAGATTTTGAAATATTTAATTCCTTGGAATTACCAGTTTTTGTCAAAAAATTAGCCAGTTTTATCTCTAAATGTAGTCTTCCTTACGCAGGTCACAACCCAGTTTTATCTCCAAATGTAGGCCACAGACCAGGATGTTTCTATGATAATTCGACAAGGGCATAGTATTATTATTTTTCTGATTAATAAGAGGATACTCTTACAATCAAAATTTACGATATAGAAATGGAACTACACTGGTTTGATAGATGCCCTTCATAATAGTGAAGGGAAATGTTGTACTCTCAAAGCATTTTTTTTTTATCTATCTTCCATTTTTCATAGCATGGCCATATTTTTTGCATGGGATTCTCATTTAATTTGTGATATGGGATTATTTTTGCATAAGCTATTGTGTTAATATGGTTGCTTTTCCTTTTTTCCATTTGATTTTTCCCCAACTTTTAGCCAATTCCTTTTCCTAGAAAATTACACTATCGTATACCTGAGGGGACTTTATTTTTAATTGGCCAAGACGCAGTATCGTATGATCAGAGGGGAATTTATTTTTAACTATCCTGGATTCAGTATCATATTGGCAAAGTGTATTTCTAGTTTTATCAATCTTGATTTATCTGTTACACTGTTAACATTACAAAAATGTCTGTCAACTAAAGGAAAACAATCCATGGTATGAGAGGCTTAAGGGTTTTGATGTTGTACACTATTTTCCTAGAAAAGGCTAGTGAAACTTGTCTTTGTCTTGTAGAAATCAATGCAGTGTCGAGTCATGAGTTTCATAGAGTAGAGAAGGAATCCAGTGAGCTTGAAGAGATTTACATAATTGTTTTTAGTCAAGTAAACTTGGAGGTTGATTACGAAATGTGTCATTATGTCATTAAATATGTGGAAGATGAGGAACGTTTAGAACCTCCTTCAGAAGAGGAACATTTGCCCAAACATTTTTAATTTGATATGGATTATGAAGATGATGAGTATTTCAGTTACATGAACTCTATTCTGTGTTTGGATGAAGGAATCATGTGGCAGTTTTAACAACAGCCTAGCTTTCATTGGAGGAAATGGTTTTAACAAATTTCTAAATGTGTGTGAATTTAGTGGAGTTCCAGCATTGTTTCCTCATTTTTCTTTAACAATTTTTTGAAAGAAACGTTCTGAAAATTCCTCCTATTTCATATGGGGCACCTAGAAATTCTCAAATTGGTATTGGGTCTCCTTGGCTACTGCATTAATGCAGCTTGAATTGAAATGCGTCGTCATAATTTTCATGGCACCCACTCCCCACCCCCGGACAACCCAAATAAAGGAAAAAATTTGTGTGCAGCTTTCATGGTTAGAGGAGGAGGTTCAGTTCAGTTTTAGCAGCAAATACCCAATCCAAATCCTAGAAAGCGGGAAGCCCAAATGTGGTAAACATTTATAAGGAAAAAAAACTCAAAAAAATCATTTTAGTAAGCCCTACATCTGATTCACAATGGAAGAAAAAATCGTGCATAGTGACCTTAACCATAGTGAAAAAGAAAAGAAATTGAAGGCTAAGGTGACTGTAAAGGTGGCATCTATGCCTCCTCTAACCTCTTCGAAAATCGTACAACCTTCTGCCAGTTCTACATGTTCCATTGACAAGGCATCTACCTCCATGTTCATATTGTATTATTACTGTGTTGATTCTGAATCAAAATGCATCCTATTCAATTATGATTTGTTTAAAGGAGTATGGAATAGGCAATGCTAGAGTGTAGGACGTTACTTTTTCCATAAGATTAAAATATTGTTACGATTTCAAATTCCATCGAAGAGATTCCTTCCTACGTATCTCAGATAACGGCGTTGTAATATGAGCATACATTTTTATAAATTCTGGTAATATCATATTAACTCTTGGAATCCTCACAATCAGATATGTTTTTGGGTTTGGGGCTACCTTTACACGAACTTTTGATATTATATGGTTGATGTACTAAGTCATTTTCTTTTCACCAAAAATTCATTTGGTACTTTTTGAAAAAAAATGTTTTTATTTTAACATAGAAAATACCTAATTTATGTGCTTGAGGTGGTCATTCAAGGTTTTACTGCAGTGTACATGTGTATATCTATTAAAATTGGCAACTAGTACCAAATTACACTTCGATCTACTTATCTATGAAGATAATAATCCCGTTGAATTCCTCTTTTCAAGAGGACTAAAATAAATGTAAAGATCATCAAATTTTGTCAAGGAAATATTTGTTTATTCAAAAGAAAATGCTATAAGTTATATTCTCGTTTAGGCAGGAAAAAGTGAAAATTTGAATTTTGAATTTGCCTCCAAAATCATCATGCCAAATTGAATATAAGCGAATTTCCTCATCCTCATTTGAGACATCGCTTCACATGATTTCTCCTCTAAGAAATAGCCACAGCGAGGAGATGATCATAGTGACGAAGGAAGGGTGAGATTTGCGTGTTGATCGGGTTTCTTGATGGTCCGAGTTTCAAAGGATGAAACTAGAATAGTTGAGGGTAAGTATGGGCCTATTTGTAGAATGCCCAGGGCTTATTTACCTTCTATTGTAGGGATGAATTATCTCTTATGTTGACTGCAGGCATGAGGAAGAGCTGAAGTGTGTGGATGTATTATTTATGGTGAGAAATCCCTCTCCTAGGTGGTTTGCACCTACTGGAGCCTTTCTCTAGCAGGTCGTAGTGCTTACTCTATTCTATAGTGGGTCGTGAAGGCATGTATCTTCCCAGGTGGGTCGCAGTCTTAATTTGGTGAAGGCCGGTAGACGTGGAGGCATGTCTTAAGAGAATACTTGTGATAGAGGAAGGATAGATTATCTTGGAGAAATACTACATTAGTTGAAGGATGTTTTGGAAGTGTTCGAGGACTATAGAAGTGAAGTCTCATACCCTAACCAGGAGTAGCCATCAGCAGCAGTAATCTCTAGTATTTAGGTGGATTATTGTTTAGGTTGGTCAGCTTATAGAAGCTCCTTGATGAACTGCATGTAACCCTATCTAGCCCAAGCTCCTTCAACTCTATGACACCAATTTATGAAGGAATAGTTCAACTGATTCAGAATTGTATTGTGATCGCGTGGTCTATTTATCTAAGGACTGTGATTCTAGATCTTCTAATTAGAAAGTCAATATTGAATTTGGTTTATTGCTCTCTCTCTCACTCTATGCTGAACAATTTGATGATTATAATAAGAAATATTGATAAAGGGTTTTCCCCATCTTGGGGTTTTTCCCTTGCTTGAGCCATATCATCGTGTTCTCTTGTCTTGGATTGTCTTATGGATCTATTGTTTATGATGTTTCTTCATTTACTTTCAGGTATAATTCATATGATTGCTAACGAAAATAATATGGTTTAAATCAATGGGATTCTATGGAATTCCAAAGTAACTGTCCTATGTAAAGACCATGTAATTTTAACATGGTATCAGAGCAAGGACAGGAGAAGCCCAAGCTAGAGTGGAAAACCTTGTTTGCTAAGACCCTATGGTATGTGGTATGCTTCAAAAGAAATGGATCTCAAAATATTCAAATGAGAAAGAGGGAGAAAACCCTTTCGCCTAGATAAGCACCTAGTCCAAGATTCAATCTTAGCATAAGTTTTAATGAATTAGTTCCACATTTCATGATTCAGATGGCTTCTGTGATCTCAGGATTTGGATCAGGTCCCACTTTTTCAAATTCACCTACATGCCTTGCTCAGTTGTGGCATGGAAATACATTTAATGATCTCATCCTTATCATTTATCTTCAGAATTAGTGGATTGTTGTTGCTTCATTAGGTTATTTTATCTTTGCATCATCAATCCAAGCATATGTCAATGCATGCACTAGTTTTAGAAAGATCATACATTGATCCAAGCTCAAGATTTCAAAGCTAGCCATTGTAATTCCAATGAAGTTTAGCAATGCAAGTATCCTCTGGTTAATTCTTCCTTTCATTTCTTAATGGTCCATATATCTTTTCAGCATTGACTGCAGTCCCTGCTCTCCGCTCATTATTTAAAGTAGGTTGTATCTCAAGGATTTTGAATCAAGTAGTTCTGCTACCTATTTCAAGAAAAATAGTACGCAATTCAAGTTTTTATCTTTTGGGGTTGACATCAATCAGGGAATGGTAATTCATTACTATCATCTCTTTATCAACTAGCAGCATGGGAAATTTCTACTTCAGCATCAAGTTTCTCAGATGCACTGTACTATTCGCTTAATGTGTTAAGATATGATTAGATTATAATTTTGGTTCTGTTGTATATATACAAGTACAAATTCAAATATATGCTCAGCAGCGACTGTAGATACAGAAATAGGTCAGGATTCATATGACACTATTGCTTTGACATCATTGCTGCATGATTGGTCTTGGCTCTATGGACTAAACATTATATTTACAATACCGTACATCCTAAATCATTGATTTTTAGTTCCACAATGTTGTTTGATGTCTCAATTAAAATATCATATGAATTCAGTGGTCAGTTTAGAAAATCAATTTCTGGTAAGTCATATTAGCCTTGAATACGTTTCAAGGTTGTCCTCAGTAAGTAAGGAAGATTCGTAAGAGACATGACGTTTTTTCACAAAGTTACATTAGAAGGATATATATTGTTATATGGTTGATCTTGTACAATCTTGTAATTCTGGTGATCAACCTCATTATTTGGATATAAGGAATGAGATTATGTGGAATAATTAAGTAATGGATATAATATATGCTCTGATTTTCTATCCTTATGACTCACTTATTATCTGCCTCCTTGTATCTGTCTATATGGCACCTCTTCAGGTTTTATTTGAAGCATAGGTTTTCTATCAAGAAGTGAAGAAGTGCACAGATTGAGAAGATGATTCATCAAAGTCAGTAAAATTTCTCACTATCCTTTTTCAAAAGGAATCATCTTTTCTGTACCAGTGAAAGTTAAGGCCATAAATTGTATTCATGTCAAGAGTACTTGATGGAAATTAATAATTTCTCTCAAAAAAATTCCCATGATGTTTATGGATCGTGAGACAATACGTATGCATACCTTATATGATCTAGTATCTTGCGAACAAGAAGATCAGTGATAAACGAAGTAACCTTGTAAACAATGACCTATGTTTGATCCGGTGGTATTCCTGTCATCAATCTTGAAAAAAGAATCATAGTTGACACTTATTAAAGATTGTTATAATAAAATTTATACTCTTAAGGAATAATAGTCTTCCCAAAATATGAAGCCCTTATATTAGTCACCATGTATCATATGTATGGCATCATCAACTATAGTGATATGTTTTAACTCCTGTAACCTGACAGTCTTGTTCACAATCGAATTTTTCTTCAGAATTCAGTGGTCACTTCAAAAAATATTATCTTTTGGAATGTTGTATATTGAGAATAAGCTACAATGATCTCCCTAGAAAAGAAATTGCATCTCTTTTGATAAGAGGAGCAGCTCTCCTGATGACAGAGCCTGATGCTAAGTCTCCTCTCTCACATGGGAAGATCATGATTGAAGTTCAGATGATCACCTTAAGAGGGAGTTATAAAATCCATGAATTAATATCACATGGTTACACTCTCAAAAGAATTATACATCTATTGATTTTGTTTTTCATTACATGCCTAGATTCCAGTGGTCATCTGCTCATTAAACTAAAATGATCCATATTTTATCACAGTAAGTTGCAGGGCTGTCAGTATGTAAGAGAACGTTTAGGTGTTATAGCTTTTGGGATCCACCATGGATGAATCATTGACTAAAGTCAGTTACTCTGAGAAAGAATGGATTATTGTGAAGCTGCTCGTATTGAAGACTCTCTTCATTGAGTGATTTATCCTCACTACCATTGCAGAAGAGGTATTTCACATAGCACTGGATATGGTTTAGCAGAGGACACTTTTTTTTTGTGGCATGCTTGAGTGATTGATGGACACTATGCACCCTGAAAAGACAAGTATAGGCTATGATCTCCCTGAGAGGAAGTAATATCAGTCAAATATCTTCTCCATCTAGATGTACAAGAAGCAGAAGATTTCTAAGTATTGACTCGATCTCTACTATAATTCAATATGTCTGAGACAATGTAAGTGGGAAACATCATATTTATGAGACAATGTAAATTTTCCTACTCAACCAATAGATGTATCACATCCCCAAAGTCAAAGGATCATTCCTCCTCCTTAGTACGATGAGTAACTAATCCTCGACCTAGATTTTTTAGTGAAACAACCATCACTAGATTCTTCTCTTCTGCTTCAAATTTTAGGAGAGTTTTTATATGCCATCCAAACCTTCTAGGCTCATCCAACTAGGACCTCTCACCCTGAGGCACTCCCCAAAAAAAATTATGAGGGTCTAAATCAGCTACTCCGTAATGATAATTGATGATAGGGATGCCTGTATTCCCTCACTTATCTCTACCTCTATCTCAGTTCTTGACAATTGATGTTGAATAGTGTGTCCTCTATTTATATGTTTTACCTTCTCTATTCACCATTTCTTATGTTATTTTCTTTGTTTATCATCATGGCACCCCCAGAGTTCAATTTTGACTACCTATATTTACTAGTCATATTGATCTATCCTTTAGTTATTTGTGTGCATTAATCAACTCATATTACCTTCATAAAATCTTCTTGGGCATTTCAATGTGCATTAGTTGATATTAGTTTATTACTATTTCTACGATAAGTCTCCCTACATGACACAAATGAATTAAATTATGTTTGACTTTATACCAATCTGTTCATAATTTCAACACAATGGCACTGTTTCCTCTTATGATCTCTTAAATAATTTGTAAATAGATCCTGCACTGAATATGAGGACTGATAAAGTTTTCTTAGTTTTCAGATACAACAAAATGTAGCCAAAGAATTTCATTACCATGAAACAAGGTCACTTTGACATATCAAATTTAAGGCAACTCTAAAGACAAGAAAAATCCTACCTCTCTCCCATGTTTAATTTTATACCACAGCAGCTTGAATTCCTCAAGAATTAATGTATTCCTAGACCCCACTAGCTCTATTTTCAATGTGCTTGAGACAAACATATATCACATGGAATATCACCAACTTTTTCAACATTTATAGTGTCCACTTTTAGTGTGTGTGTGCATATGTGCTCTATCTCTTTCTCCTCCATAAATGTCATTACAACCTTTGTATCTATCTCATCGTGTTCTGCATCTTCAACAAGTGATTCAGATGAATTCTCTTAAGGTAAGTTCACTAGTGCAGATTGTAGAAAGCCATCGAACTGTGGGAACTGCAACAAGTCTTCTGATTCGGAAAAAACTTCCAACACAATATTGATTACAACAAGAAACTAAAAAAGAATAAGACAAGACTTTGTAAATTCGATACTAACCAGAAATATAGATTCAATATAACAACATTCAATCGTTAGTGTACTATTCCATGGGAAAAGGAATCTAATTCTCAGAAGCCAACAAATTATATCCAAAGAAAAACTAAACATGTTGGCTCCACATTCAAAGGTAAAGTAACCGGGGACTAGATATATCAGATACTATATAGAGTGTACAGGTAGCTACTAACACCATTAACAAGAATTTTAAAATATATCTCCCACCTATGACCTCAAATGTGGCAAAAAATTTGATATAAGCACAACCTGTATACATTTCAAAATTCATTTCAATGATATAAGAGTATCAAAAGAAACTACACATAATTACACATTCAATATCCAATTTTATTCCAAAACAACATTCAAATAACTTCTATAACTTGCCTTGAAAAATATGACGGAAATTCCATTCATTGTCATGAATATCCTTGGCTGTCAGTTCTTGGAAAGGTGGTTGTTGAGTGAAATCCTGCGCAAAACAAACAAAACTTAATAAGAGACAAAAATGCTTACCTTTTTCTCCTTCAAATAATGTAGTCTTATCTTAGAAAATGTCTAAAATTCTAAGCACTTATCTATTAAATCACAAATAGAACAACTACGGAAAAATAAGAACCACACGAGTGGAGGAAAAACTTTTTTCATAGCGCATTGTGGCACATAAAACCTATATGATCAATGCTTCTGTTACTTGCAGTTAACATTTTACAAAAGTAATTATTCGGTTGCTTGCTTGGTGTGCTAAGGTCAAAACCAAAATAAAAATATTTTTTCTCTTGTTGCATAGTATCATCAATTTTTAGTTCCCTACACAAATGGAACTAGTACCAAATGACAATTCTCACCAAAGTTGGCAATTACAACAAAGCACATATAATGAAATTGAAAATGTCTTACAACATTAAGAGGTTGAAATGTCAATTTAGCATATACTTCATCTATCTCCACATCTTCATGGCATTCAATAAGGTTTTTATTAAATTTTAAATCTTGTATATATAGTGAAATGAATAAAAGTGTTCACAACCAAAGCAAGGATGAAATGCAGAGAACCCACATGCATTGTAACATTGTGAATTCGACCAATTAATTGAGTTGGAAAATTCAGATAATTGGATATATGAGCATAAAACTCCTTTTTTGTTGAACCAACTACCTGAAATCACATTGATTATGATGAGTATCAATACGTAACATTAAATTTCAAAATAATAGGATCACATTTTATGTTGAAAGAAGATAAGCATTAATTGTTTCCAGTCATTTGTATCCAAAAGAATATTGAAATTAAAAATTAGTGAGTAAAAACCTCACTTGCTTATTGTAACCCTGTGGAAAATAAACAACCTTGCTCCCAACAACAGGTAAGGAAACAAGCATTCTGACACAAGCATGCCAAAGCTATGAATTAAGGCATTTCCTTTCTCCTGCTTGATGTGACATGAACAAACAAATTATCAATTGGATATTCCTTTAGAAACCTCTCGACATTCCAATAGTAACTGTGTAAAGTAATATGATATTATGTGTGTGTGTGTATGTTTGGTGCACGAATGTACCAAATTACACCTACTTAATAGGAGTGGTTTTTCCCTCTTAAGTTCTTGGTCATAGGCAAAAAATAAATGGAGTCAAGCAAGTTAGGGAACATGCTAAGACATAAACATACTAGATAGAGAAATAGCATGCATATTAAAACATAAAAACTAAACGAAAACAAATAATACAAAAGCTCTAAATATATTCAAACAACTTCAATAATTCAAATGGTGTCACTTACGTGCCCTATTATTGAGTGTTGGTAGGAATGAATGATGAAACTTTTACCCACTTGCCAAGGGGCCCTTAGAACTAGGGACTTCTATGTCCTGATGCAAGGATGTCTTTACTTCTGAGCTACCTTGGCACAAAGTCTCCCTCTCTCTAGTATGGTGGACTGGAGTTGTTGGATGGCCAACAACTGAGTCCCCTCTATCTCTGCTCCCAATCACATACTGCTGGATTTCTTGGGGCAATTTTGGCCAGCATAACAATGTTTTCTCAAATTGTTCATCTCTTGGAGGCCTTTTATAGGAAAATTCAAACTCTCCTTCCCTTTCTTGGGACATTGTGGATGGTGACTGAAGAGAGGAGGGTGATTCCATTGTGTGCCACATTTATTCCATTGTGTGCTCCCTTGAGGTCCTAAGGAGGCTTGGGCGGATGTCCTTAGGTGGCCTCAAGTGTGGCAATAATGTCCTGGAGTGTGCCTTGTGGTCCCAGAAAGTGCCATTTGCCACACTCAGGTCCGCATGGATTTTTGAGGAAATGTCGCGCAAAGGCACACTTATGAAAGAAAAATGCGCGCAAAGGTGCATTTTGCTAGTTCCTTCAGTGTGCAATTTGATTTTCCTCTTAGACCTTAAATATTTTTAAATACTTTAGATTATCTAATGTCTCTTAGCCCTGTAAGTCCTTTTCTCTGACATTTAATAATGTCATATTTTCTTTTCTGATTTTTCAGTAATAACAGTTGCCCCCTAATGTGTGAGGTCTAGGAAGAACTGTATAGCCAAAGCACATTATAGTTTCTTTTCTGTTTACTGTGCGTAAAGAGGGAGAAACCTACGTGTAGCATGGAGTTGGAGACACCTTACACTGGGTCAAAGAGCGACCATGTCCTGTGGGAACTATATAAGAAATTCTATAATTCAATATATACAAATTTTATACAAGGTAGGCATGTCCCATGCTCGTGATGCTTTGGCTAGTTAAACAAATCTATGTGATAGATACAGATTCTGTGAGTTTCATTGGTATGGTAGTGAGGTTGATGACAACAACTATTGACGCCCTCAAGGGAATTTTTTCTTTGAAAATAGGTGGAATGTGGTACCCATATGCATAAAAATTTTATGGCATATAAATTCACATTGTACGTATAGTTGATGGTGGGGACCTTCCCATGTAAGCATTGCTAAAAGGGACACTTATAAAGGCATGGGTCTTTGACGAATTTGATCAAAGTAAAATGATTGTAAGGTATGATACTATATTGACATGAAAGCTTGTGTTGTAGTCGAACGTCAAGAGGATCGATGACATCTGCGGAAATGATGTCTCCCACAGTGCCTCCCGAGGATGTCCCTTTTGTGGAGAGGGATGATCCAAGGTACCGCTTCCTTTCTGGAAAATAGGTGTTGATGTCGACAAAAATGAAGCCTCAACCGAATGAGAGGGTCATTGATACACGGGATCAGGATGCTGGATGTGATAGGCTTAAAATAGAAATTATGGTGAGGGGTGAGTGAAAACTGATGATGGGGATTCAGTGGCCCAAGGTCGGAGTATACAAAGTAGCTTGGCGGCAGTCATAACTATTTCTGATGGGGAAATACCTGGAGTCAATAGGACATCTAGGGTGGGTATATATTTGTTATGAATGTCATGGTGGCTTATGTGTGAGGGTGTGGTACTCTGACCAAGGGTGACTACGGATTTTTTCCATGGGAGAAAAAATGAATGGGTGGGTGAGGGACATAGTGCACCGTTTGCGGTCTTTGTACACTCACCAAAAGATTAAAGTAATGGGGTTTTTTTTGTACAAAACACAGAGATGGGTGCCCCAAAACATGAAAGTGTTCACTCACTGCTGATGTGAGGAAGGTGTTTTTGCTGAGGGTGGGGGCCCCATTGGTTGGTCTCATGTGTAGGGTTGTTGAAGTGGATGGAAAAATGTTGCAGATGGGATATGCTGATGGAGTTATGGTAGGAAAAATGTGAGGCACAGTATTACCCTTTCGATCTGCTTGAAAAACCTAGTCGTCCTAGAAAGGGGTTTTATTTCGATATGGTAAAAATTGACCTGATGCATGGTGGGTGAATGGGCATGAGGTGCTTCCCAGACTAAATTGGTATGCCGATGGCGTCAGTATTTTTTGTGATAAATGGTCTACTTTGGGTGACGGGCACCATGGAGGGGAGGCTCTACTGACCAATAAGGATGTTTATCATGTGCAAAAGTGGGGTGATGAAAAACGTGGCCGGGTGTTTGGAACCTAAAATTATTTTTTGATGGGGAAATGATGTCACAATATGAAGAGTTTTTCTGGGACTATATCATGTTGAGGGTGGAATGATACCTACTTTGGAACTTTCAGTGGATGGACTGGTCGATGGTTTGCACACTACTTGCAAAAACAAATACCCCAAGTGAAAGCATCTTCTTTATTCAAATATTATTTGAAATACATGTGCTTTAAAAAATAAGATGGGAGAGGGCATACCTGCCAGCACTTTTTTTTTGGGGGGGTGCACATGTGTGGCATCACCCTTGGGCATTATGGAGTGTTGATCATAGTGCTGCTTTCGGTCTTGTAATTGGGCCTTCTTAGCTCTCGTTATGGTCCTCCAAAGTTTCTGAAAAGGGTGACATATAGGTGAATATGGCTCAATTCAGTTCATTTTGTCTATTGAGCGTTCGGGGTTTTGAGAGGTCAGAGGATTTTATGAAGCAATTCTTGCCATTGCAGTCAGCCTAAGTACCTGGGACTAGTGATTATTTAGCTAGGTAGGCTCCATGATGTCATGTATTTCAATTTTTCAGTGTGTCGGTGCCAGGGTCCATAAAATATTGGTTTGTACGGATCTTAGGCTATTTTTTACCTTGACGGCGTGGGAGATCAAGGTACAGGCGCGCACCATGCGTGCAAAAATAAGGTTTTGAATGAATTTAGCACTCCTCTCCTAGCTTTGGGCATGCCTTTGGCACATCTATGAGAAGGATAGACATGCCCTCCTCGCGCATGTCTAAGGAACAGGCGCACGGAGGGCCGAAGCTATTTTTTGCAAAATATTTGGGACATTTTCTCCATTTTTTATTGTTTTCAGTGTGGCTAATGTGTTCCTGTTTTGTTGACAGAACGTTGTGGAGGGAGAGGGATTGGCCTGATCTTCGGGCTACCTTGGCTGCTGATGGTCATGCACGCCAATAGTTGGCACGCTGGGGTCTTCTTAAATTCATGGTGAATGACCTTCTATGAGCACATGATCGTCTTTTACGCTACCTGATCTGATGTTGGAATAGGTGGTGCAAGCTAATGGTGTTGCGGGAGTGAAACCTTGTTATCCTTCCTGAGATGGATATCTATTTTGTGACCAGGTTGTTGCCTCAGGGTGATGTGCTTCGATGTCCACTTCCTTTTGGGAGAGTGGATTGTTTGGTCTCAACCGAGTCTCCTAAATTGAGTTCATTTAATTGTCAACCAGGGTTGGTAAACTGCTGAAGTGAAGTGCACCGTATGTGCCTAGGTGTTTGTCTCTTAATGCGTTGTGTTTAGTGTTTTATGATGTTTTTGGTCTTTTTGTAGTTTTATGTTCACAAGGAAAATGACTAGAAAGCTAGTGGAAAGAAGCTAATGATTAAAACAGAGTGAAGCCTAATTGGTTGATGACAAGTGGCAAATGCAAAGGCAACTACTGAAACAAAATCAAAACTAAACTATGACTAAACAGAAATAAAGCTTGATAATGAATTTTAAGCAAATGACTCAAAACATAAACTCAACTTGTCCAATTCTTTCATCAAAGGTATTTTGAGAGAGAGCTTGAGAAATGGTCAGCTAAGTATGCAAATTCTCCTAACTAAACAATTAAACAACTAGCTTATAATGATGCAACATTTTATCCATGATTAGAGATTTGTTGAAGCATATTTGGAGGAAAACATTGATACCATCATAAGATCTTTATTCTAAGACTAGTTCTTAACTCTATTCTGCAACTTAGTCAATCATTACTAAACCTCACCCAAGAGTTATAGATTTCTTTTTAAAGTAGTCTTTTGGGGAAAGGCTCTGTTTATGAAGTAGTAAAGAAGTTGCAAAAGAACCTCAGGCCTTGAAATGATACTATCTTATGTTCATATGGTTATGAATCAATTATAGATTTGGAACAAGAAGAAGTTTGTAAATAATGAAGGCTGTTTTGTTAAGTCTAACAACTGAAGTAATCTAATATGCAGTGGATGACAACTAAATGTGGAGTGCAAATGCAATGAGTTAAGCTAAAACTGAACTTAAGATGTCACTAGTCTAAAACAGTGCTGAACTAACAAGTCATTATCAAACTCAAAACAAAATAACAAAGCATGAGTTAAATGCAATTAGACTCCGGAGTATCCTAACTAAGTTATCATGCATTAATCTATGGGATTATACAGCCTGTTTTGTCCATCATGATTGGTATTTTGGAAGAGTTTCTTAGAACAATCTTGACTGTACAATTCAGTGCAAATGCAAACATAAAGACTGAAAGCAATTTAAAAACTAAGATATCACAGCTGTCTCCTACCCATCATTATGATATTTTGGAAGAACGTTTTAAGAGCAAGGTCAGCTATGTTACTTAGTGAAAACAAACAACTAAAACATTCATCATCACAGTCATGCCTTAGACATCATAAGGATTTTTTGGAAGAGTTTCTTCTTTTGGAAGAGTGTTTAGAACAAGTGTAACTATGATAGTGAACAAAGGAAACTACAATTAAATCCTGCAACACTATAGCCATTTCCCATTCATTATCATAATCTTTTGGAAGAGTTTCTTCTTTTGGAAGAGTTTTTAGAACGAGTATAACTATAGTGGCTAATGAAAACAACTACTAATTCAAACTTAAAAAACGTAAAGGCAACTAAGATACTTATCTAAATTACGCAATTAAAACCGTGCAGGAGGCAGGGGCCCTCTACCACTAGACGGAATCTAACTCCAAATCAAATCAACACTTTCAAAACAATACTGTCTGCTTCATTAAAGGAGAAATAACTTGAACAGAGCAATCTGCGTCTTCAGAAATGTAGCACAGAATCTAAGCAAAATCTAGAACAAAATCTAGCCTAGCTCTCGGTTTCCCAAGTGTTTATATAACAAATGCACATAACAAGACTTGCAACAATTTCAGGATCATTGTCTTTCCTTATCGGAATCACATTAGGACTCTTGAAGTGGCTGCGTAAAAAGGAAAAAGACATCTGGACTGAGACAGTCCTAATAGAAGTCTGCCTTCCTAAATGTGTTCCCACGTTCCAAAACCATACCCAGAATTCGTTTCTTCCTTCATGGTGAGCAAAGAACCATGTAGACATGACGTGGAATATGCCCATATGCGGTTTTTCTTGAGAGGCCACCTGGAACATACTCAAACGTGAAGACAGCTGCAGAATCGCCGGTTAGCTACGGAATGTCTGCATTCTGCAGCTAGTTCCGGTCAAAATGCTTTACAATGGAAAAAATCACAAAACTTAGCAAGTGAGTCATGTAAATCATTCTAAAAGTAATTTTAACTAAATTCATTGATCAATTGGGTCTAGGATAGCAATGGACAAAGGAAAATGAGGTAAAGTGAGATGAAAGAAAGCACAATTTTGAGGCTCAACATACCCCCACTGCTGTCTCCTTGCATGTCCTCATGCAAATTATCCTATGAACTCAGAGGCTTCTACAAGAACATCTAATCCTCTCCTTCTCCTTTGTCTGGAAGCTAAAGATCTTCTGGGTTTTCTGATAACAAGTTTGAACCTTAGGTTGGTAAGTGCCCTGATTAGCTTCTTGTTCCTTTTCTTCAACTTTTCATTAGTCTTTTCCACTTTGTCTATATGTAGAGATAAGGTTGAGTTCATATCAGTTTTGAGCTTGACTTGTTCCTTCAGAATTTCATTCTCATTTTTGATGTGTCTATTAAGTATTTCCAGCTCATACCTATCCCTTCTTAACACATCTATTTCGGACAGTGGAGGACTAGGGGTTCTATCCCTACTCTCTGAAGCTTTCCTTTCCAAAGTTTCAACATAGTCATAAACTTCTTGCTGAGCAGGGTCAATTTCAGGGGTTCCTTCATTAAAATCCTCTTCAACATCTTCTTCAATAGATTTTTCCTCATCTTCTATATTTATCACCCCTGTTTGTTTGATCTGAGTTTTCCTTAGTTTCCCCTTCAGTCTATGGCTTCTTCTTGGCTGGGAAGATCCCTCTCCTTTATCTGTGGCAGATTTTCTGATTACCTTCTCTTTCTTAAGTTGTCTCTTGATTTGAGTCAACTTCTCTAAGATGATTTCCTCACTACTTTCCTGGACTGTTTTGTCAATTTCAATTTTTGAAGCTCTCCATTTTCTGCTTCTCCTTGTAGGCTGTTGTTCAGGTGAGGGCTCTTTTGGCTCTTCAAAATGATTTCTTATCAAGAAATTATCCCAAGTATCATTTGTTTTGGCTAAATGGCGTTCAATTAAAATCTTAACCAAGCCATGATGGTACAGAGTTGTCTCTAAAAATTGGACCCTTCTTTGAACACAGGAAGCCATCTTTTTCAAAATTTGAAGCAAAAAGTAGGGTAAGTTTAACTCTTCCTCCAGAAAATGCATTATCAGTCTAATGTGGTAAACATAAAATGTGCCATATCTACCTTCACATGTAATAAATTTTTGCAGAATAAGCAGTATGTTTCTCCATTTATTTTTCAATGCAGAACTTGGAATTCCCTTCTTAAACACAGTGATATCCATACCTGGTGATTTTAGAATTTGCTTCCAGGATTCATTATGGAATTCTCTTTTTTTGAACCATCTCTCTCCATTTCTAAGCAATCCCGTAGCTTCTGCAATGAAAACATCAGTGACAGTGAATTTAACATCCCCCACTTCAACCTCAGCTCCTTGAAATGACCTTGCAAATGTTTTAGTGACTTCTTTGTGGAAGCCATTAAATTTCTCAAGAAATTGTAGCCATCCTACCTGTTGCAACATTTCTTTACATTGAGGGTATCCTTCCAAGTATTTTGTACCCATTGGTTCGGTTCTTACAATAAGACCCATAATTGCTTTTTCAATGTTCAGATTAATATTCTTTTTGCCCACGGAAACAATAACTTTCACCTTCGAATTGATATACCTCTGGTTCTCGGTGAAAATGGCTTCAAACTTCGGGTTGATATGCCTCTGGTTGACAGTGACAATGGATTCAAATTCCACACTGCTATACCTCTGTCTCTCGATGACAAATGACTTCAAATTCCACACTGCTATACCTCTGCGTTTACAGTGATAATGCTCAATCTCTGCTCACGGTGATAGTGCTTTGATATTCAAACTGATATATCCTTTGCTCTGCTCACGGTGATAAGGATATCTCTGTTTTTCGGAATGAAGTACTAGCTACAGAATGGAGTGATGGAAGTAGTTACGGAATGAGTAAATGGAGTGAGGTGGAGAAAACGAATTAATGGGTGAAAAGACTGCGGAGATTTTTACAACGGAAAAGAAAATCATCATTAAATGATTTGGTTGGGTGACGTGAGGAAATCAAACACTTCAGCCTTTTTAACCGCTTAAATGATGTCGGGTATGGAATTTGAAATAAGAAATTTTAATCCAAAGTTTGTGGAGGGTATTTTGGTCATGATCAATAAAAATAATTAAAACAACTTTTTCGAATGATTCATAACTAAAACTATGCTAAACCTTATGAAATGCCATTATAATCAAAACTTGTTACCTCTGCTTTTCATTTGCTTTTTGTGGTCTTTGTCTTCTTTGTTATCCTTTGGAAGAGTCTTCATAAACCTCCTTGATTCTTCTTATTCATAGATATACTGGATCATCTTGTTGCAATTCAAATGTCTTCTGATTAGTGCCTTCAGGATTTGTAGCTGCGGAATGACTGTCTAGCTGCGGAAAGTCTGATCAGCTGCAGAATGTTTGTTAAGCTGCAGAATGTACCTGTAGAGTATTTTGATCATGGAATGGAGTGGTTTGGGATATAAGTGAGATGTTATATGAATGAAAATGGATGATGAGTCATGATATGTATGAAGTGGATGATGGCATGGGATGGACTTAGTTTAAAAAAAATGGAGTGGAAGAATCAAAAGAAATGCCTTGCAATCCATGACATGTGTTCTTTATTTACATCAAGACTTCAAACTTGAATTTTGACATGGAAATGAGGTGGATGAAGTATGAAATGAGATGAATGATATATGGAATGAAGTGAAGTATGAATGAATGAATGAAATGGAGTATGGATGGATAAGTGAATGGAATGAAATGAAATGAAATGGATCATAAGTACAATGGATCTGAACTTATGATTTTGTAACAGCTGCTTGAAAAAACAAAATGGGAAAAGTTAGAGTGTCAGAGAGACTCTGATTTTCACCCTATCTTTTCTGTATAAACATGCCAATCAATGATTGGTTTTCATGTTTATACCTTTATTTATTTATTTATTTATTTATTTATTTTTTCAAAAGAGAAATGCTTCAGAAAATTTAATCAAGTTGATGAAGAAGAGAGACTCTTCTTCATTAACTTCACATCATTGTTTTCTTGGAACTTCTTGACAAACTCTTCTCTTGAGAGTGGCTTGTGGTATAGCTTCAGTCTATGACCATTCACAAGAAAAGTGACCTCTTCTTCATCTATAGTTCTGATTTTTACTGCCCCATTATCAAAAATTCGAACAATTTCATATGTCCCAAGCCAATGTGTCTGAAATTTCCCTTGAAAATCCTTGAATTTTGAATCAAACAAGAGAGCCCAGTCACCCTCTTTGAATTTCTTCTCTTTGATGTACTTGTCATGCCATCTAGCCCTTTGCTTTTGGACTAGACTTGTTTTCTGAACTGCATCTTGTCTGATCTCATCCAATTCATTAATTTGCTCCAGTCTATGCTTTTGTGCCTCCGTTAAATCAAGTCCTAGCTGAACTGCCATTTTGAAAGTTTGAATCTGGAACTCTATGGGAAATAAAACTTGCTTTCCATAAACAAGTTCATAAGGAGTATGGCCTGTTGTGTTTCTCCATGTAGTTCTATAGGCCCACAAGGCTTCAGGAAGCCTATCTACCCAATCTCTTCTATGTAGATGAACAGTCTTTGTTAGGATTCCTTCAATGACCTTATTAGCATATTCCACTTGACCACTTGCTTGTTGATGGTAAGGAGTAGATTTTCTATGCCTGATTTTGTACCTCTCCATCATTTGCTCCACTAGCCTTGATGTAAATTGAGCTCCTTGATCTGTAACAATTTCCCTTGGGACACCAAAACGAGTAAAAATATCCTCAAAAAGAAAAGTAACTACGGATGCTTCATTAGCAACAAGTAATGGCTTGGCTTCTACCCATTTAGTAACATAATCAGTGCAAACTAATATATACCTCTTCTGTCTTGATGGAGGACTAATAGGTCCTACAAAATCCAAAGCCCATTTTTCAAAAGGTTCAATATGTACCAGAGGTTGTAATGGCATCTCACCTGAAGGAGAAGGTTTCCCTACCCTTTGGCAACTGTCACACCTTTTGACATACTCTTTAGCATCTTTAAACAAGGATGACCAATAATATCCTAAATTAAGGATCTTATAGGCTGTCCTCTTATCAGCAAAGTGTCCGCCACAAGGTTCATCATGACATGCTTTGAGAATCTCAGGCATCTCATCTTCACGAACACACCTTCTAATGATCAAATCTGGACCTGTCTTGTACAACTCATTAGCAACCCATGAATATTTTGCACTGTCATAAATGATTTTTCTTCTATCCCTTGCATTCATTATTGAAGGAAATTTTCCTGAAACTAAATAATTAGCAATATCAGCAAACCATGGAGTTTGAGTAGAAATTGAAAAAAGATATTCATCAGGAAATTGATCTTCAACTAGAGTGTCATCTTTGATATTTTGGAGTCTAGATAGGAAATCAGCTACTGTGTTTTGTTTTCCAGGCCTATCTATAATGCTAATGTTAAATTCTTGTAAGAGCAATAACCATCTTATGACTCTGCCATTAGTAATTGATTTGTTCATTAAGTATCTAATTGCAGAATGATCAGTGTGAACAAAAGTTTCATAGCCTGTTATATAGTGTCTAAATTTGTTTATGGCATGAACAACAGCTAAAAACTCTTTTTTAGTTACAGTATAGTTTAACTCTGCAGGAGTCAAATTTTTACTGGTATAATAGATGGCATAGGGAATCAAGTCTTTCTGCCCCAGTACTGCTCCTAGAGCTGTATCGGAGGCATCTGTGGAGATATGAAAAGGTAACTTCCAGTTAGGTCCCCTTAATATAGGTGCTTCAGAAATTTTGGTTTTCAGGGTTTCAAAAGCTAACTGGCAATCAGAAGTCCATTTGAATTCACAGTCTTTGGTAAGCAATTTGAAGAGTGGAGATGCTATTTTGGTGAAGTTTTCTATAAATCTCCGATAATATCCTGTAAATCCTAGAAAACTCCTAACATCTCTTTGACAACTTGGAATGGATAAGTTAGAGATGACTTCCACTTTTGACTCATCAACTCTAATCCCATCCCCTGAAATGTGATGCCCTAAAACAATACCTTCAGTAAACATCATAAAACATTTTTCATGACTAAGTGAAAGATTTTCTTCCTAAAATCTCTTTAAAACTTTTTCCAAGTTTTCTAAAGCTTCTTCAAATGAGTTTCCATAAACTGTGAAATCATCCATGTACACCTCTACACAGTCATGTATTAGATCTAAAAAAATTCCTAATACTGCCCTTTGGAATGTTGCAGGTGCATTACATAATCCAAATGGAAATACTCGGTAAGCATAGGTACCCCAAGGACAGGTAAATGTGGTTTTGTCTTGATCTTCAAGTGCTACTTGGATTTGGTTGTAACCACTAAACCCATCTAAGAATGAGAAGTAATTTTTGCCAGCTAATGTATCTAACACTTGATCTATGAAAGGTAAGGGAAAATGGTCTTTAAGAGTAGCTTTGTTTAGTTCTTGGTAGTCAACACATACCCTCCATTTTCCATTTTTATTTGGTACAATTACCAAAGGATAAACCCACTGACTATCTGAAATAGGATAGATGAAATTGACATTTAACAATTTTTGCAATTCTTCTTTAATAATTTCCCTAAGATTTGGATTCATTCGTCTTTGAGGTTGCCTGATTGGTTTGCAATTTTCCTATATATAGATGTGATGAGTGCAAGTCTTGGGGCTTATCCCTTTCATGTCAGTGTATTCCCATGCATATGCAGAAGAACGTCTCTGTAATACTTTGACTAACTCTTCTTGTTGAGATTTTTCTAGGTTCTTGTTTATGTTCAAAGTTTTGCCTGGAAAAATCTCACTTGTAGAGCTGCCAAATTTGTCCATAGAATGAAGAGACATCTGCCTTGATGACAAAAACTCAATATTGAATCCCTCTTGAAATGATTCATGTTTTTGTTCTGGAGCGGATTCAAAGTTTTCTAGAGTATTCAGAATTTGATTATCTTCACTAATTTCTGAAATTGTGAAGAAAGGTTGTAAATCTTCTTCATCCTCTATCCATTGAGTGTCATCTAAATCTGTAATTGTCCTAGCTGGAGGATATAAAGTGAACTTCTTAGTTGAACTACCATCAGAGATATACATATCACCAGATCTACAACTAATAAAAGCATCAGCTGTAGCCAACCAAGGTCTTCCTAATATAACATGATGTCCTCCTAGATTATTCTTAGGAGTTAGGATCATGAAATCCACAGGGTACTCTCAAGAATCTAGGGACACTGGAATGTCTTCTATTACCCCATCTTATTTGATCACAGATCTGTCTGCTAATTGTAATAGTGTGGGTGTAAAGAGAAGATTAGGAAGTTTCAGTTTATCCATGATTTGTCTACTCATGATATTGATTGCTGCTCCTAAATCAATGAGTGTGTTTTGGATTTCAATTCCATTGATGTGAATTTTGACAACTGGATTTCCTAGGTCAAGATACTTTGGAATAGAAATCTTGCCCATCATAATGTCTGCTATTTGTCCTGCCAGTTGAATTTTATTTGTTTCTCTTATTCTTTTTCTTGTTTTCTTCATGCTCAACTCCTTTATTGTTTTGGCTAAAATTGGAATTTCCTTGATGGCTTGTAATAATGGAATTTTAATGCAAACATTTCTCAGCTCATCTAGGAAATCATAATTAGGCACCATGATTTGTTTTTCTACACCTCTATCAATTTGTAGTCTTTCTGGAAAGGGAGGTATAGAAGTAGACGTGGATGGTTTCTCTAATACAGGAGTCGAAATTATTAGATCTTTTTGCTTTAATTTTTCAGTGTTTGGGTCTTTAAAGGATGTGTCTTCCTCAAGACTTTTATTCACCCGTAAAGAGTCTTCCTCAGAGTTATCTTGTTCTTGTATAATCACAGAAGGTTTCCTCTTTTCAAGTATTCTTCCAGACCTAAGTTGAACATCACTAAGGTCTAGAGGAGTAATTAAATAAGTCGGAAACTGTTGGCCCTCTATCATGTATGTGTTCTGAGGATTTTTATTATTGGGGTTTGGTATAGGTTGAGCAGGAAATTGATTTGATTTTTGAGGAAATGGTAATGGGAGTGGTTGATTTTGATGTGGTAAGTTCTGATGATGTTGTTGAGTATTTTGTTGAAAATTTTGTTGAAGATTTTGAGGAAAATTTTGTTGAGGATTTTGAGGATAAAAATGTGGATATGGTGGATAGGATGGTGGATACTGATAGTATGGAGAGTATCTTCCATAGGGACTTTGTGATCCTTGTGCCCAAGCTTGAGATTGATTTTGAAATTGGGGCCAAGGTTGTTGCCAAGAATTCCAAGGTGGAGGTTGATTATACATTTGATCATGGAATCCTTGTGTTTGAGGTCCCTGCCAAGGCCTTCTAGATACAAAATTGAGAGACTCTTTGGAATCTGTAGGAGTTTCCTCCTGAAAGACAGCTTTGAGACCAGGAAGAGAAGGACAATTCTTGGTCTCATGTTTTTCAGAACAAATGACACAGGTCTCTACAAATTTTACATCCAATGGACACTCCCTCAAGGCATGTTTCTTTCTACATTTGGGACAAAAGATTGCCAAGGTATCAGATTCAGCTTTTTGCTTGTTTTGTATCTTAAGGGTGTCTATTTTTTCACTAAGACTCCCTAAGATGTCATATTTAAAATCATCAAGCATATGTCCTATTTCTGATCTACTTACTGTCCCAGAAGCAGACTTACTTGCCCTTGCAAGAGCGGGATCTCTTGGACCTTTGACAGTTTTAGATTTCCCTCTTGAAAGGTTGATACATAACTCAGATATTTCAGGTAATGTGAGTTGTGATATATCCCCTTTTCCCATCATGTTGAGGATATCCAACCATTCATCCCTAATTGTTTTCAACAAAAGAACTTTTAAGGTGTCTTGATCTAGGTTTTCCATTTTTGCTCTTTTGATGTTATAATTAAATCTCTCCAACAAATCTTCCAAGTTTTCATCTTCTTTTTGTAACATCTTAAATACTTCTTCCTTATGATTAACCGGCATACAATAATCCAAATACCTCTCTAGAAATTCTTGTTTCATGTCTTCCCATGTTATAATAGAACTATTAATCAAACTCATAAACCACTTCAATGCTACTCCTTTCAAGGTTGAAGGAAATAATTTCAGTTTTTGAGCATCTTGTAAGTAGTCATAAGTTCTACACAAAACTTCAAATTCAAATAGGAAGGTTTCAGAATCTTCAGTTTTAAGTCCATAGAAGTTTGGAAGGACAGAGGGTGAAATATTTTTCATGGTTGTATTGGTTTCTTCATCAATTATAGGGAACCCAAAAGAGCTTCCTATTCTACCTCTTCCTCCATCTGCACCTCTACCTCCTTCTCCTCTACCTCTACCTCTACCTCCAAATAGTGTGTGTTCTCCATTAAAGACTCCTCCTCCTCCTTCTTCTGCCATGGTTGACTCTCCTGTGGAAATGGAAAGATTTGTGTCCCTAACAGGAGTTTTTAAATCTTCTTCTATGGCAGGTTCAGTGGATGAAGTGGAAGGTTTCTCTAATGGAATAGCTGACCTTAGATCTTCTAGAAGTCTAGGATCAGTAAAGGATGGAATGTGGGTCTGAGTTGAAGGTGTACTAGCTCTGGATCTAGATGAAACAAGTGGTGTTCTAGAAATAAAACTTCTGCTTCTACTGCTTATAAATATTCCCCTTGAATCTCTCTCCCTAGACATATAATTGTTTTTGGATGCTAAGAAACAAAGGTTACCTAGATTTCACTTCCCCGGCAATGGCGCCAAAATGTTTGGTCTCAACCTAGTCTCCTAAATTGAGGTCATTTAATTGTCAACCAGGGTTGGTAAACTGCTGAATTGAAGTGCACCGTATGTGCCTAGGTGTTTGTCTCTTAATGCGTTGTGTTTAGTGTTTTATGATGTTTCTGGTCTTTTGTGATGATTTATGATGTTTTTGGTCTTTTGGTAGTTTTATGTTCACAAGGAAAATGACTAGAAAGCTAGTGGAAAGAAGCTAATGATTAAAACAGAGTGAAGCATAATTGGTTGATGACAAGTGGCAAATGCAAAGGCAACTACTGAAACAAAATCAAAACTAAACTATGACTAAAAATAAACAAAGCTTGATAATGACTTTTAAGCAAATGACTCAAAACATAAACTCAACTTGTCCAATTCTTTCATCAAAGGTATTTTGAGAGAGAGCTTGAGAAATGGTCAGCTAAGTATGCAAATTCTCCTAACTAAACAATTAAAAAACTAGCTTATAATGATGAAACATTTTATCCATGATTAGAGATTTGTTGAAGCATATTTGGAGGAAAACATTGATACCATCATAAGATCTCTACTCTAAGACTAGTTCCTAACTCTATTCTGCAACTTAGTTAATCATCACTAAACCTTGCCCAAGAGTTATAGATTTCTTTTTAAAGTAGTCTTTTGAGAAAAGGTTCTGTTTATGAAGTAGTAAAGAAGTTGCAAAAGTACCTCAGGCCTTGAAATGATACTGTCTTTTGTTCCTATGTTTATGAATCAATTATAGATTTGGAACAAGAAGAGGTTTGTAAATAATGAAGGCTGTTTTGTTAAGTTTAACAACTGAAGTAATCTAATATGCAGTGGATGACAACTAAATGTGGAGTGAAAATGCAATGAGTTAAGCTAAAACTGAACTTAAGATGTCACTAGTCTAAAACAGTGCTGAACTAACAAGTCATTATCAAACTCAAAACAAAATAACAAAGCATGAGTTAAATGCAATTAGACTCCGGAGTATCCTAACTAAGCTATCATGCATTATTCTATAGGATTATACAGCCTGTTTGTCCATCATGATTGGTATTTTGGAAGAGTTTCTTAGAACAATCCTGACTATACAATTCAGTGCAAATGCAAACATAAAGACTGAAAGCAATTTAAAAACTAAGATGTCACAGCTGTCTCCTACCCATCATTATGATATTTTGGAAGAGTGTTTTAAGAGCAAGGTCAGCCATGTTACTTAGTGAAAACAAAACAACTGAAACATTCATTATCACAATCATGCCTTGAACATCATAAGGATTTTTTGGAAGAGTTTCTTCTTTTGGAAGAGTGTTTAGAACAAGTGCAGCTGTGATAGTGAACAAAAGAAACTACAATTAAATCCTACAACACTATAGCCATTTCCCATTCATTATCATAATCTTTTGGAAGAGTTTCTTCTTTTGGAAGAGTTTTTAGAATGAGTATAACTATAGTGGCTACGGAATTAACTATGCACTCAAACTTCAAAAACGTAAAGGCAACTAAGATACTTATCTAAATTACGTAAGTAAAACCGTGCAGGAGGCAGGGGCCCTCTACCACCAGACAGAATCTAACACCAAATCAACTCAATGCTTTTCAAAACAACACTTTCTTCTTCATTAAAGGAGAAATAACCTGAACAGAGCAATCTGCGTCTTCAGAAATGTAGCACAAAATCTATGCAAAATCTGGAACAAAATCTAGCCTAGCTCTCGGTTTCCCAAGTGTTTTTATAACAAATTTACATAACAAGACTTGCAACAATTCCAGGATCATTGTCTTTCCTTATCGAAATCACATTAGGACTCTTGAAGTGGCTGCGTAAAAAGGAAAAGGACATCTGGACTAAGACAGTCCTATTGGAAGTCTGCATTCTTAAATGTGTTCCCACGTACCAAAACCATATCCAGAATTCGTTTTTCCTTTATGGTGAGCAATGAACAATGTAGACATGACGTGGAATATACCCATATGTGGTTTTTCTTGAGAGGCCACCTGGAACATACCCAAACGTGAAGACAGCTGCAGAATTTCCAGTTAGCTATGGAATGTCTGCATTCTGCAGCTAGTTTCGGTCAAAATGCATTACAATGACAAAAATCACAAAACTTAGCAAGTGAGTCATGTTAATCATTCTAAAAGTAATTTTAACTAAATTAGTTGATCAATTGGGTCTGGGATAACAATGGAAAAAGGAAAATGAGGTAAAGTAAGATGAAAGAAAGCACAATCTTGAGGCTCAACATGGATCTTGAGAGATTTTCAGGAGGCCATTGTGGTAGGGCGCCCTTTATAGAGGGGTTCATAGTGATTGTTTTTGTGACAGAATTGGCCGAGAAGTGTGCTCTAGCGGCCATTGTGTGACTGGCAGGGATGTCTATTACTCATCAGGCATCAGGACCGCAGATCAGTGTCTTGCACCAGCTGAGGGCCTGACACTTTTTTGACTTTGCCCATTTTTGTTATGATGGGATGTTGGTGCAACTTTCCAAGGTCTAGGATAGATCGACATTGTTTACTTATGCTAGCATCCTATGCAACATCATGTACGAGTGGGTGGTGTTGCTGAGACCTATGGTGGCATTGCTAGTTGGGGGGCCACAAGAGTCTTGCATGAGGAGGTGGGCCCCTGTGATGCCTCGAGGAGGTGGAGGTAGGGTGGGGTGTTATTGGAACACCACCATGGAGGCTTGGTTCGAGGCCAATCCTTAGATGTTCCTGCCATTCCCTTATGTGGGGATGGAATTCCGAGGAGATCCAGACATGGGTTTTCCCTGTGGATATGCTTCGAGCTAGCAGGTATGTTTTTGTGTTTTATGCATTTACATGAGTACATATGTTTTATATGTTTATTATGATGACAATGACATAGTATTGGTTACTCTTGTAGATTTTAGCGAGGTCGGTTGTCCTATGGCTCAGTTGGTGGGACACCATCTAATTCTGCAACCTCAAGGAGCTCATGGGGGACAGGGAGGAGCTCCAACGCAGCCTTGGTGTGGAGCACCGGGCGGAGAGGTTGGCCCTTCAGGGGATGGTAGTAGCTCGACTACTACTGAGATTTCTGCTGAGTGAGCTCATGGTAATATAGCATAGGATCATGTAGTTGAGTTGACTGAGGAGGTGGCTGCTTTAGATGTCAGATCTTGGGTGGTAGAGGGTGCATGGGGTCGAGTGGACCACTTGACCCAGGGGATTCCTACCCAAGGTTTTGTGGATGACCTTGAGGATGCATGGCTGGAGACATTGATGGCCTAGGAGAGGGGCTATCAGCTGGTTTTATGTCGGGTGGAAATATTAGTTTTGACGATGGCTCTAGTATTGGTACCAAGAGTGGTAGCGGGTCTAGGTGCCCCACCTGGGGGAGCACCATCCTAGAGTCTTATTATACACGGGTAAATCACCCATTATGAGGATGCTTCCCCTATTTTTGTCAACTTGTACTTGTGTATATTTTGGGCTGACTTACGGGTTAGAGACACTAGTTTTTGTACTCAGACACATACATTTTTTGTATATATGTGAGACATATTTTTTTCATCTCTACATGGTGTGTCCCCTGTTTTGTTTATGGATTATGCTATGCTGATGGATATCTATGTTTTCTATGTTTTTGGTTTTTAGGTATGATGGTTTATCGGAGATGCATTCGAGTTTAGAATATTGTTAGCTATGTGATCAGCTATTTGGTTCTAGCTCCTTGGTACATGTGTGAATGTAATGTAATCAAATTTTCGGCTTAATATTTTTGCACACAAGTATTTTCTAAACCGATTTGAATCCCTTAAATGCTTGGTTTAACTGCAACAGGACTAAATGGGAATCAAGGTAGATATGTATGTGGTGTATTCCCTGATTGAGGGCATCGCACATAAGTCCGATGACGATGTCATATTCTACTTGATTGTTTGTTGCTAAGCCGATACAAAAACCGTTGGTTCAGAGTGGTGATCGGTCAGGGTGATAGATAACCCAGACAGCTACAAATAAACTTTGAGACAATCGTGATGCTCCAACGGCAAATCTGAAGTAAAGGTCGGGTTGGTAATCCATTGTGACACTAGAGCGCGCTTTGTGACAAGTCTTTTCATCAAAAATTTAAAGTGTTTGGGTTTGTGTACGTTGACTCTATGGGTGGGCCTTTTTGGCACTTACGGGTAGAATTTATTGAGATAAAGGACGTTGACGGGGTTTCTGAGGCAAGTTCTGTCCAGCTCAGTTAAGATGTATGCCCCCTTGAGGAGGCAATGTTTTATAATGTAGGGTGCTTCCCACAAAGTTTCAAACTTTCCTAGCCCTACGACTTCTTTTGCAACATCGTAGTGGAGGACTAGATATCCATTAGGGGAATTTTGAGGTCTAAAATATGCCTCCTAAGGAATTTATATAATAATAATGGAAATAATAAAATAATATCTCATTATATCATCAAATTTTAGAGGGAGAAAAGAAAAACCTAATTTTTCAACTCGTATTTTCAACTTATCTCCCAAATTTTTTACTCAAATTTCGAGCAGGAGTACTCGTTGGATGCAAAATTTAATTCCTCATCTAAGGAGTACCCATGTTCCATACTTTTTATGGATCCTTCTACATGAAAAATGAGAAATATATGAAAAACGTGATTGCAATGGCAATTTTTCATGTATTTCTCATTTTTCATGTAGCAAGGTCCATCAAAAGTATGCAACATGGGTACTCCACTGATTAGGAATTAAATTTTGCATCCAATGAGTACTCCTACTCAAAATTTGAGTAAAAATTTTGGGAGATAAGTTGAAAATGTGAGTTGAAAAAGTAGTTTTATTATTTTATTGTTTTTTAATATTTTTACCCTTTTACTTAAAAAATAGTTAATCATCCCCCATGGTTGACATCATCATCTTGAATCATGTTGGTTCTTATAAAATTTATTTTTTTTGTACATTTTTCTTAGCAGGTCCATTTTAGACCTCAAAATTCCTCTAATGCCTCAGTGAATGAGCGAGGGTTGATGTGTCAGTCGAATGATGCTTTTACCCGTTTCTTGTGGGCCTCGTTGTGTTGCAGTGACTGCCATCAACTTTCATCGACGGAATCTAGTTATACTAGACATTGTTCTAAATGCTCGGTATCATCGAGGAGTTCGATGGCGACATGTAAATTCAGGATCTTGCGTAAATCAATGCAAAAGCATAGGGTGCCCTGATTTTTTACGATGGGAACGGGGTTGGGAACCCAAGACGTGTGGGAGACCCGAGTCTTGGTTCCAATACATGATGATATGAATCGTGTATGGTGTATCATGTCGTCAGATTTTGGTGGGGGGAGAATCTTTGTGATGGGAGCTTGCGTGAGTGTGAGGTTGGGTCCCTTGTTAGGATGGTTAATCTCTTGTGGGTGGAAACTGTGTCTGGTGCAGAGGCACTTGAATGTTTCCATTAGTGGGCATGCCTTTAGTTCATGGTTATGGCCAGTACAAATGGTGCATGGTACCACTATGCCAACTGAGTAGATTGTGTGGGAATCAACACTACTCTTCATCCCAGACATGGATGCTTGGAAAGGATCTATGGTAGAAGATGAGGTCTTCTGCTTCCATTTCTAAGTGTTTGGCTTGGATATGTGCAACTATTTTGGGGAGTGTATACTTAACACTCCTCTTTCCAATCTAAGATTCGGGAGATGCTCACATTTTATTGTATGATGAAAGTGTGAAAAAATATGACAATAAGTGTGTGTGATCTTCTCTTGGTTAGAGAGAAGTCTTTTTGGTTGAGAAGAGACTGTGCGAAAATTGTTTGCGAGGTGCTTCAGTTCTTTGCACTGATTGACTCGGTGGCTGATCAGATCACATAGTCCGCATGTTATCCTAGGTTGAAGCTAGGTCATGCTTCGTTGGTGCGTCATCCCAGCTTGCCCATTACGCTGATGTGTGTGTGGGATAGATGGCCTGGGGACATTCTACCTTCTATATTGGTTGAGGAGATCGTCGCATTTCTTCTCTAATGTATGTATTGTTGGTGTCCCGTGATTTGGAAAATTGGTAAGAACAACTGCATAGGGTAGCATTAGACCAGTCTTTGGATTCCTAGGACCTAGCCTTCCTGGACTCAAAGAGGGTTCTCTCTATTGTATGTAGGGGATGTGAGCTTGTTTTATTTTAGGGTTTGATTTTAGGCTAGTTGTTAAGTGTAGGGTTTGTTTGTTGGTTTTGGTTGGGTAAGATGGTCAAGTAGAATAGATGGAGTGAGGAAATCTTCAAGTCATTGGGCTATGGAGTCTATAAAGTCATGGTAAGTTCAGCAATGAATCAGGGTGCACAACAGGGAAAATCTAGCAAGGTCAGTGGATTTTCAAGGTTTGTGTGATATGTGATGAACATTAAGTTTGTGAACAAAGTAGGGCAAAGGGAAATCAAGAATCCTTTGTCAAATACTTTAACAAGAATAACCTTCAACACTATTCAACATAAAGAAGTAATCAGAAGACAGGGAAAAACACTAACTCTTTGATTCAACTTAAGAAAATAAGCATTTGAGACAAACAATTCAGTGAACTATAGAAGGTGAGAATCTCTTTTAACTTCTAGTGATTTCACCTTCAAGGTTTAGAAAAAAATTCAAGATAAACATATAACTTTAATCAAGGAAGAGGGAACTCCTATTTACATCTTTGATCATAGTCATAAAGATCTTTGAAACAACTCTTCATGCATGGACAAAGGGTATGATCAAAACATAGCCTCTTTGGCAAACCTAATTAGTGGTACTTCAAAGAATGATCTCAAGAAAAGTGTTTTAGAGACATAAAACAAGCATGGCTAACCATAAAACATCTATGGTATTTATAGTATTGAACCATTCATAAGATAAACAAGCTTGGGTGGGTCTAGAGAGAAACTAAGGATTGTCTAAACTGACCTAGCAGAGGAAAACATAGAGGAAGTGAAGAACAAACAGAGCTAAGGTGCCTTTGAAGGACACTTATTAATCTAAAACCTTTGTACTACTGCAACATAGAAGGATGAAACACAATGATACATAAGAAAAAAATAATTGAATAGAAGCACATCACCATTATCCAATCTCAAGGATCTTGCAAGCAAGCCTTCTCCATCAATAAGCAAAACAAGCCATTCACAAGCTCCACAACACCAATTTCCTCTTCAATCTCCAAAAAACCATATATTACTCTCAAGAGTCATCAACTGCAAAAAATTTACAATAAGGCCCTCATGCTCTACTTATCTAGCAAAGGATGGAAAAAAACCCTAACTAGGGTTGAAAAATGACAAAATCATCCATAAATGTCATAAATTCCCAGGAGACCATGCAAGGCCCAAAGCAAAAAATATCTCATGAAATAAATGCCAAAATAACTCCTATAACCTAAATTTGGAGTGATTTTCCTCAAAAAACATTAAAATATAATTTTTCAATCAATGAGTGTCTTTTGTTGAATTCTGCCCAAAAATGCACAGTGAGGTTTGAACGCGCAGTGCCTTCCCGAGTAGAAAATGGGTCCACTTGCAACCAAGTTTTGTTGACCTTCCAGATGTCAAAAGTTCCTCTGTGATGGCCCATTGGAAAGCTCGTTGAGTCTAATTTCCAAAACAGCCCTTGGTTTTCTGATTGAGCTCCATTTACTTATCCAAAAGGAAAATTTCCCAAAACTTCTCTAGGCGCAGCGCCAGGCCTAAAAATGAGGCAAAAAGGTGAAAAATGAGGTGTTGTTTGGCATTTTGAGGGGTCAAAAATGCTCCAATTTCTCTGAAATTGATGAGCATAATGTAATATATGCGAGGATTCCAAAAATGAAATTTTTTTCTGTTGAGGGTGCCTCATATGAAAGCATAGCGCCAGGGGTGTTGCGCTTAGAGGCCTCCAAATTCACAAAAAAACCAAAATTTCTCAAAAATTTCTCAAAATTGGTAGATGTCTTCCTCATGGGGTTTGAGAATCCTGTAGAGAAGCTTCAGCCAACATTCCAAGGTTTTCTTCATCTTTTTCCTCTTTGAGTGCCTGTAGCTTGGCATGGGCCATTTTGAGTTTAGCCCTTGAAACTTGATTTCTATGGGCATAATTTCTGGTCATCTTCCTTTGTAGATCAAGGTCCTTATTTTCTCTCTCCAACTTGGCCTCCAAGTGTATGTTTTCTCTTTCAAGCCTTGGCTCCCGATCATGTTCTATCTCCATGGAAAGAAGCTCATCTAGAGGTAGTTGCTCTGCCAAGGCTGATTCTTGTTCTCTCTATTTTGCCAAAGCCTTCTTCAACCCCATGGTTCTTGGTCTCCTCCTAGACTGCCCTTCTTCATCCTCAATTTCCTCATAGGTGCCCATGAACTCTTCTAGTCTTACCTATGCCATTTTGAGCTTCTTTCTGGTCTCTAATTTCCTTGGCCTCATAGATGGCATTTTGTGCATTCATTTGTTTGTTTTCCATCTCATAAAAATGAATAACATTCTTAGTTCTAGCTAGCTTGGCTTCCAAGTCTTTGATTTGAGAATTTTTGTCTTGGAGGAGCAAGTTTGAGATCCTTGCTTCATTTTATTCAACCTCATGCCAGTCTTCTTATTCTTCCTTTACCTTTTCTTTATATGTATCTAGTGGCTTGGTGGATGTGGAAGGCATGGCCCCTTGCCTTTTTGAGGCAGCAAACAAATGCCTTACCTTTCTCTAATACGTCAATGGAAGAGGTTTTTTTGTGAGATTATTGGTGTCTTCCTCATGGTTGTGGTGCCTGCTGCTATCATCAAACTCATTTTCATTATTAGTATTATAATTCATCATGTTTTCTGCTTCATCATTGTCCTCTTTGTTCTCAACATCATCACTGACTTGTGCACTTTCACTTTGTTCCTCATTATAACTACTTGCTTCATCACTGTTGTGACCTTCATTTCGGCTGCTAGCCTCTTGATTTTATTTACTGTCTTCATGAGTTTCATGAATATTATCATGACAGTCATGACTATATTCTTTGGTTTCCATGCTGCCTTTAGTCTCTTCTTCATTTTCTGTATTGTCATCACCTTCATTTTGGTTGCCCTCTTCATCTTTTTCCTCATCTTTGTCATGACTATGAGCCTCAATATTTTCATTGCCATTAGGGCTCATAGTTTCACTATTTTCCTTAGGATCATCCTCTATTTCTTTTTCAATCGCCTTATTAGTGCCCATGTTGTACTTTTCCTCCTCATTTTCATCATTTCTAGTGTGATTGATGCTTTCTTCTTCACTGGTTTCATCATCATTATCATCCATCTCCATGTCCTCTGCTTCATTGTTGAACCCTTCTTCATCACTGTTTAATTAATTTCCACTATCAGCTTCTTCATTTTTTGAACTGTCATCATCCCCTTCTATTTCCATGTTCTTTGCCTCTTGTGGGCTTAACTCATCATCACCCTCATACTCATTTTGGCTTGACACATTGTCATCCTCACCCTCATTTTGGATTGACTGTTCACTACCACTTCCTTCTTGATCTGATGCATCAGGAGAAGATGGGGAAGGAAGGTTTTCTTGAGGAGAGGATCCTTGGGTAGATGATGAGTCATGGTTACTAGGAGGTGATAGAGGAGTGGAGGGAGGAGGATGAGATGATGAGGGTAAATTTGGTTGATGATGGGGCTGAGGGTTTGTGAATACTTCATGAGCTATGAACACCTTCCAAGGTATGCCTTTTTGCTCCAGCTGATGTAACACCACCATCTTGATAAAGGAGTGGTGGAAAAAAATCTTCATTTTCTGGGAATAACTCCTCCTTCGGACAACATAAGACATATTTTCGATACTCCTATACAGGTAGTAAGGAAAATGAAGCATTTTAACCCTAGTAAAATGTATGAGTAATCTGATATGTTAGGAGTAGAGCCTAGAGTATCTGCCCTCACATGTAAAATATTTCATGATGACCTTCATTAAGGGTGCATACCTCTGTAGTAAGTGTGAGAAAGGGAAAATATTCTCGCAGCCTTGTTTGTACCTAGGCTTGAGGAATGGCTCATAGTAGTTCATGTCTAATGTTTCCCTTTTGAACCATTTCTCACCAACATCAGGAAGTATAGTAGCATGGGCAATGGTATCTGATTATAGCTCAAAGTCTACCCCTGCAAGATTTACTTGTTTACTTTGTAGGTTGAGGACAAACAACCTAGTGAGCTCAGGGCAACTTTACACTTGTTGGACCTTTTCACAAAATTAAAAACACTCTACATTTTGAAATCATGTGAGAATCATGGGAGAGGTAGTAATCACCATAATGTTTTGGGCCTCAAATATATTAACCTTCCCACACTCCCTTCTTCTCCTAACATGGTGACTAGTGTTTCCTTTAGACAAACTTAGGCTTGCTTGTGAAACTAGATAGGAGGAGTGAAATGAAATGGTGATGAGGGAATTTATTGTAAATTAGTGACATGGAGGTGTGGGCTTCTGACCGACTTCCCTTTGAGATTTGATGAGGGCTTATCTTGAACTTATTGTAATTACCCTAATTGACACCCCCCTTAACTGATAATTTTTTGCTTGGAGGTAAAAACAAAGAGTTTTCCATGAGGACCTAGGGTTTCCAGTGACTAGGGTTTAGTCAATTTCCTTTAACCATTAAATCATACAAACTACTTGAAGGACAAGGAAAACATGAACCTACTAATTTTTGACTCCTTTGCAGGTCCTTGGATGCAGCTTGGAGGTGGCTCCCTTTTGTTTTTGGAAATTTTGCAGGTGGAAGGAGGCTTCTGGCCTAGGTGCAGTGCTTGAACGCACTATTGGGTCGCCTCTGCCCTAAGCACAGCGCTCTACCCACGTGCAAGATGTCGGGCATTTTTTGTGCCTCTCAGGTCCTCATGGGCGCAGCGCTGCCCACGTGCAAGCCTTCCGGGTCCTCCCTAAGTGCAGCACTAAACAGGTTTTGCGCTGTTCGGGCCCTCTAAGCGCATCGTCGGGCACGTTTCTAGGCCTATCGGGCCTTCTTTTGGGCACAGCGCTACACAATGCCCTGCCTGTTGGGAAAAACTAGGTGAATGGGTAGCGCCCACCTGTAAGCACAATGAATTCCCTTGCAAGCACAACGCAATGTAAAATTACACTGCGGAATCTCCCCTAACCATAGCATCAGGTGTTGTAAGCGTATTGCCTGCACCAAAGCGTAGCACCAAGTAACCTTGCCCATATTCTCACTAAAACTCAGAAAATTTCTTCTTGAATGTTTTTTGTTGTTTTCAAATTAAAAATGAGATGGGATGAGAACAAAATGGTCCTTTATACCTTTAGGTAAATAAACTAAAATCAACAATCCAATTTCGTAATGTCTTTTCAGTTTTTTGTCACTTTCACTAAATTTTTAACATTTGCTGTGTAGGTGAATTGAAAAACTTTTTAGTGGCTCTTTTTCTTTTGGTGGCAGCTTGCTTAGCACTGTCAAAACCTCATTTTCTTGCAGTGTCAGGTTGAAATCATGTTTTTAATCCCTTTGACATTTCCTTACTGATTTTATTGAGGCATAATAAACCTATCTCTGACAAGTACTGCTTTCTCCATAATCATGTATGCTATCTCCTTTTGGCCACTTCCGATTTGCAGGTGCCATGTCATACTGATTTTTCCTTTCCTAACATTCTTGGAGTTTGACACTTTCAATCACATAATACTAACTTCATAATCAGCTTGGATTTATTTCTTGGAGCTCAACCCTATGTTTTTATTCCTTTGATCATTAAGTGTAAATGACTGAAAATGGGAGCTTGGCCTTCCTTTCACTGATACTCTTTGCATTCTTTCCCTTTGAGGTAGTGAAACACTTTACATTGGTTAACCCTAGAAGTCACAAACAACAGTCTCTTCAAACCTTCTACCTACTGTCATCATGTAGGCTCATCATCTCCATTTCACCCTCTTTGCCTATCTTTCCAAAACCTTAGGTTTTTTGGATGTTAGAGAAGAATCATTAGTGTTGTCTTCTAAGTTCTCTATAGCCCTTTCAAGTCCATTCATTTATGTTCAGTTCACCTCACCTTTTTTCCTTATTCATTTATAATTTCTAAAAATGTTTAAGTCATGCTTGGTTGTGCTCGTGTGCCTCTATCCATGTGATTTTCTGCATTAGATCCTTGGTTGGCACACTGCTATCCTAATCAGTATTAGGAACCCTGATTTTTCTTGAACATAGGCTACTTCCTCTTCCATTTTCTTGTGTATATATTCTAATGAGGAGCAGGCCTCTTACCTTACCCATTTTTTCTACTGATAGCGACCTTGACACTCCTACAGAAATGCCAAAATGAATAGTTGTCCTTTGGAGAATTTGTACTTGATTAAGGAGGTCTACCTTAGAGATTTTTCTGATCTATCTTGGACAAACATGTGATGACCTTCTTTCACATTTAATTCAGCTTCTTGGCACATGAAAAATAGTGATTTAGAACACCAAAGATAACCCTACAACCTATGAAACCCTAATGACCTAGTGGGAGGCTATTTTGACTTGGTCTTTGACTAAAAGCTTGGCTTGGGGTCTTCAAGTATGCCAAATAAAGTTTTTGACAATTTGATGTATAGAAGATCCAAATTCCAATGTAATTGATTTATCTAAAGAGGCTACAGAGATAGTTTTGAGACCATCAATTCTTGAGGCATTTGGTGAATATGGGAAAGAGTAGGTTGTTTGGTAATCTTAGAGGGCAAGTGGAGGGCTGAAGCAAAGGAAAAACAGAGTGTTCTGGTCATAGGTCAGAAAATAGGATGAATATGAGTGACATGAGCCCATGAGGGGTCCTTTAGGAGTGGTAGGCTAACTAGGGAATGACAAAGTAGTGAAATAGTGAAAAATTTATCCTAAGGATAATGAAGGCAGTGAGATTTCTTTAACTCACAATATTCAAGAATATTTTTTTTTTAGAAAACTAGGACAAGCATTTAGTCATCTATAAAATAGAAAAAATTACTGATGACTAACATGTATCATATCAATTAGACGACGAATTTGTGGAACAGAAGAATAACTTTTCTCATGGTGATTTCCCTAACACACTAGGAAAAACATCCTAGATATGGGGTTCCCGTCCTGCTCGCTTGATGGCATGATTGGGTACTTGTGGTGTAGCACTTCTAAGTTAGGGCAAGTGAAGACCACATTATTGGGTGTTTTACACAACGTACATGTTGGTCTTCTTCACAGAGGGTGGTTGGGGGTAACTAAGGTTCCCCTGATTAGTTTCTTTTTAGCTAACAGAAAGAGGATGGATCTACTCGTCACATCCTCTTGAGTTTTCCAGTTGTTCATATATTCAGAGTCAGAGCCATATTCTTAGGAGAGGTGGACTATGGCTGAGCACAAAATAGCTAGCGCTAAGCGAAATTGGGGGATATAATGGCATTGTTCTAAAATGTGGATGTCATCACATAAAGGACATGTGAATTGTGCTGCACACAAACCAACATAGTAAAATGCGGTCGATAGAATACCATCTATGGATGAGTTCCAGGGCTGCGCATTCCTCGATGAATTGAAAAATTCATCGCACAACGTGAAGTGTATGACAGGAGATGGGAATATGAATGGGAGTCTTTCTGGTGACTATCGTTCTTCCTGCAGGTATAGAATAATATGAGGTTCATCTCTAGATGACCGAGTGGAGGGATCCTCTAGGTAGGATTGCTCGATGGAATGTAAGGCATCCCTATATCACGAGATCTCTAGGAAATGATGGGTATAGTGTCCATAATTGCTACAGATAGCGCATGCATGGTTTGTACGCAATGCTCTGCCTTGACTTTTGGTGGAAGGTTACTTTTTATGGGAATTTGGTGTCGCGATGTATACCAAAGAGCTATGGAGTGGTTTTAATTCATCTAGCTCTCGGAAGATGTGGGTAACGTGGCCTACCATTCTAGAGATAGCGTAGCGTGGTGATTCCCGTGGCATGGTGGGATTCTCCACCTTCTTTTCTCTTCTCTCATTTTTCTTAGTCATGACCATCGGCTTTGCGATGGGAATTTCCTTTGAAGGGATGTTTGCAAAATTTTCTTGAATGGTTGGGGCCTTCTCAGGATTGAGAGGGATTAACCCTGTAGAGGTGATGTATGCGACTCACGTTGGATTAGGTGGGACTAGGTACAAAACTGGTATTGTAAATGATAAGTTTGGTAGGACCACCATGGTCATGACCTGCTGAGACACAAAAGCAGTTGGGGGAAGAGGAAAGGATTTTGGTAGGCGGCGTAGGCTAGAGAGGGTATCGTGTCCAAGGAATA
The DNA here is from genome assembly GCA_034641835.2 of Pinus albicaulis. Taxonomy (NCBI): domain Eukaryota; kingdom Viridiplantae; phylum Streptophyta; class Pinopsida; order Pinales; family Pinaceae; genus Pinus; species Pinus albicaulis. The sequence continues at coordinate 1,120,844,487 of CM076583.1, read as the reverse complement.
GGTGTCATTACTTCTCATCTTGGTGTCTTGACTAGCTTCGGTGCTTGACGAGGACATCATGCACACCGAAGCCCTTGTGACATCAGGTGATGACTCAGGTATAACAGGGGGATCTCCTAGGAATGACCCTAGGATGGACGACGGATTGAACTAGTCAAGGCCATATTCCTGGTATCGTGTAATCTTCTTGGCAGATGTGTCTACATAGGTTAGAATGACATTGGTATTTTTTACGGGCCGCTTTTCGCTATGTGTCAATTGGTCAATAGTAATCATGGGGTCCTCATGGTGGAACATCATAGTTCGGAAGATAGAGGAGGCTATGGTTGATATGGTGAACATATAACTCTGGCCAAGGAGTATATTGTAATCAAGTTGGGCGTCCAAGACTTCAATGTCTATAAGGACCATCTTGCTTACTAAGCAGACCATAACATTTTGGTAGAGACCGACGGGGGCTGAAGGGTGACCATTGTATGCTCTAAGCGTGATGTCTGATGGCTTTAGTTCGGGAGACCCTAACTTCTGCCATACGCTCTTTTACATGATGCATGTGGATTCACCCTCGCTAATGATAAATAGGTGAATGGTGTTGTTTTGAACTGACACCGGTATCTAGAAGTCAGCCATCGAGGGAATCCTAGGGGTGGCTTTATCTAAATCAAAATCCATGAGGCGCGAATCGGTAGGGTCGATGGCACCTAATGCGGAAAGTAATGCTTTCTACTGCTTTGGGCATGATTGTAATACCTCCAAAGCTGACATAGCGGTGGGTGATTGAGCTATATCATCCACAATTCTATAGTTATTGGTTGCTTTAGAATATTTTCCTGCTCTCCTAGTTGGTCCCTTAGCCATTTTTGGCAAAGGTTAAATAGGCATCTTTGATATGGTCAAAGGTTTTGTTGGTGCACTTGTACTAGCCCCTGACGCATTGGTGTCTGGTGGGGTATCATAATTTTGGTTCCGTGTCTAAAAAACATTTCTTCGCCAGTCATGTAGATTTCATGGATTTTTTTTCCATAATATTTGAGAGTTTGTTGCTACGTGCTAACTGTCCCTCGATGGGGGAAAGGCTCCTACATGATTGTTGTCTACTGGGAGGATCCCCCTTGTCCATGGTTACTTTGCAACTGCTTCAGCTCAAGGAGGTCGGGAGAGTTGTGAGTGTAATGGCCGTACTCACCACAAATCGAACAAGAGTGGTTCATCCGAAGATTTTCCCTCTTGTTCTGCCTTTAGCAGTTGCTTGGATCCTGGTTCTAATTTCGGTTGGATTTGCCTCCAGCCTCAAGTCGCAGAGGGTTTTGTTGATTGTTTTCCCCCTGTCTACGATTTCCTTTAGGCTTCTTTTTTACTTTTTTCTTAATCGCGTTAGGAGGATAATTCGAATTCTACTGATCATATGGTTGGCGTGGTTGGATTTGGGAAGGTTGCACAAAGTTCACCTGTGCATTATTCTACATGGGCGGGTCTTGTGCTGGGGGCTGGACATATTGCAGTCCCTAGTTTATAAATGGATTTTGATGGGGAGATTTTCCATCAGCATGTCTAGATGTGTACTAGGTCACCTGAGTTGAAGGACAGGTTCCTCCATGCTAATGGTGGTATGATGATGCCCTACTGGTAAAATTTTGCGGAGGTGTAGGATGAATTTGGTAGCTGGGTTGTGGTATGTTCTGGGTAGAATCATATGTGTAACTGGGGTATTTAACGCTACTGCTTAGGGGATTTTGGGTCAATTACCCAATTACACCATCTGCAGAGTTTGATGCGCCTAGCAATTATTTGTAAGTTTGCAGGTGCGGGGCATTAGGCAAGATATTGTAAATATATCCTGACTGCATATAGATCAGCTTGAGTTGTTCGGCGTTACTGATGGTGTCCTCTTCAGATCATGGAAATTTTTAGGGGCTAATAATCGTAGGTGGGCTAATTTTCCATGATTTTTCCAAAAAAAAAAATTTCCAATTTCCATTTTTTCTAAAAATGATTCGCCCAAATTTTATAATATAAACTAATTTAACCTTAAAAATTACCAACATTAGATAGAGACTATATATGAAATAATTGAAAATTAAAATAAGTTTACAAATATATCAATATTTTTTTTATAGTTTGCATATTAGGGACTAGTGAGATTTGCCAATGTTTTAAAATACAAGATAATTTTCCATCCTTAAAATTTTCTCTGCTTCAGATATGGGCATTTTCTGCACCACATCCTTTGAAATCTCTACGATGAGAGTTTTCAGGAACAGGTCTAACAGAACTCGATCATCGAGTTTAACTTTGCGCAAACTACGATGCCATCGCCATTCATGGAGATGGTCCGAGATATGGATGACGTGTTTTTTCCTAAAGTGGGTCAGTAATTCCATTCCAAAATCATGGTGGATGGGTAACAGAAAATAGGTCAGGAATAAAGGAGCGAGGCGCTAAAGGTTACATTTTTAGTAGAGGGTTTCTTCACATACCATGTTGTGACTATTCTGGTTAGGATGCATTGAAATAGTCTTAGTCGAATAGTATCGTCAATCATGTTGCTCGATAAACACCATAGGTGGAAATTCATTAAGTGATTTCAAGGGTCTTCCACTTTATTTCCTTCAAAATTTGGAAATTCCGAAGGAAGATTTGTGGGCATGAGAGGCCATGTGGGGTTGTGTGCAATGGGGTTGTTTTTCAACTTAGTTAAATCTGGTAGATTTAAAGAAGCTATAAAAGGTGACTATGAGTTTGTAGTCATTGCAACTTGTGAAAACACAATGTTCTGGTTAGGAATAGGGTTTTTCTACGACATATCCTAATGTGTGTTCACCTTTCTTCCCGAATGGGTAGCACTCCTCTGCTCGCTAGGGGTTGTGGGAGGAGTGGTGTGTGGTGACCCTATGGGGGTGTTCATCGGTGTAGCATTGGGAGACTGACTAGGGTTCCCAACCAATTATGCCATAATAAAGGATGAACCAATAAGGGTGGTAGTGTTCTGTCTTTGATGCCTAAATGGCGAAAGACCTGGAACCCCTCCCGGTAATGGGGGGAGGTTCAAAAGATGTCTAGTTCGATGAGGTCCCATTGGGTCCATTATGGCGTCGAATAGGTATGGTTTTGGATATATTTGAGAGGATAGAGATTATAATCAAAGAAAATATCCAATCGTATACATAAAACAAAGTGAAAATAAAAGATAAATTTTCCCTTTAGATTAATCCTATGTTATCAGTCATTCAAAAAATATGTTTTTTTTTTTTATGTATGATAATCAAATCCTAGAAGACCTAATCATACTCACATGCTCAAATGTAACTAGGCCTTGAGAAGATATCTTGCGAATGCTGGCGCAATGTCTCGAAATAACTGGCGATGCCCCCAGTCAACCGAAGAAAATCAACCAAGGTAAGGGTAGAGGGTCTAGTGCTGCCTACACCATCAACTATAGGGAAGGATGCCCTAATTTTGGACATTAGGCATCGTCATCCCATGTGAGCATTCAAGTATTGGGCTTCTTGGTAGTTCAGCTACAAGTACCAAATATTAGATGGGTTAGGTAGCTGTAATGTTCCCGAATTAGCATGCAGCTAGTCGGAACATTAATTTTTGTTTTTTATCATCTAGGAGTTGAATAATTATGTAAGGAGGCCCATACATGATAAAAAAATGAATAAAATCCCTCATGGTATGAAGGGGGATCATAATTGGAGCTGGATTTCACACCCTCATGTGTGAACGAGGATAATTGCATGAGGACAAGGTCAAGTTTGACCAAGTCAACAACGCAGGGATAAGAGGTGGAGATCATCTTGGGGGACAACGAAGTGAAAGAGGGAGGAAGATTCCTTGATGGAGGAAACCATAATGAGTGGGACCCATAGAGAGAGGGCTTCCATTTGTATAAAAGGAGGGCAAGGCAGCCATAGCAGGACATGTTATTGATTATTGATTTTATGGTCTGTTTATACTCTTGTGCATTCTCTTGCTGTTTAGCAGAGTTGCTATGCTGTTTAGCACAAGGTATTCCTATTTAGGAATTCATTCTCCTTTCAAGAGAGGTCTCTTGGGGGATCTTGTACTTCATTTCTCCACATCTAGGCTCAAGGCCAAGCCACCTCCTTCAACTACAATGTTATTTCTACTTAAGTATAACGTTGTGTTGCAGGGTGTTGCAGTGGAGGTTCGACAACATCATTCCTTGGCTTATTTTTCAGAGGAGGAAGCCTTATTCCTTTTGGGAGATTAGCGAGGAAGGATTTAGAGCATATTTCTGATCTTGGCACTTGGCCAACTCATTCTATTCCACCTACAGCGCAGTATCCCTCAGTGACTGCGTTATTTTCAGTGTGTATCTGCAGTGAGGGTTTGTAGTATTGTTTGGAGGGTGAGATCTTTAGTGTTAGGATCAGACTTTCACTTTGAAGATCCATTGGAGGAGGTCTATTAAGCTTTTGCATCGTCTACAACCATCTCCATCCAATTCTTGAGTTACAGCTGCTACTCATTTTTTGAGACTACAACTCTGACATTTTTTCCATTTTGTATATTTCAACCAATCCTTCTAGGATTGACTTGGTAGTGATTTCAGGGGTTTAGATCTTTACTCCCCACATTATTTGAGCTATACATTTCCATGTCTATGTATTGACATTATTTCTGTAGCAGTGCCTCCTATAAACTGCGCAATCATAGCCTGGGGCTTCTTTATGTAGTAGTGTTCTCACATTTCCTGCACATTCTTTCTTGAGGCTTGCATTGCCTAACTTGAGTGACTATTTCCTCAAGATATTGTATACATTTTGTTGCTATGATATAATAAGATGGCTATTTAGATATTCTCATGTATTAGCTATTGATATAACGATGCTACTCCAATATGTGTTCTTACATTGCTGCATCTCCAACTTTGGAACATCTTAAGGTGTTCTTATTGTTGTAGAAATTCCCTATTTTGGAATATTACAGTAGCCCCGAATAATACCGCACGCACTGGGCCTAAGCCTAACCCCCTCTGAATTGGGTCTTTGTTGCGCTCGGGTTTTCTTTGCGGTGGGCAGATAGACAGATTTGAAATTTCCCTAAAAAATCAAATTTTATGTTCCAAGATAAAAAATGACCAAGGCGTCTTATTGGATGCCTACCCCCTTGGTCCTAACTTAGACTATAAATTTTGTTGTGGCCCCTGTGGGGAGAATTTAGTGAGTTTGGTTAAGTTATTTTTACGTGTCTTTAGTTTACTTAGGGTGTGAATGTGTGTGAGCAACAGGTGGAAAAACACATAGTTTGAATGTGTGGATACGCAATGATCCTTTTCAAAATCCCCTATTTAAAGTATGATTAGTTGTTCCTTGCTCAAAAGAAAAACATGTGCAGATATGGGATGCTTTCAATTTTTCCTAGTTAATCTAAATGATCAACTATAGGGAGATGGTGAGTTATCAATAGAGAGTTTTCATATGCTTGCCGAGGATCACCCAAAGGTGAAAATGTAGTAGAGGTTACTTGCTCTCTACAGACAATTCGATCCTGATCCTGAATCCTAGTGCAAAAAATTGAACTAAACTAATGACTTTTACACTAGAAAAATGAAAAATATTTACCTAAGCATGTGTGGACTTGGGCCACTTACTTTCGCTAATTATATAAGTTTTTTTTGGTGCCTAAATTCATAAAACATAAATTATTTTGGAATGCAAGTTAATTTTCCTCTTACTTAAACTTTGTGTGAACTTTGTGAAAATTAACTTGAAATAAAAATAACACCTAAACTACTAAAACACAACTAAAAGTGAGATTTAACAAGTTGTGAGGCACCTTAACAAGTGGTGGAAGATTTATTAAGAGCTGCTAGTCACTTTACAAGAAATAAATAAATGGAAATAGTAGAAAAATACTACTTCTGGTTTCCACACGCAAAATGCTGAGATAGGAGTGAAGGCTGTGTGCAGGTCACCTCTAAACTCGTGCACTGGGGCGCGTCTGTCTATAAAAAAGCCGCGCGCTTTTCCTGCAAAGTAATTTTTGGGAGCTCTTCAACCTCAGCCTGTCACTAAGGGTGAATCAGGGAGTGAAGGAGAGAAAGGGGGTAGTTCCAACCCATCTCCTCAGCAAAGAAAGAGGTCTCTGCAAAAAAAGGCACAACCACATAAACTTGGAAATAAAATTTAGTGGAGTTGCCAATCCTGTGTGTCTCTGTTTGGCGCACAAATATGCCAAATCACACCTATTTAAGAGGAGTGGTTTTTCCCTCTTAATTTCTTAGTCACAATCAGAAAATAAATGGAGTCAAGAAAGTTAGGTAACAAGCTAAGACATAAACATACTAGATAGAGAAATAGCATGCATATTCAAACATACAAACTAAACTAAATCAAATAATACAAAATCTCTAAATCGAGTCAAACAACTTCAACAATCTAAACGGTTGCGCCTATGTCCCCTCTTATTGAGCGTTGGTAGCAATGAAGGATGAAACGTTTACCCACTTGCCAAGGGACCCTTAGAACTAGGGAGTTCTAAGTCCTGATGCAAGGACCTCTTTACTTCTGAGCTACCTTGATGCAAAGTCTTCCTCTCTCTACTATGGTGGACTGGAGTTGTTGAATGGCCAACAACTGAGTCCCCTCTCTCTCTACTCCTGATCACACACTACTAGATTTCTTGGGGAAATTCTGGCTATCATAACAATGTGTTCTCAAATTGTTCATCTCTTAGTGGCCTCTTATAGGTGAATTCAAACTCTCCTTCCCTCTCTTGGTACATTTTGGATGGTGACCCAAGAGAGGAGGGTGATTCCATGTTGTGCCACATTTATTCCATTGCATGCTCCCTTGAGGTCCTAAGGAGGCTTGGACAATTGTCCTTAGGCAGCCTCAAGTGTGGGATCAATGTCCTAAAGTGTTCCTTGTGGTCCCGGAAAGTGACTTCCGCCACTCTTCGGTCCACACGACTTTTGAGGAATCTGCGTAAAGGCACGTTTATCGAAGAAAAATGTGTGCAAAGGCACATGTTGCTGGTTCCTTCAGTGCACAATTTTATTTTTCTCTTAGACCTTAGAGATTTTTAAATACTTCAGATCTTCTAATGTCTCTCAGCCTTGTAAATCCTTTTGCCTGACATTTAATAATGTCATATTTGCTTGTCCTATTTTCCAATGGTAACATTATGAATGTAAAATTTGCAGTATAAATCATAATAGCTTGACAAATATTCGAGATGACAATATTTTCCATAAACATTCATTCTCTCTCTTTCTTCGGTTGTTAAATTATTTATCCAGTCAAGTTGGAATTCTGGAATCATGGTTTGATAGGCTGCATACTGTTACATCTTCCTCATCTGAGGAATTCTCAACTCTTCAAACCTGGAAATATTCCAAAGAAAGTATATTAGATTCATAATCCTTTAATCAGCATGTTTCATTGGTGAGAAAACAATCAACAATGTAGATAGAAATTTATTTTCATCTTTTTAGTAAGTCTTATATCTAGCCCATGGAATTAGATGGACAACAACATTGTTAACCTTCCAACAGATTCTTCAATTCTATCTGTGGATAAAGATGATGCTTTTGGGATTCCTACTTTTGAAAAAAATTGCACTTCTTTATTTTCCAATGAAAAATGTGTGACTTCTATCCTACTTTGAATATAAATTACATTTTTTATGTGCATTCTGCACTTGCATGTAAAAGGGACTCTGTTTTTTCCCTTTTCTTCAAAAACGAAAACTAGCCCAAAATTACATGTCTTTTAAGTCCTTACATCTTCCCATAAAGGTCACCCAGTTCCCATATTCTATATATGAAAAAAAAAACCAAGAGTAATCACTTTAGCAAGCCCTACATATGATTCACAATGGAATAAAAAATACGTGCATAGTGACCTTAACCAAAATGAAAAATAAAAGAAATTTAAGGTGACTATAAAGGTGGCAGCTATGCCTCCTCTAACCTCTTCCAAAATAATACAACCTTTTGCCAGCAATACATGTTCCATTAACAAGGCATTTGCCTCCATGTTCATCTTTCATTACTACTGTGTTGATTCTGAATCAAAATTCATCTTATGCAATTATAATTTGTTTAAACAAGAATGTAATAGGTAGTACTAGAGTGGAGGACATTAATTTTTTCCATAGGATGAAAATATTGTTATGCTTTCTAATTGCATCGAAAAGAGTCCTTCCTAGGTATCTCAAATAAGGGTGTTGTAATATGAGCATACATTTTTATAAAATTTTGGTAATATCACATTAACTCTTGGAATCCTTGCAATTAGAGATGTTTTTTGGTTTGGGTCGACCTTTACACGACCTTTTGATATTATATGGTCGATGTACTAAGTCACTTTATTTTCACCAAAAATTCATTTGGTACTTTTTGCATAAAAATGTTTTTATTTTAACATATAAAATACCTAATTTATGTGCTTGAGGTGGCCCTTCAAGGTTTTACTGCAGTGTACATGTGTATATCATCAAAGATAACAAGAAAAAACTTGTTAAGAATATTTCACCCAAGTTTTGGTCGAGGGAAAGGTTTCCCTCCACCTTCACTATTTGATGGTGAAGGTGGCGACTTGACCTTTCAAACATAGCTCAAGACAGTTGGCAATGACCTTCCAAGTGTGACAATGTATATGTCCAAAATGTTTCTTCTTTCCTGTAAAAAAATGTTATCAAGTTACATAATGCTGGTGTAAAACTGTGAGATAAGCACCACCTAATGGGCCCATACAGGGTCTAAACCAGTCTAACATGAAATTGATAGGATTTGGTGATAAATGTGGGAGAAAATGAAATTAGTATGTTCTCCTAAGATGTTATATGTCAGGTTTTAGTGAATGGTAAGATTTCCTCTCCCTCTAGCCTCCAAAGGTAACCAAGTAAGGATGACCTTTTGTTACATAGCATTTTTTCACTGTCCCTGCAATCCCTGTCTCGAACATTGGATGACCATTTCTGTGACTTCTGTGTATTATCATACCTTGCAAAAAGTGTCATTGCATCCCTTGCTATGAGAATAACATTTCCTCTATTGACTATTCCTGGAGTAGGCTTTCAAAAACATATGATTTTGGGTCAGAATTGGAAGGTAGTTATGACCTCATGCCATAGAGAAATTAGCACTAGGCCTTGCACCCATTGGCGCTCTATCTCAGTGGACTGCCTGCGCCAAGTTGTTTTTGGAAAGTTTTTTAAAATAGAAGCGAAGTTTCCATTCCCAACCACTTCGTGAGCAGAGTCAGCATGGTTTGTTCGACTGAATAATGTCAAAGACCTTCCTTTGGCTTCTTGTTTCATACATTTGAGCAACCTTCCAAAGGATAAAGCCTCCCTTCCATCTTATGAGGGATCCCAAACCACCTCCCCCTCTCCTACAAATACATCCTTCTCACATAGTTGCAGCTAGCTAAAATGGTTGAATAGCTGAACAATCCTACTATAGTTGTTGTGAGATAGAGCGGAGAGGAATCGATTGTCGAGAGAGAGAGAGTCTAGACCCATTGCTTCACCAATTCTAATCCCCGATGAATGCTTGAGACGCGTTTGACTAGACCCGTCAAAGGAGGCTGCAACGTCAAGGTTATTCTCGTTATAAACTTATTATCTCTACATATTAATACTTGATTGATTTTTTGATTCCCGTTTTTCATTTGATGTGTTTAATATCATGCAATACGTTTAGTTCTCCTTGAAAAATTAAATATTTATGAGTGCAAGTATGTTTTTGTATGTTGTTATCGTTATTTGATCCTTGTGCAGGCACTCGAGTATTACCATTGCAGGCCCGCGATGTGTAACGACGAAGATCAGGAGACTGCTTCCAAAAATATGAAAATTGTGTTGGAACAAAGGTAGGTCATCTATCCCAACTCAGTTTCATTCATAAACTAGGAATCTGACGCATTAGCATGTTCCCTTGTTGCTAGACCCACTCCGAGGATAGAGGGATCGCCTCTGTCTGCAGAGGGGATTTACTTGCACAACACCTTTATTCCATTTTGTTTATGTACTGTAAAAAAGTTTATTGGATACTTGTTGGAAAAGGATAACGGGATTTTGTTACCAAATGTGTGGTCTTCAACTCCCATTTTTCCAAAAAATTTGCCACTCTGATCCATCAAGAGGAAGAGGAGCTAGAAAAAAAAAATTATGGCCTTTGTATTAGTGTTTGATGAACACATGAGTAGCTATATAATTATCAAATATATATCCCTCCTACATCCATTAATAAAAGATAGAAAATAATGAATGTAGGAAACATAACTAGGCACTTGAGGGTTCCCTTTCATCGAACTGTATGCCTTAAAAATATATACTATTGGTTGCTTCTTAGATTACCATATATTTTGATAATACACTACCACATGAGATTCAAGGGAACACATTTTAAAATATCTCAGGGACCATTTTGAATTAAGCAAGATAGTTATCTACATATAGTATAAAGGTTCAGGATTGCCCTGTTGTTTATCAAGGTCTGCCCCAACCCACTTTATGTACTCCTGATTCATTCTCTCTCTTTCTTTGGTTGTTAAATTATTTGTCTAGTCAGGTTGGAATTCTGGAATCATGGTTTGATAGGCTGCATACTCTTGCATCTTCCTCTTCCAATGAATTCTCAACTCTTCAAACCTAGAAATATTCCAAAGCAAGTATATGAGATTCATAATCCTTTATTCAACATGTTTCGTTGGTGAGAAAACAATCAACAAATGTAGATAGCAATTTATTTTCATTTTTTTAGTAAATCTTATATCTATCCCATCGCACCGGATGGACAACAACATTCTTAACCTTCCAATAGCTTCTTCAATGCTATTTGTAGATACATATGATGCATTTGGGATTCATGCTTCTAAAAGAAATTGCACTTCTTTATTTTCCAAAGAAAAATGTGTGATTTCTATCCTACTTTGAATTGAAATTACATTTTTTATGTGCATTTTGCACTTGCATGTAAAAGGGACTCTATTTCTTCCCTTTTCTTCAAAACAGAAAACTAGCCCAAAAATTACATGTCTTTTAAGTCCTTACATTTCCCATAAAGGTCACCAAGTTACCATATTCTATAGAAGGCTTCAAGTACTTTACAAATGCAAAGGCTTTGAGAGAACATGTGAAACAGAAATACATGTGAATTTTGTGAGTCAAAAATTGAAGAAACAGATCAAAAGGTGCATGTAATTCATGATAGACAAATTTGTGTGAAGAGGATAAAGAATCACTTCAACCACTTTCAAAGATTTACTAAATTATTTTATTGATAATTTAAAATAAAAAAACTCGTTTGTAATTTGTTTATTAATTGCAATTTTTTTCTTCTATGCAGCTACAACATATGTATTGGCTGTTTTTTGTGAGCCTGGTTGTTTGAAGTACTTTACAAATGTAAAGGCTTTGAGAGAACATGTGCAACAAAATTACAACCATGTTTGTTGTGAAGTTTGATTGATTTTCGTAGTTCTAGCTAAAATACTTGAATATGTTTATTAATTGAAAATGTTTCTTGTCTGCAGTTACAACAAATGTACAGGTTGTTTTCTTGTTATGGTTGGTTGAATTACATTACAAATGTAAAGGCTTTGAGAGAACATGTGAAACAGAAATACATGTTGTGAATTTTGTGAGTCAACAATTTAAGAAACAGATCAAAAGCTCCATGTGATTCATGAAATCCAAACATTTGTGGAGAGGATAAAGCATCACTTCAACCACTTTTAGATATTTACTAAAGTATTTTATTGATAATTTTAACAAATTTTTTTTTGTAATATGTTTATTAATTGAAATTTTTTCTTGTATGAAGCTACAACATATGTATAGGTTATTAGATGTGATCTTGGCTGTTTGAAGTACTTTACAAATGTAAAGGTTTTGAGATAACATGTGCAATAATATTACAACCATGTTTGTTGTGATGTTTGATTTATTTTCATAGTTCTTCATTGCATAATTTTCTGATCTATTTTATTCTCAAGGATGGAATTTGGTATTGATATCCACTGTTAAAAAATTTTGGCTTTTTGAAGAAAGCATATTATAATTTATGCCTTCCATCAAGGATATTCTGATACAAACACAAATGGTTGTTGTTGTTCTAGATGGTGCGTTAATAGGCACTGGAAGTGTATTCAACAGTTCACTGGACAAAGAAGACAATTTGGACACTCTTAAAGAGAAGATGAAGATGGCTTTGAAGCTTGAATGTATGCATTGAAGAAAGTTATCACATTTGGATACATTGTTGAAGAATGATTTGAGTACCGTAGTGAGGTTCCAATCCCTATTCGAGGTGGGTTGTGTGGGGCTTAATATTTCAAAAATTACAATGGTGGAAGTGTTTTTGTCATAAAAGTGTTAGATGAGGATCCCCTTTCTCCCAAAAATCCAAAAGCCTTTGTGGGAAAATTTATGGGGAAACCTAGTTTAAAGATATGGGTTAAAGTTGGAGAAACAGGTATTATAGAAGTTGTAGCATATCTTGAAGATCATGATTTTTTTGCAAATGTTCCCCTTATTGTGCTTGTCAAAATAACACATTCATTTTTAATGTAAAGAGACTACAAGTAAGAAATGAAATAAGAGACGAACTATCAGTAAAATTGTGTATATTTAGCAGTTTGTCCCACACGATTATGATGCCAATGACCATGGAACATCCACTTTCCCAATGGTTGTTGTACATAGGATTGGAATAATTTCCGAGTGGTTTTCGTACATAGGGATTGAAATACGAGATCATATGATACTTAATACTGACATACATGCAGAATATTCTTGTGAATAACAGGATGATATCCCTGAGTTGGAGGATAATCCATTGATAATACACATATATCATGTTATTTTCCTCGACGAGAAACATTGGCCTCAAGCTTCTATACCCTTCTCAGCAGATGGATTGGAATATATTTATATCCTTGATGCCATCAAGGATGCAGAAATGTTGTGACGGGAGTTACGAATAGTACGAGATTTTGAAATATTTAATTCATTGGAATTATCATTTTTGTCCAAAAATTAGCTCGTTTTATCTCTAAATGTAGTCTTCCTTATGCAAGTCACAGCCCAGTTTTATCTCCAAATGCAAGTCATAGCTGAGGATGTTTGTACGATGCTTCAACAAGGGCATAATACTATTATTTTTCTGATTAATAAGAGGATACACGTACAGTCACGATGTACGATATAGATATGGGACTACACTAGTTTGATAGATGCCCTTCATAATGGTGAAGGGAAATGTTGTACTCTAAAATTACTATTTTTTATATATCATTCATTATTCGTAGCATGGCCATATTTTTTACATGGACTTCTCATTTCATTTTTGATATGGGAGTATTTGTGCGTAAGCTATTTTGTTAATATGGTTGCTTGTCCTTTTTTTCCATTTTTCATTTTCCCCAACTTTTAGGCAATTCCTTTTCCTCGAAAATTACACTATCATATACATGCGGGGACTTTATTTTTAATTGGCCAGGTCTCAATATCATATGATCAGAGGGGAATCTATTTTTAATTGGCCAGGACTCAGTATCGTATTGGCAGAGTGTCTTTCTAGTTTTATCCATCTTGAGTTATCTATTAGATTGTTGATATTACAAAATTGTCTGTCAACTAAAGGACAACAATCCATGGTACGATAGGCTTAAGGGTTTTGATGTTATGCACTATTTTCCTACAAAAGGCTGGTGAAGCACATCTTTGTCTTGCAGAAATCAGTGCAACGGAGTCATGAGTTTCATAGAGTAGAGAAGGAATCTAGTGAGCTTGAAGAGAATTAAATGATTTTTGTTAGTCAAGTAAAGTTGGAGTTTGATTAAGAAATGTGTCATTATGTCATTAAATATTAGGAATATGATGATCGTTGAGAACCTCCTTCAGAAGAGGAAAATTTTCCCAAATTTTTTTAATTTGATATGGATTATGAAGATGATGAGTATTTCAGTTACATTAACTGTGTTCAGTTTTTGGGTGAAGGAATCATCTGGCAGTTTTAACAACAGCCCAGCTTCAATGGCAGGAAATGGTTTTAACAAATTTATAAATGTGTGTGACTGCAGTGGAGTTCCAGCATTTTTTCCTCATTTTTCTTTAACAAATTCTGAAAGAAACGATCTGCAAATTCCTCCTGCTTCATATGGGACACCTATAAATTCTCAAATTGGTATGAGGTCTCCATGGCTACTGCATCAATGCAGCCTAAATTGAAATGCGTGGTAATAATTTTCTTAGCGCTCACTCCCCACCCCTAGAAAACCCAAATAAAGGAAAAAATTTCTATGCAGCTTTCAGGGTTAGTGGAGGAGGTTTAGTTTAGCAGTAGTAGCAAATAACCAATATAAATCCCAAAGGGTGGGAAGCCCAAATGAGGGAAAAATTTATAAGAAAACAAAACTGAAGAAAAACCATTTTATGAAGCCCTACATCTGAGTCACAATGGAATAAAAAATTCGTCCATAGTTACCTTAACCATAATGAAAAAGAAAAGAAATTGAAGGCTAAGGTGACTGTTAAGGTGGTAGCTATGCCTCCTCTAACCTCTTCCAAAATCGTACAACCTTCTGCCAGTTGTACATGTTCCATTGACAAGGAATCTGCCTCCACATTCACTATTATTGTGTTGATTTTTAATCAGAATGCATCCTATGCAATTATGATTTGTTTAGAGAAGTATGGAATAGTTAGTATTAGAGTGGAGGATGTTACTTTTTTCCATAAGATGAAAATATGTTTATGCTTTCTAATTCCATCGAAGAGAGTCCTTCCTAGGTATCTCAGATAAGGGTGTTGTAATATGAGCATATATTTTTATAAAATTTTGGTAATATGAGTTTAACTCTTGGAATCCTCGGAATTAGAGATGTTTTTGGGTTTGTAGCTACCATTAAACGGCCTTTTGATATTATATGGTTGATGTACCAAGTCATTTTCATTTCGCCAAAAATTCATTTGGTACTTTTTGCATAAAAATGTTTTTAATTTAACATAGACAATACCTAATTTATGTGCTTGAGGTGGTCCTTCAAGGTTTTACTGAAGTGTACATCTGTATATCTGTTAAAATTGGCAACTAGATCCAAATTCCACTTAGATCTATTCAGTTGATGAAGATAATAATCCCGTTGAATTCCTATTTTCAAGAGGACTAAATTCAATCTAAAGATCATGAAATTTGGTCAAGGAAGTGTTTGTTTATTCAAAAGAAAATGCTATTAGTTATATTTTCCTTTAGGCAGGAAAAGGTGAAAATTTGAATTTAGAATTTGCCTCCAAAATAATAATGTCAAATTGAATATAAGCGCATTTCCTCATCCTCATTTGAGACATCGATTCACATTATTTATCCTCTATGAAATAGCCAAAGCCAAGAGATGATCTCAGCGAAGGAGGAAAGCTCAGATTTGCGTGTTGATTGGGTTGCTTGGTCCTAGTTTCAAAGGATGAATGCAAAATAGTTGAGTGTAAGTCTAGGTCTATTTGAAAAACATTCAGGGCTTATTTACCTTTTATTACAGGGACATATTATCTCTGATGTTGACTGCAGGCATGAGGAAGAGCTGAAGTCTGTGGGAGTATTCTTTAATGTGATAAATCCCTCCCCTAGTTGGGTTGCACCTACAGGAGCCTTTCTCTAGTAGGTCACAGGCCTTACTCTGCTATATAGTGAGCCGTGAAGCCATGTATCTTCTTAGGTGGGCCGTAGCCTTAATTTGGTGAAGGCTGGTAGACGTGGAGGCATGTTTTAGGAGAAGACTTGTGACAGAGGGAGGATAGATTGTCTTGGAGAAATACCACATCAGTTAAAGGATGTTTTGGAAGTGTTTGAGGACTATAGTAGTGAAGTCCCATACCCTAACAAGGAGCAGCCATCAGTAGTAGTAATCTCCAGCATTTAGGTGGATGATTGTTCAGGTTGGTCAGCTTATAGAAGCTCCTTGATGAACTGCATGTAACCCTATCGAGCCCAAGCTCCTTCAGCTATATGACACTAGATTATGAAGGAATAGTTCGATTGATTCAGAATTATATTGTGATCGGGTCATCTATTTATCTAAGGACTGTGATTATAGATCTTCTAATTAGCAGGTCAATATTGACTTTTTATTATTTCTCTCTCTCTCTCTCTATGTTGAACAATTTGATGATTATAATAAGAAGGATTGATAAAGGGTTTTCCCCATATTGGGGTTTTTCCCTTGCTTGAGCCATATCATCGTGTTCTCTTGTCTTGGCTTGTCTTCTAGATATATTGTTTATGATCTTTCTTCATTTACTTTAAGTTATGATTCATATTATTGCTAACGAAAATAATATCGTTTAAATAAATGGGATTCTATGGAATTCTGAAGTAACTGTCTTAGGCAAAGATCCTGTAATTTTAACATGGTATCAGAGTGATCAAGAGCTTAGGTCCAAGTTGAAAAAATTCTCAAAAATGGAACTACTTAGAATTGGTTGCAACCTGAACGACTGGAAAGGCCTCGTTGTTGCTATTCTAGTGTCGTGAATGGCACTCAAATCTGACGTTGTATTTGAACATTATGCAGGTTTGAAGTCTTCAGTATCCTCCAAAAATCCAATCAACCAAAGTTGACTTTTTCCTTTCAAATTATTAAAAAAGAAATATTCCAAGGAATATTCCAAGAATATTCCCTAGAATATTCCATTTGGGTGAATGAAGGATGGACAAATGGCATTCTGTGATTGGTTGAAGGTTTCACTTTTTGGGATTTCGGCCAATCAAAGGGTGCCACATGGCAAGCCTAGAGGTCACCACGTGGGCCCAGGCCAGAGATGTATGGTCAAACAAAATTATTGTGACTCTACAGGTTTCGACCCCCGGTCTATTGGCTAGCAACCCACAGGCCCAACCACCCAGGCTATGTGAATTTCTTAACATGATAGGGGTCAACATTATATTTAAAGTTTGAATGTGTTTCAGGCAGCGGAAAATGGGGGCCAGCCCCCACATAACATACGAATGGATGCTCAAAACCCTGGCCTTAAGGCCCTTCACCATAGAGGCAACAGTTACGAGAACCGTTGCCTTGTGCCCAAAGCATGTCACACCATTTAATGCCATGGTTTCAAAACCGTTAGACCACGGTTAATCCGGTGGTCCTGACGGAAATGAAATGTGACCACCACCACATGACAATAAATACCAACCACTAACCACCGACAAAATTTGGGCGCAATCCACCATTGTTTTCCTTTGGCCATTTTTAGCTCGGTTAACTGTAGTTAGCCCACATTTAGTGGGTTTTCAATTGACATTGGAAAGAAATTTGTTTTCATCATAACTTCTTCAATATTGGACCAATTTGGAGGAAATTTTAGTCAATTTTGGCTTTCTTTAGAATTCTGGAGAGTTTTGGATAGATTGCAGAGTAGACAGAGGTGTTATATAGCCATGTTTGCTTCAGGGAAGCTTGGAGAGCCATCACGGCCATCAGGGAAATGGAGTTGTTTTGGGTTGTACTTCACTGTTTGAGGTGAAACAAAAGCCATTTTAAGCTTATTTATGTCTTTTGAATTCAATATCACAGTTAGTTTTTCTTGTTTAGGCATATTTCTCATTTTATAACCATTTTGAGAAACTTAATAGAGCAACGACATTCCCATTTGGAGCCTTGGACCCGGCAGATGTAGCCCAGGAGGGGTGAACTGCTTCATCATGTTGTTGTGTTATGTTATGGTGAAGTTTATCTGTTGTGTATTTTTTATTTAAGATGTTAAACAATAAATTTAATTAACATTCCATGACACATAAACTCAAAAACCTTATCAAAATTACTTTGTTTAACCTGCAACTCATGGATAACATTTTGCACACTTAATTAAATGGAAATGGATACTTTGCACAAAATTTACTAATACTTCCATTTTTAGATCACAGAGCAAGGAGAGGACAAGCCCAAACTAGAGTGGAAAACCTTGTTAGCTAATACCCTATGGTTTGTGGTATGTTGCACAAGAAATGGATCTCAAAATATTCAAATGAGAAAGAGGTAGAAAACCATTTCACCTAGATAAGCCCTAATCCAAGACTTAGTCTCAACCTAAGGTATAACGAATTAGTTCCACATTTCATGATTCAGATGGCTTTTGTGATCTGAGGATTTGGATTAGGTTCCAATTTTTCAAGTCTCTCTACATGCCTTGATCAGTTGTGCCATGGAAATACATTGGAAGATCTCATCCTTATAATTTATCTTCAGAATCAGTGGATTTTTTCTACTTCATTAGGTTCTTTCAGCTCTGCATCATCAATCCAAGGAGATGTCAATGTATGCACTATTTTTAGAAATGTCATACATTTATCCAAGCTCAAGAGTTCAAATCTAGCCATTGTAATACCAATGAAGTTTAGCAATCTAAGTATCCTCTGGTTAATTCTTCCTTTTATTTCTCAGCGGCTCATATATACTTTCAGCATTGAATGTAGTACCAACTCTTGGATCATTATCTAAACTAGGTTGTATCTAAAGGAGTTTGAATCAAGTAGGCCTGCTACCTATTTTAAGCACAATAATACGCAATTTAGATTTTTCTCTTTTGGGGTTGACATCAATCAGGGAATGGAAAGTCGTTAATATCATTTATTTATCAACTATCAACATGGGAGATTGCTACTTCAACATCAAGTTTCTCATATGCACTATAATATTGGCTTGATATGTTAAGATATCATTATATTATAATATTGGTTCGTCGCATATATATATATATATATATATATATATATATATATATATATATATAACTACAAATTCAAATATCTGCTCAGAAGCTGACTATAGATACATAAATAGGTCATGATTCGTATGACATTTTTGCTTTGACATCATTTCTGCATGATTGATCTTAGCTCTATGGATTCAACATTGTATTTATACTACCAGACAACCTAAATTATTTATGTTTAGATCCAAGATGTTTTTTGATGTCTCAAATAAAATATCATCTGAATTCATTGGTCACTTTAGAAAATCAATCTCTTGTAAGTCATATCATCCTTGAAGACATTTCAAGTTTGTCCTCAGTAAGTAAAGAATATTCGTAAGAGACATGAGGTTTTTTCTGAAATTTACATTATAAGGATATATATTGATATATGGTTGATCATGTACAATCTTGTAATTCTGGTGATCAAGCTCATTATTTGGAGACAGGGAATACGATGCTCTGGAATCATTAAGTAATGGATATGATATATGCTCTCGTTATGTATCCTTATAGCTCACTTATTATCTACCTCCTTGTATCTGTCCATTTGGCACCTCTTTAGGTTTTATTTGAAGCATAGATCTTAAATCAAGAAGTCAAGAAGTGCACAGATTGAGAAGATGATTTATCAAAGTCAGTGAAATTTCTCACTGTCCTTTTTTAAAAGGAATCATTTGTTCTACACTAGTGATATTTAAGGTCTGTCAATTGTATTCATGTCAGGAGTATTTTATTGAAATTAATAATTTCTCTGAACAATATTCCCATGATTTTTATGGATGGTGAGACAGTACGACTGCATACCTTATATGATCTAGTATCTTGCGAACAAGAAGATCATTGATAAAGGAAGTAACCTTGTAAACAATGACCTATGTTTCATCTTTTGGTCTTCCTGTCATCAATCTTGCAACAAGAAGCATATTTGACAGTTAGCAAAGATTTTTATAATAAACTTGAAACTCTTAAGGAGGAATAGTCTTCCTGAAATATGAAGGACTTCTATTAGTCACCATGTGTTATATGCATGGAATCAACAACTATGGTGATATGTTTTAACTCCTGTAACCTGACAGTCTTGTTTGCAATTGAAGCTATCTTCAGAATTCTGTGGTCACTTCAAAAAATATTACCTTTTGGAAGGTTTTCTATTGATAATAAGCTACAATGATCTCCCTAGAAAATATATTGCATCTCCTTTGATAAGAGGAGAAGCTCTCATGACGACACAAGCTCATGCTAAGTATCTTGTCTCACATGGGAAGATCATGATTGAATTTTAGATGATCACCTTAAGACGGAGTTATAAAATACATGAATTAATATTAGATGGTTACACTCTCAAAAGAATTATACATCTATTGATGTTGTCTTTCATTACATGCCTAAATTCCAGTGGTCATCTACTCATTAAACTAAAATGATCCATATTTTATCACATTAAGTTGCATGGTTGTCAATATGTAAGAGCACATCTAGGTGTTATATCTTCTGGGATCCACCATGTATGAATCATTGATTGAAGTCAGTTTACTCTGAGAAATCATAGATTATTATGAAGCCGCTCATATTGAAGAATCTCGTCAGTGAGTCAGTTGTGCTCACTACCATTGTAGAAGAAGTATTTCACATAGCACTAGATATGGTTCAGTGTAGGACACTCCTATTTTATGGCATTATTGAGTGATTTATGGACACTATGCACCTTGGAAAGAAAATTATAGGCTATGATATCCCTAAGAGGAAGTAAGATCAGTTAAATATATTATCCATCTAGATTTACAAGAAGCATGATATTGCTAAGTGTTGACTGGATCTCTGTTGTAAGTCAATATTTATGAGACAATGTAAGTGGGAAAAGTTATATTTACGATATAATATATATCTTCCTACTCAACCAATAGATGTATCACATCCACAAGGTCATAGGATCATTCCTACTCCTTGTTGCCACCAATAACTACTACTTGACCTATATTTTGTAGTGAAACATCCATCATTATATTCTTCTTTTCTACTTAAAATGTTAGGAGAGTTTTGATATGCCATCCCAACATTCTAGGCTCTTCCAACTAGGCCCTCTCACACTTAGGAGCTCCTCAAAAAACATTATGAGGTTCTGAATCAACTACTCCATAATGATAATTGATGACATGGATGCCTTTATTCCCTCACTTATCTCTACCTCTATCTCAATTCTTGACAATTGATGTTGAATAGTGTGTCCTCTGTTTCTATGGTTTACCTTCCTTATTCACCATTTGTTATGTTATTTTCTTAATTTATCATCATGGCACCCCCATAGTCCAATGTTGATAGGATATATTTACTAGTCCTATTGATCTATCCTTTGGTGATTTGTGGGCATTAATCAACTCATCTTACCTTCATAAAATATTCTTAGAAATTTCAATTTTCATTAGTTGAAATTATTTTATTACTATTTATACCATCAATTTCCCTACATCACACAAATTAATTAAATTATGTTTGATTTTATACCAATCTATTCATAATTTCAACATAATGGAAGTGTTTCCTCTTTTGATCTCTTAAATAATTTGTAAATAGATCTTGCACTGATACGAGGACTGATCTCCACCAACTTAAGCTACCGACACTTGGCGTTCCTGTTGTCTAGAAACAAATTCATCCACATGAATAGATTATGGCCTACCACCAGTAAACTGTCCACACTGAAAATTATCAACATTGGAGCTTATACACATACCATCATTGTTTCTCCCTCTTGCAACATAATTATCAACATTTATAGAAGGTGGTCTAATATTATTACATTTACGATGTCGAAATGTGTCTCTTCTAGTTGGACCAGATGAGGAAACAATTGTACCTCCTGTATCAACAAATGATCCAGTGGATTTGGCTTCTGCCACAACTCCTGAAACAATTACATCTACTCTCTGATGCCTATTTGGGCCATCCACTGAAGACAATTTTCTTTTTAATGAAGACACAATAAATGTAGCCCTATCTAGGGTTGGCATTAAAAAATTTATTTGAAGGATTCCCGAACATAGCCATATTTAGATTGCAACAATATCCATTGCCCAATTTCCCTTTGGGGTCCTTTGGATAATGACTCAGGAGTCAATATTCATGTTCATTTCTCTAAATACATGGATAAACAAAATGATGTTAAGAACTGATTTCATTCTTTGAATCTCCTTAAATAGTGAACTTGAGAAAAAGAGAAACCTAGTTGCAACTTCCTTTTAAAGTAGAACTAACTAACTACCCAATCTATGAAAATTGCAAGTCCTTCCTTTAAACTTAATTGAAATAAATAACACAGTGCAAATTTTCATTATACTACAACGAGGAAGAAGAAAGTGAGGAGGAAGTATGCCCTGCTGCACCCACCATCAAGAAGGCAAATACTCCTTTCTGGGAGAACATGGTTTGGTGACCTTGACATAAGTTCCAGCACCATGAGCATATATTCTCCTAAAACACAAGGCCTAGGGAAAAATACTCATGATCAGGGCATGACCGAAGTTAGGTCATCCAGAAATCCTATGTTGAGTGGTGATAATCCTTTGTGATCTCATGGCAACCAAAACAACCCTATGGTGTGTCACAATAAAAATTCAACCTTGGAAAGAAATGTGTAAATTGTAAATTGGGCATCCAGGGTTCACACATCTACTTATAGGTTGCATGTACCTATTCGAGTGGCACATACACTACTTGTGGTGTGGACCTGATTGTCATACAATATTCTGCACACAATTAGAGGTGGCACACACATCCTTCAATATGATTTAGGTTACCTCCTCTATTTTAGGTACATCCCTAGTTACTTATTACAACAATGCCGACCTAGGTAACAAATCCTTGATATAGGGCTATCAACCCATGTAATGAATATCGAATATGGGGATGTCACCACTCGTGACAAATCCTTCTCACAATATTTTAAGCCCCCCATAATGGGAAAATCCCTCTTACAAGGAATCATAAACACTCATAACATTTATCCAATGTTGAGTACAACCCAATGTTACATAGTGAAATTCTCACCAAGGTTTGGGGCACGCTCTCCACAATTCCATGACAATGAAACTTTAAGTGAAAATTTTGTAATGTCCCAAAAATAGTGAAATGTGATGCAAAACATTTTACTTTTAATGAGGGACATTTCAAATATGTAAATTGGGTATCCAAGGCTATGGAGATGAAAATCCATCAGGGAAACCTATGTTTCCTTCCATTATCAAACGTTTTATTATCAAATACAATTAGATGTATATTTTTTTTTTCCATATCATTTAATCTCCTTAAAATTTGGGGGTTGTATCCACATGCTCTTTCACTTCTGCATTCCAAAAACTTGGAGGAACACAAGTAACACCTCCCAGCTGAATTATTAAAATAAATTAAGGTGGTTCAACTCTTGAAATCAAGTTGGAAAGCATTTATACAACATAAGGTTGTCATTATCATATATTCTACATTTGAAGTTTTGTCTTGTTGATTTCAATTTTTCATAGACTTTTATAAGTAGCAGATCACCTTCCAAATACCCTTTCATCCAATTTTCAAAAATAATAGCCCCACACCCAAAACCACAAACCTTTTCTATTTTGATTTAAAATTATCAATATGAATTACTTAAATTGTATCCTGGAAATTTCCATTGAAGGATTTTAAAAGTTACTTGCAACAGAAAACATGGAAAGAACCTGAAAGAAGTGACAAAACATTGTGAATAGCTATGGAATCTAGACCACAAGATTAATATAGATAAATAATTATTAACTTTTACGAGTGAGAGAAATTTTTCAAAAAAAAATGGCCCTGAGAAAATAGAACAATATTCTGAAACTATTTTTTATCAAATATTACACAAAAGAAAATGTAGGCAAAGAAATATTGAAAGCAAATGAAAAGCACTACCTTGTGAAGTGCTATGGATGAAAACATATACTCAAACAACATTATAAATGGAAACTTGGCATGCCATCAACAATCTGTATTTTCCAGGACATATGTGTTTCTCCATAGAACCATACACAATAAAAGTTAGAAGATAAAGAAAAGGGCACAAATACCATAAAACATTATAACACACTTGATAGAAAGTTATTTTGCGGAAACCTTCTACTTCACATTGAGTGCAAAAGTTGCCAGATTTGTAAAGACCCTGTTAAAAGGACATTATTCTGCTTATATACAGTTGTAAAAGAATAAATGCTTTATAAATATTCCACTGTTGAAATACCATTAACCTCCAGGGATGTATTATGTTGAGGATATATCTCTGTCTCAATTTCCAATATGAAAAGTGATGTTGGAGGGGGCACCAATGTGAGAGAGCGTGAAGTTAACTAAAAATATCATTTCTGCAAACATAACTATATTATTAGCTACGCTGATTGTAAAATACAGTAGATTGGACTTGACTCTCAAGATGCAAAATTATGATGGGTGTTTTACATGTAGTATTGCTTACAAACAAGGCTTGTAGTTCTTTTCATTTTCTGGTATTGTAAACAAAGCCTTTGGTCTATAGCCATCTAAACCAAAGAAAAATTAAAAAAAAAACACACTACTTTCACACTAGAATAACAAAACCATTTTAGTTTAGCATGATATGGTATGATTCACCTATACCTTGTCTAATTCAAAGATTGTTCACCATTCATACAAAAACTATTCAAACATTTAACTATGAACTAAGAGGACAAATACAGATAAAGGAGAATTGCATCATAATCTTGATTACATTTCAAGAAAATTTCTGAAAACTAAAGAGATGAATAGCATTCCATTTACCTTTATATTATAAAATCATTTCAATATTATAATTAAGTGTCCCAACATATTAACAAGGGGAAAAAAACAACCAATTTTGGCTACAATGTCTGCAGGAGCATCTTCCAAAGGGAAATGTCTTATGAAAATAGAAGAACAAGTAGACGAAACAAAAGAAATGGCCAAAATGATGATTGAAGCAAGAAAACAAAGTTAGATACAGATCCAATCTGCAGTCAGGATAAGATAAATTAACATAAGAAAATTTTATTAATTTCCTCAAGTGACCATATGAATTTGTCAATGGGACTAAAATATACACCCAGTGTAAATACATGAAATATGGGAGAGAAATGGATCTCCATTTTAAATCCAAAGCTAAAAAGACTAAAATATGACTAAAATAAAACTAAAATGAAATAAAGATACAATAGACTCTAGAGAACGTATAACATTGCATGAAATGATAAAAAATGATAAGTGCAGAGTATAACTCTTGTTGGACTGCGTAACTCCAAAGAATCAAAGGGGAGCTGAAGATGAGGCCAACAAGGTAAGCATCTCTCGTATTTGATGTCGATGGTGAGGGAGGTGGGCAAGGCAATCTCTCCTTGTCGAGGTCATTTGGAACCGTTGGGAAATCCAATTGTATGATCATGGGGGTAGTAGAGGAGCGAGGGATTCTCCTAACACCCGAGGTTGAAAGGAAGAAGTTTTTTATTATTATTTTTCCATTAGGTTATGGATGGGAGGAGGTTTGGAAAGCGAGAGGTGCCTTTCCTCCGACTCTCTAAGGATAGCTCCACTAAAGCATGGTACTGTATCTACGAGCCAATCTCAAAGATATTTTTTTGTCTCATAAAAGGGTGGGGGGTGTTGTGGTGAACCCCAAGGTCTCACCCTTATCCCATTTTCTACATACTGATACTCTTCCTACCACCTATTATTTCAGTCAGAAGAAACAAACCAAAAGTAAGAGGTAATATTTCTAGAAATTCCAAGGTGAATGGAGCCATGTCATACTTGAAATTTGTATGCAAATATCTCCCTGATAAAGAGGGCTAGGCATATTTGGTTTGGGTAGCAGAAAAAAGTGAAGAGGCATCCCCTATAATCCCTGTAGAGAGAATGGTAATGTCTAATAAGCTCATAGTAAATTATGAGTTAACGTCTATGACTGGCTAATCCACGGTATAACATTTGCAACTAGCTAGGGAATCCTCACACCTAGGAAACCCTCCACATGACTTCCAACAGACTTCATCAACATCTGCCCTTTTCTCTGCAATAGAGGAGCTTCTGCACAAATCTGGGCTTCATTAACAAGTCCTCACCTAGGACATCGATCTAGCTCACATCCAATCATCACCAAGAGATCATCTGCAACTCCCTGTTGTTGCTCTCTTGCCTAGGGTATTGTGCACACTGCAATAGCTTCCTATCTCTGGTTAGGATCTGAAAACCCTCCAAAAGTTTGCTACAATATTCCTCCAATCATTGTGTTCCCTTGTCACCCTTTTTCATTCTTCTAGGCTTCCAATTTGTTGTTTTAGGTACCTAAGAAACCACCTCAAGGCACCCTATAGCTCTCGGAGCAGCTACAAGAAGGAGTTTGACACCTAAACAAGGGGTTACACCTTTAGTTTTGGTTGTGGTGTCTCCTTAGGAGCTACAAATACATGAGACGATACACACTAGAGGAATCTCAGCCTCCCAACAAGCCTCCACGCATGTTGTTTCTTCTACATCACCTGTGGCCCAAAACATAAAACCTAAACATGGTAAAGATGCCCAAAAAACCCTTCAAACTTAGCTCTTCTCCTGTGGCCTAGTCAGCAAGGAGTCTGATGTCTTTTATTAACTTTTCAAGCGTCCACGTTGGCTGAAGTAGGCCAATGAAATTTGCGATATAACATAGCAAGAATTCTGCACCCAATCCATGAGAAACCCTCTCCAAAATGCTGCCAAAACACGTCCTTCTTGTGTCCCTTCTCCCTAATTCAAATCCGTTCTCAAATTAGTGCCCAAACATGATATTCGATGCACTTATTGGATGCTCAAATGATCACATATCACCTCATATTGATACTAAATAATAGGGCTTATTCCAACGTCATATTTAGGGCTTTGCACAGTTGTCTCAAGGCTTAATATCATCAAGCCGACCTAGACCATCATGTGCAAAACCCAACATAACCTTCAAAAATTAATATATCCATTTCTACAACTCAGAACCGAATAATTTTCATCATGTTAGAATTGTCTCACCAAGAGTTATCATTCTCATCCATTACATGTCGAAATGTGCTCATGTTTTTGGCCCAAATCCCGATGGGCAAAAAACCCCAAGCTTGGGTTCCAAGCCCACAAGCAACTCTTGTGGCGCTTTTCCCTCCAATCCCTGAACTCTTGGGCTTGGAGTACCTCTCAAGCTACACAAAAATAAAAAACCTAGAGTTTACTAACTGAACAAACTAAATATTCTAGGAAAATAGAAATAAAGCAAAAAGCCCTCAAAAGTCAACATGCATGCCCACCATTTTAGAGTTCAAAAGTCTTGTAGATCTACGTCTACATTCTGAAAAGTCCCATCTCAACAGTAATTGTTCTGGTAGAAATTTCTTCAAAATATTTATGGTCTGCAACCGAAGAGTTCCTCTCTTTGTCAAATTGAAGTCATACACAAGTATGTCAACATCCTCCAATTTTAAGACATCTCTGTGGCGACGATTTATATTTGTGCCCTTTTGTTTTCTCTTTCTGCCAATTCTTTTTTCCAATACCATCTCTGGCTTGTACACACCATTGAAAGGGTGGGTAATTGTGGCATACCAATGTACATCAATATCTGTAATCTCTTCATTTTCATTAATGACCTTTATAACCATGGCAATCTAGAATGTATAGCCAAGTGGATCTTCATCTGCTAACACTGCTATCATGCAACCCTCCTTAAGATCCTGCACAGAAGCCCTGCAATGGTCTTCCATGGCTTCACGTTGTGCACGTGATCTTCTAGAACCAATATAGATTTGTCTTTCCTCTACCTGTGGGGAATTAATAATAGCTTGAGGCTGTTGTTGTTGTTCAACATTGTGTGTTTCCTGATGTTCATGTTCATTTGACATATTTTGTGGCCAAAAAAAAGGATTCTTCAAAAGCGTATCCTCATTTATTGATCTTGAAATCATATCACTTTGATTACTGAAAAAAGACTCCCACCAAACTGAATCAGCAACATCAAAGTACTCATATGTATCTCTAATACATCTTTTAATTTCCTCTAGACATTTAGAATAATTTATGTCTCTCTTCTGCCTTTGTGCATTATGGAGTTCAGAAACTGACTGTAATAAAAATATCTTTGATGAAAATATTGGACGCTCTGGAATGAACTTCAAAAATGCTAAACCTGATGATGGTCCCCATTCTTCAATAGTTGAATACTTCTTGCCCCATATAAGTGTTATCCCATCAATTTTTTTGATACGAAATTGATGCTGGTAGCTAATGTCGTTAAGTTGTTCAATGCATTTCTCCTCACCATGCGATCCAAAAATAAACCTTCACATGTCAATAGTTTCTTCCAACACATGAAAAACAGGCTCTAGAATGTACGATTTCTTAATACATTCAATTAATGATGGCAGGCTCCCAACACCTTTCCTCCTCAATGTTACTGAAAAACGACTGAACATTTGATCAATATGATCATGAGTATGCCCAACAAGAAGGAAACCAACCTTTATCTTTTTAAAAATCCCAAATTCAACGAGCATGTTTAGATACCCAAAAAGAACTTGATTTTTGTTCTCACGACTTGTGTTGTCTAATTGTAAATACAAAACTTCAGGAAGAATCCCGGACCAATGAGTAACCACATCATGGATTATAGTTATGGTCAGATTTGCATCATTGTGAATATTTGGAGTTGTGAAGAAAACTCTTGGAAACATCTTCTCATTAAATACCATACAACCAACCAAGTGAAACTGAATGAAATTTTCCTCCTGTAATTTTTTTGGCATGAGGACAAAATGTGGAAGAAGTGTTTTATTTTGGTCCATACCATCAATTATCAATCCCAGATATTTATTTGGATGATCATAACACTTATTTTGATGTTTATACAACTTTTGTCTTTCACTTGTTTTCTGATTGCGATGGTCTTGAAGTTCTTTGACAACAGAATTCGTACATAAAATAAAAGAAACATATGAATAAATATATTTTCATAGTTGATAAGTATCAAATTTTAAAAAACAATGTTTTGAACACATACCTCTTTCTGCCCCTTGAAATCTATCTCTTTTTTCTTTAAGAGAAGCACATGTGCTGCAAATCCCCATCCTTGTCTTCTTAGGAATACGAACATTGTTGAATTCAGTTTTTCATATCCTTTTAAAATAAGAATATGTAATAAAATTACCAATTTCTTCAACAGCTTCTATATAATATTTTGTATAACATGAATATTTCTCGTCTCGAGAAATTATCTGGAATATGTATTGTGTCTTTATTTGGCATACACTCTCCATGATTTGAAAAGAAGTCTTTCATCCATGTCTTAGCAGTATTTGCAAATGTCCCCACCTCCCGTTTATAAATTTCTTCTGAATAATATGTGGGATCCCTTTCCAATCTATCCTGGATTCTTGACAAACGACAATTACCAATTGAATGCAACATTTTGAACGCCTTTCTGCAAAGCAATATATTCCGAATATGATAATCATAACCTGCTAGTGTAGATTTCATGCAACCCACTAAATATGGAATTTGCATGCTTTTATTCATTGACATATATGTTTTCCTTTTCTCCAGAACAAAGTTGAAATCCATATTTTTCAAGAAATCCCTTCGACAACATTCACTTGAAATCAAATGAACAGCAGAACTTCTTTTTGTGAGATATCTTTTCCTCACCCTTGTAAATCTAGAATGCTTTAGATTGATATGAAAAGGTCTACTCCTACTCCTAGTTGCAATATTTGCTTGCAACGGCTTCATCATTCTATCATCCTTTGTAAAATTAGTTTCATCACCATTAGGAGGAATATTATCCCCACTATCATCATCCTCAACATAGTTAACAAATTCATCAACATCATTGCCTCAAAAATTTTCTTTACCATCATCAGTTGAAGAAAACATTTCACAAGAATTGTCGGCACTTTTGTAACCCCCACTCAAAAGAAATTCTTCACCATCTTGACCCATGCTTTCAAATTCTTCCATGGGAGGATTCAATTCTTCATCACCATGAGTGTCTTTGAAATGGTCACTTGGAGAAAATGGAATATTCAGATCTTTGCCTCTAAAATTATCATTTGCAAGAAACTCTTCATCCTCCCCTTCCTCAGTGGTGCTCTCATAATCCTCGAGATTAGGCATAAGTAGAATCTTTGAATTTGTATTCACTAGAATTTCTTTATCCTGCCCCTCCCCTTCCTCATTGAAGCTCTCATAATCCTTAGGATGAGGAATAAGTGAATGCCTTGAATCTATATTTATTGGAAATTCTTCATCCTCCCCTTCATCAGTGGTTAAATTATAATCATTATGATTAGGATGAAGTGAAAATTTTAGCTTTGGAAATTCATCCCCATCTTCATCAGTGGTGCTGGCATAATCCTTAGGATTAGGACGAAGTGGATATTTTGACGCTGCAAATTCTTCATTCCCCTCTTCCTCAGTGGTGCTGACATAATCTTTAGGATTAGGACGAAGTGCATATTTTGACTCTGCAAATTCTTCATTCCCCTCTTCATCTGTGGTGCTGACATAATCCTTAGGATTAAGATGAAGTGGAAATTTTGACTCTAGAATTTTTTCGTCCCCCTCTTCATCAGTGGTGCTTGCATAATCCTTAGGATTAGGACGAAGTGGATATTTTGATGCTATAAATTTTTCATTTCCCTCTTCATTAGTGTTGCTGGCATAATCCTTAGGATTGGGACGAAGTGGATGTTTTGAATCTGAAACATTATCATTCCCCTCTTCATCAGTGGTGCTCGCATATATTAGGACGAATTTGATATTTTGACTCTAGAAATTTTACATCCCCCTTTTCATCAATGGTGCTCGCATACTCCTCAGGATTAGGACAGAGTGGATATTTTGACGCTACAGATTCTTCATTCCCCTCTTCATTTTTTGCTCTCGCATAATCCTTAGGATTAAGCTGAAGTGTATATTCTTCATCTCCCTCTTCATCAATGGTGTCCTCATGATCCTTGGGATTAGGACAAAGTGAAACTTTTGACTCTGGAAATTCTTCATCATGCCCTTCAACACTGTTGCTTTCATAATCCTTAGGATTAAGAGTAAGTGGTATAAATGGCGCTCGATTTATAGAAATTTAATTTTGCTACACCTCATCAATTTTGTTCTCATCATCTTTAGGATAACGACCAAGTCAATTTTTTAACTCTCTATTCATGGTGAACAAACTCCCGTTATATTCATCACTCTGAATAGAGTTGTTGCGTGACGAAGATGTTGATTTTGTAGAAAGAAAAACTTCGCTATCAGAAGAAACCATGGCTTTCAAGAAGAATAGGTTGAATGATACAAATTCCTCTCCCACTTACAATATATAGCTTAAAGACTAAAAAATTCCCTCCAAATTTTCCCTCCAAAAAAATTCGCGAAAAAATTTCCCTCCAAAATTTCCCCCCAAAATATTTCGCGAAAAACTTTCCCTCCAAAATTTTCATTTCAAATATTTGGTACAAATATTAGTCAAAAAATGTATTTAACATTTTTTTTAATAAACTGTTTATGTTGAAATATTTTACCGATATTTATATTCAAAATATCCACAAAAAATTTCTATCATGGATGCCTTCCAAACTAAAATAATGTTTTTATTTCAATGATTTAACATTGACTAGATGTAAGTATTAACTATAATATTACTCTAATACCTACATGAAAATATTAACTATTTTAACTATAATGACTACATGTAAATATTTTAAATTTTAAATTTTAAACTTATGTTATATTCATTTCCCTCTTCATTAGTGGTGCTGGCATAATCCTTAAGATTGGGACGAAGTGGATGTTTTGACTCTGAAAAATTATCATTCCCCTCTTCATCAGTGGTGCTCGCATAATCCTTACGATTAGGACGAATTTGATATTTTCACTCTGGAAATTTTACATCCCCCTTTTCATCAGTGGTGCTGGCATACTCCTCAGGATTAGGACAGAGTGGATATTTTGACTCTATAGATTCTTCATTCCCCTCTTCATTTGTTGTTCTCACATAATCCTTAGGATTAAGCTGAAGTGGATATTCTTCATCTCCCTCTTCATCAATGGTGTCCTCATAATCCTTAGGATTACGACGAAGTGAAACTTTTGACTCTGGAATTTCTTCATCATGACCTTCATCACTGTTGCTTTCATAATCCTTAGGATTAAGAGTAAGTGGTATAACTGGCGCTCGATTTACAGAAATTTCATTTTGTTGCACCTCATCAATTTTGTTCTCATCATCTTTAGGATAACGACCAAGTCGATTTTTTGACTCTCTATTCATGGTGAACGAACTCCGTTATATTCATCACTTTGAATAGAGTTGTTGCGTGACGAAGATGTTGATCTTCTAGAAAGAAAAACTTCGCTATCAAAAGAAACCATGGCTTTCAACAAGAATAGGTTGAATGATACAAATTCCTCTCCCACTTACAATATATAGCTTAAAGACTGAAAATTTCCCTCCAAAAAAATTCGCGAAAAACTTTCCCTCCAAATTTTTCATTTCATATATTTGATACAAATATTAATCAAAAAATGTATTTAACATTTTTTTAATAAACTATTTATGTTGAAATATTTTACCGATATTTATATTCAAAATATCCACAAAATATTTCTATCATGGATGCCTTCCAAACTAAAATAATGTTTTTATTTGAATGATTTAACATTGACTAGATGTAAGTATTAACTATAATATTGCTATAATACCTATATGCAAATATTAACTATTTTAACTATAATGACTACATGTAAATATTTTAAATTTTAAATTTTAAACTTACGTTATATTCATCTAAAATATATTTCAAAATTTATTAATAAACTGTTGGTCTTCAAATATTTCACCATACTTTCTATTCAAAATATCCACAAAATATTCTTTTCATGCATGTCTTCGAAACTAAAATAATTTTCTTATTTGAATGGTTTAAGATTGACTACATGTAAATATTTACAAAAATAACAACATGTAAATATTAACTATTTAAACTATAATTAACTACATGTACATCTTTTAGATTTTAAAATTTAATCCCATGATTTTAAACATTGATTACATGTAAATATTAACTATGATAACTAAATGCAAATATTAACTATTTTATCTATAATATTAAATATAATTAACTACATGTAAGTATTTCATATTTTAATTTTTAATCTGAGATTATATTTGAATTATTCAACATTCAGTACATGTAAATATTAAATAAAATATTAATGATGATAACTACATGCAAATAATAAGTATTTTAACTATAGTATGAACTATAATAAACTAAATATAAATATTTTAAATTTGAAATTTTAATCCTACATTCGTTAAATAGTAAACCAATCAGACAATATTTGCTATTTAAAAGGAATGATTGTTTCTATTCATCACATCACATCAAGTTTTCTGGTATTTGTTAGAGAAAATTTCTGGAGGTGTTGCGTTGGCATTGGTAACTTCGTGGAGGCATTGCATTGGCATTGGAGGCGTTGTGTCGCTATTGGTAATTTTGTGGAGGTGTTGCATTGGCATTGGTAACTTTGTGAAGGCATTGCATTGGCATTGGAGGCATTGTGTTGCTATTCGTAATTTTGTGGAGGCGTTGTGTTGGCATTGGTGACAGCAGCTTTTTGCATTTCAAAGGTTAGTTTTCCTTCTATTCTGTCAATTTAAAGACGATTTTGGGGAAAATCTGTTTTTCTATAGTTTTTTTTGTGTCCAAAAACTACTTTTTACAGGTTTTTAGGTTCAAAAACCTTGATTTTTTTATATTTTTTTAGTGAAGAAAATGCAAAAAAAACTAAATTTTTTAGGGTTTTAAGAACAAAAATTTAGATTTTTTTTCTTTTTCTTTTTTAAGACTTATAGGTTCATTTAGACAGAAAAATCCATAAAACGACCATGCACATAAAAAAAAAAAATATTATAACATTTTTTATTTGTTTTTTTTTAATCATAAATATATTAGTGATTTCATTATTTAAATTTTTTTTTATTTTTTTATTTTTTTTTAATTTGAGAATTTTTTTATTTTATATTCTATTTTATTTTATTTTTTTAATTTTAAATCTTTGTTTTATTCTTTTTAATTTTAAATCTTTAATTTTTTTTTTCATCATTGTTTTGTTATCTCTCTCTCTCTCTCTCTCTCTCTTTTAATGGTATTGTGATATAGTTTTTTTTTTAAATTTATTATTTTGTTATATTAAAACAAATGTTTATATATATATATATATATTTTAATTATATGATGTTTAAAAACCAAACATTATTGTGATTTAATAAATTGTTTTTTTTTTATTTGTTATATTTTGATATTTTTAACATTTTTTTTTTTATTAATAAATAATGTTTTAATAATTATATTATATAAAAAAAAAATTTAAAAATTGAAATTAAAAAAAAAAATTAAAAAACAAAATAAAAATTAAGAAATAAATTAAAAAATTAAAAAATTAAAAAATAAAAAAATAAAAAAAATAAAAAAATCGCACGCAGGCTTGCCCGTTGGGCGCCGGGGGCAGGCCGGGCGGTGCCACGGGGGCGACCCAGCCCGCCTCCCGACCCGCCCCCGTGGCGCCGCCCGACCGGCCCCCGACACCCAATGGGCGGGCCGCGCGCGTATTGATTTTAAAATTTTTTATTTTTTATTTTTAAAATTTTTTTATTTTTTATTTTTTTAAATTTTTAAATTTTGTTTTTTAAATTTGTTTTAACAATTTTTTTTTTAAA
This sequence comes from Pinus albicaulis, assembly GCA_034641835.2. Lineage (NCBI taxonomy): Eukaryota > Viridiplantae > Streptophyta > Pinopsida > Pinales > Pinaceae > Pinus > Pinus albicaulis. The sequence continues at coordinate 1,120,809,977 of CM076583.1, read as the reverse complement.
TTTTGGTTTTTTTTTTTTTTAATTTTTAAATTTTAATTTTTTTTTTTTTTTAATAATTTTTTTAACAAAACATTTTATAATTTTGATTTTTTTTAAAATTTTATTTTGTTCTTTATTTTTTTTTAAATAATTTGTTTTAATAAAACAATTAAAAATTCATAGAAACATTGTTATAAAAAAAAAAATAAAAAATAAAAAATAAAAAATTGTTATATAATATAATAAAAACATTGTTAAATAATAATTGTTAAAAATTTCAAAATATAACAAATATATATATATATATATATATATATATATATATCAAAAAAAAAAAATCATTAAACAACAATTATGTTTTGTTTTTAAACATTATATAATTAAAAAAAAAAATACAATATAATAAATTAAAAAAAAAACATTTGTTTTAATATAACAATATAAATTAATTAAAAAAAAAACTATATAACAATACAATTAAAAAAATAAAAAAATATATAATATTATAACATTTGTTATAAATAGTTAGTAACTTTTTTGTTTTTTTTTTTAAATATTAAACAAAAACTGAAGTTTGAAAATACTAGTTTATTTTTTTTAAATTATTTTATACATTTTAAACACATTTTTAATTTTTTTATAAAATGTATTCAAAACATATTATATAGATATATATACATATGATTTATAATATTTTGTTTTTAAATGAAAAATTTTATAGTTAATTTTACTGCTTTAATTTCAAACTATTTAGTTTTAGAAATAAATTTTGTTTATTAAATTTATTTTATCCGCAATATTTTTCCATTAACTAATATATATATATATATATATATATTTATCAGGAAAATGGCATCAAAAAAGATTTCTGTGAATGTTTCTGCACCTAGGGCAGCAGCTCCCAAATCTACGGCAGCAGCTCCCAAATTTACAGCTGCAGCTCGACGTACTATGGATACAACTCCCAAATCTATAGCTGCAGCTGGACGCGCTATGGACATTGTTGGACGCAATAAGGATATTGTTGCACACACTAATAAAAGTCAAGCAAGTGGGGCACCAGGTTCATTAAAGCTTATTTCTGATTGGAAGAACGCCGAGGAAATAGATAAAACCGATTTCTCATAGTATCTTGAAGACAGTGAAACGGAGGCTGATATACACATCTATCTGATTTGTGGTATGATTGACTTAAATGAGCCATATGATGTGATGGGCAGAGTACGAGACATATGTATGGTCCCGAATACAAACACTATTTATGTTCTTGCAAGGAAGGCTCAGAAACGTGAGAAGGTTAGATATCGTCTATCAATCGTCAAGTATGACACAAATGAAATAACTTCAAAATTTTCTGAAGAAATAGCAAGCAACATTGCAAATAACATTGTAAGTATGCTTATTTTTATTTCCTCTATGCATTATTGTAAGGATGATTCATTTTTTTATAAATTATTGATCATTTACATGTTTTATTTTGTTTCATAGGATTTTGTTCCGAGTCTTTCAAACATGTTTGATGGTATTTATATGTTGGTGCCAAATGTTATGGATGTGATCAAAACTTTCCACAAAGACAAAGCAGAGGAAAGGAGATTGAAGCAAAGAGCAATAGCTCGTGACACTGCAACAGTACAAAGAGGGGATGAAATAGAAAATTATGATAGAATTAGTGAGGAGGAGATGAGAACTATTGTGCAAAAGGAGAAAACATATCAGACACCAGAAAGAAAAATTTCCAAAGATGTCTCTCTTGTACCTCATGAAGGAGAGCTTGTTTATAAAAAAACTGATATGTTATCCAATAAGACTAAGAAATCAAATATTGGTGAACCTGTAAAGGTCGTGAGCAACAGTGAAGAACAAATTGAAAGCTCTTACGGAAGCAGAGAAATCATAACACCAAGTGCTGAGTTAGAGGATGGCATTATTAAAACAAAACAAAATTCTATTCGACAAGAGTTGAGGAAGAATAAATTAATTCTTGGTGGCCAAACATTTGAGCTTAATGTTAACCAATTTTATGGCCCAGATGAAGGACAATCTCAATATCAAATTAGAAAGGCCCATCACCTACATGTACATAATCTGAAAACATTGTTCAGGTTGCATGTGGTGGATTATGTGGTTCTTGTCGATCCATGTCAGGTTCCCACCAAACAAGCATTTGACAAGACAAAATGTTTTGATTATAAATATTATATAATTGGAGGGAACCATTCGATAGAGGCTAAGAGACAATTGATTGCAGAATATCCCAATAACTATCTTTTTCAAACAGTGAAATGCATCATTTACGTTGGCTTAACAGAAATGGAATCAAAGTTATTGGCATGGGATCATAATGCAGATAATGAGTACAAAATGAAAATGACTTTCATCCAAAGGGTCAGATTTATTCATAATGAATTCATAGAAAAATGTGGTGGGGATAAGACACAAGTTAGTGTAGCATTTCGAAAGGAATGTTTAATGGAAACAGGTTATCAAATTGATGAAAAAAAAAAGAAGATGGAAAATTGAATACAAATCTCTTCAGAGGCATAGATAACATTTTTTAGTTGGCATTTAGAACTGGGGAGGTATGGATTTGATTGATGATATTTTTGATCGGTGGGAGAATATTTCCATAAAAAATCAGAAGGTTATAAAGAGTAAACCCATAATATGTACCAACAGTAAGGGGGGTCCCGAAATGAAGCAGCTTCCAGAGGATATAACTATTACACCTTGACGAACAATGCAAGGTGTGAAGGATGATAAATTAGTCAAATCGGTATTAGCCCGTGTGAAGTCGGGTGAATTATCAATGGAAGAAATGTGTGCAGAATTTCAAAAGTAAGTTTCTTGAATTATTTCTTATTTTTCTTTCATTATAATTTTCTTTTAAATAAAACATAATGATGTTGGTAGAATTTATTATACATGTCAATATATTAACGCTTTTAACTTGATTTATTCAGTCAGAATTTTTTTATGAAAATACAAGAACACATGGTTAAAATGTTGAAAGAAGGAAGTTGGGATGATGTTGTACGCAACTACCCAGAAGCAAGTTCTACATCAATACCAAAAGAGTTTTATATTGCATTCAATAAGGTATGTTGATTTATAAATTTATTTTATTCATATTTTAACTATTTTTATTTTATTACTTATACATATCTATATATATTTTTATGTCATTAAAGATGTCGAAGAAGGATGGAAATGGAGTACCAGATACTTTCAAAAGCTTTATTGAAAAAATTAAGATGGAGAACATGAGAAGGAAACATCTTATGAATGTTGAACTAGATCCTACTCTTAATCATTACATTTGGAATGGGCTCGACAGTGTCCAATATCAAATAATACAAGGTGACTGTGAAGACATTGCATCACTAATACCTAAAAGGGAATATGGCCTAGTTATTGCGGATATTCCTCATGGTTTCAATTTCCCAGACATTGAATATGATAGAGAACCATATACTTATCAAGCTTTTAGTAAAGTGGTTACGGGTTTTCAAGAAGTGATAACATCACCACTTTGGCGATTTGTGACATTTCATTCAGACACACAGTTTCCAATGTTATTAACAAGCTTCAAGGGTAAAGCAAACTCAAGGATGCAACTTACATGGTAAGATTTTGAAATTGTATGTTTGATTCCTCCTAAATTTTTTTATTCATGTTAAATTTAATTGAACTTTTACTATGTTATGTTACAGGCAAAAGTCAAATATTGTTTCTCCCGAAGATCAGCCTATTATAAATAATTGTGAGTTCATCCATGTTGAATGTTGGACAAAAGACGATAGCTATAAGCATATTATTATGAATCGAGTAGATGGGAAGAGTCATAGTCAAGTATTGGTTTATGATGCAGTTGTAAGAAAACTAACATATGAGGATAAAGATGCAAAAAGAGATATAGTTAACATTTATCAAAAACCACAAGCATTGATTAACTATCTTATAGATCTATGTTCAAATGAAGGAGAATGGGTTTTGGATTTATTCTCAGGTTTAGGTAAGTTTTATTATACAAATTTAAATTTAAATATTGTCTTTTTTACTTTTTATGTCTCCATACTAATTTTCTTACTTATTTTTTGTGCTTGATGATTAGGTACAACACTAGCATGTTGCCTACTAAAAGGAAGAAATTGCATTGCCATTGAGAAAGACCCAGTTCAATGCAAATTTATTCAACAAAGAATTAACGCTCTTAAATTCCTTCCAGATGCGAAGAAAGAAGTTGGTTTGAGGAAAGGAGATTTTAATGAATCACGTGTGGAAAAAAAAGCAAAGGAACCTCAACCACCATTATATGAAATGATTGGAAAGGGACACTTTGGAAGATTTGCTGACATGAAAGATCCATTAGAAGATGACAATGATCAAAATGAAGAAGAAAATGCCACGGAAGAAGCCATCAATGCTGTTCTAGATGATGTTGAAGATGTATTAGTTGATATTGTTGATGATGTTTTAAGTTATTGCAAACAAACTTAGTACCGAACTACTATTGACTTTACTTGTAATGTTTGAACTTTGATATTTTATGAGAACAACCTTGCAAAAAACAATGTGATTATATTATTTTTTGACATAAAATTGAATAAAAATGTTGTTTTCTTAAGTTTTTTACTAAAAATTCTCCCAAATTAGTTTATTTAATGTGTTTTCGTAGCTTCTTTTAATAAAGGTATATTTTTGCATTGTATTTATATGAAAAAATTGTATTTTTTTGTCATATGGTTCAAAATATTGATTTTTTTAGCGATAATTTTTTTGATGTGCATTGAAAAATTGTTTAACAATACATAAACATGTGGAAAATATAGCTTTAGAATATTGTTATTTTTCTGTCTTTGTGTATGTGAAAAAGTGAAGATGTCATTACAAGTTTTTATTTACTAAAAAAAATATTTTTATTTTTAAAACACGGTCTCGTGTTTGTAAAAATAAACATCTCTAGAAAAGAATAAAAAATTATAGTGTCAAAATCAATGCTATAAAAAACGTTCAGTGATGATACCACCACTATTCAAAATAAATATAAAAAAACACCACTTAAAGAAAAAAAAATTATTAAAAAAAAAAAAACAAGATGAAAAAAAATTAAAGAACAAAAACATGCTCAAGGTTTTAAATGATTACACTGTATACCCTTTCAAAAAAATCAAGGTTTTTTCTTCATATTTGAAAAAGTAGGTAACATTGAGGTTACTATTTCTTGACCAACATTGTTGTATAGGACTAGAAATAAACATCTACACAAGTGATCCATCTAGTGCAAGTAGGAAAAATAGGATTAGAAACCAACATATACACTGATGGCTACATCTGATTTAAAAAAATCAATTGAATTATGATCCACCATCTATATTGCAGTAAATGCATTGGTGAAATCAATCAAATAGGATTACAAATAATTTATATTGAAATAGTACGATAGTGTAAACAATCAAGTATAATTATAAATCATGATTTGTTGAAATTAATGCATCAAAGTGCAACAATGATAAATATGATTAGAAATCACAATACGGAAATCAATGCATTTAGTGCAAGCAATCAATTAGGGTAGAAACCATATGCAATCAATGCATCTGGTGCAAGTAATCAAATAACATAAGAAATAAAAATCCCTCTCTCGCCTCAAATCCTCTCTCTTCCCTCATCACTCTGTCTCTATCTAAAACTGTGTTACTATATCACTCACTTTCTTCTTCTCTCTCCTTCTCTCTCCCTCCTTGTCTCTGTTCTGTCTGTGTCTCTTTATCTACCCCCTAAAAAAATACCTCTCTCTTCATCTCTCCCCTTGTCACTCCCTTTCTCTCCATGTATCTATGTCTTTCTTCTTCTCTCCCCATCCAACTCATCTCCTTCCTCACTCTCTCCTCCTCTCATCCTTCCCTCGCTCTCCCCTTCTCTCTCTCTCTCTCTCTGCCTCAATCCTTCTCATTAGTTGTCTCTCTTACTTAACCTTCTCTCTTGCTATCAATATTATTAGGTTTAATTACTATAACACAAAATGCGTTCTACATTCAATGGTGCAGCCTTTACTTGGAAAATCACTACACACTATAAATTGAATGACTTTAAAATAGCGTAGCAATCATACATCAAATTACATCAAATCAGAAATCAACATTCAAATCAACAGTACGTCTAATGCAAGAAATAAAATAAGATTATAAAACAACATCTACAGAAATCAATGCATCTTATGAAAGCAATCAAATAGGACTAGAAATCAACATCTACACTCAAATGATGACTAGTGCAAGTGAAAAATAGGATTGAAAACAACATATACACTAAAATCAATGCATCTAGATGGTAATCAAATAGAATTATAAATCACCATCTACTAAAATGAATTCATTTAGTGCAAGCAATCAAATAGGATTAGAAATAATTTATAATGAAATAAATGCATATGGTAACCAATCAAGTATTATAAATCAACATCTAGATTGAAGTGTGCATCAAGTACACAAGCAATAAAATATGATTAGAAATCACCATCTGCTAAAATCGTACCTTTAGTGCAAGAAATCACATATTAGGGAAACCATATACATTGAAATCAATACATTCGGTGCAAGTAATAAAATATCATTTAAATCAAAATCTCTCTCTCTCTACGCACTCAAATCCCCTCTCTTCCTCATCACTCTGTTCTATCTAAAACTATGTTACTATATCCTCCCTTTCTTTTCTCTCCTTCTACGCCTTATCTCCATTACTATCTATGTCTCTTTATCTACCCAAACATACACACACTCATCCTTCTCCCTTCTCTCTCTCCCTTCTCCTCCCCTCCTTTCTTTCTTCTTCTCTCCCCATCCGTCTTTGTCTCTCTCTCTCCCTCTCTCTCCTCTCCATCCTTCCTCGCTATCCTTCTCTCCCTCTCTCTCTCTCTCTCTCTCCCTCCAATCCTTTCTCCTTCTCCTTGTTTCTCTTGCTTGTCTTGTCTCTCTTGCTATGTGGCCAATGGTTTAATTATCATAATACAAAAAATCATTCTACATTGTCGACAATTTTTTTTTGACCTTTGTAGAAATCACATACCTCACCATTGTTGATTTAATAATGTACCAATCATACATCCAAATACCTCCAATCGAAAGTCAACATACACATTGAAATCAATCCATCTAATGCAAGAAATCAAATAAGATTATAAAACAAAATCTACCGATAAATGCATCTTATGTAAGTAATCAAATAGGACTAGAAATCAACATCTACATCTGGTCAATGCATCTAATTATTGATGCCAAGATGCTATAGAATTAGACCCTAGCATATGGTATTAAGTGCTTCCTTCTTCACCAAAAATACTTAAGAAAACTCTTCATTAAAACTACATTTGATTAAACTTAAAATGTACAAAGAAAGAAATAACACAAACAAAAATACTGATATATAATACAAAAGGTATGGCAGATGTTAATGGATGGCCTCTCGGCTCTCTCATTTTAGCTGTCAGCCATCTCTCTCTTGCTATGTGTTCTTGTCTTTCATCTCTCCTCATATTATACCATAATAATGGTTATTCCAATCACATAATTTCACTCCACAAATCTCAATAAAATACCTAATTTAATTTATCCTTTTTTGGGATAACTAAGTCTCATTTAAGAATTCATAATCCTGAATTATCTACCTAATTCAACATCACTCCTTATCCTTAATTTATTAAAGAATATTTACAATAATCCTCACTTACAATTTTCTCTCTTAATTTATTAAAAATGAGGAAACTAATTTATAAAATAATTAATAAACCTCACCTAAATCACACAAATGAATAACGAAAATTAAAGCAAGTTCTCTGCATCATAATTAAATGAAAATAGAGACTAAACAAAATATACACTAAAATCAATGCATCTAGTGAAAGCAATCAAGTAGAATTATAAATCACACCATCTACTGCTGAAATGAATTCATTTAGTGAAAGCAATAAAATAGGATTAGAAATCATTTTGTATTGGAAATAAGTACATATAGTGTAAGCAATCAAATACGCAATTATAAATCAACATCTAAAATTAATGCATCGTTGCAACAATCAAATGAAGTTAATCACCATCTACAAAATCAATGCCTTTGGTGTTCAACAATGGAGCCAATTGAAAACCATATACGTTGAAATCAATGAATCTAATGCAAGTAATCAAATGTCATTAGAAATCAAAATCTCTCTCTACTTCCTCAAATCCTCTCTCTCTTCCCTCATCTAATATCTTTTGTCTCCAACTTTGTTACTATATCACTCCCTTTCTTCCTTCCATCTCCTTCTCTCCCACCTTGTCTCAATTACTAAGTACATATGTCTCTTTATATAACCCCTAACATACACACTCTCTCTTCATCTCTCCCTTGCTCACTCCCTCTCTCCCATCTCCCTCTCTCTTTCCTTCTTCCTCTACCCCTCCCCGTCCGTCTCCCTCCCTCCCTCTCTCTCCTTCTCTCCCATCCTTCTCGCTCTCCCTTTTCCTCCTACCTCCCTCTCTCTCTCTCTCTCTACCCTCAATCCTTTCTCTCCTTCTCCTTGTCTCTCTTTGCCTAACCTGTGTCTCTCTTTCTCTCAGTATTATTAGGTTTTAATTACTATAACAAAAAAATCGTTTATTGTAGAACAATTTTTGTGCCCACAACGAAAATAAATGCACACTATTAATCTAATGTATTTAAAACTAATGTACCATCATCCAATTAAATCAAATAAGAAGAAAACATATACAACAGAAATCAATGCATCTAATGCAAGAAATCAAATAAGATTAGAAAACAACATCTGCAATCAATGCATACATACCAAGTAATAAAATAGAATCAAAATCATATGTCGTCAAATCAATGCATCTGATGCAAGTAAGAAAAAGAGGATTGAACCAACATATATACTAAAATCAATGCATCTAGTGCAAAGCAATCAAATATAATTATAAATCATCATCTGTAGAAATGAATGCATTTAGTGCAAGAATAAAATAGAATTATAAATCATTTATATTGAAATAAATACATATAGTGTACACAATCAAATATAATTATAAATCGCTCTATTGAAATTAATTAATCAAGTGCAAGTAATCAAATATGATAAAAAGTACATCTACTTTTAGAATCATGCATTTAGTTAAACAATAAAATAGAATTATAAACTATACATTGAAATCAAAGCCATCTAGTGCAAATAATATAATATCATTAGAAATCAAAAAATCTCTCTCTCTCTCTCTCTCTCTATCTAAAATCCTCTCTCTTCCACCATCACTCTATCTACTGTCTCCAACTATGTTACTATGTCCATTCCCCTTTTTCTTCTCTCTCCTTCTCTCTCCCCCTTGTCTCCTTCTTTGTCTATGTCTCTTTATCTACCCCAAACATACACACACTCTCTTCATCTCTCACTCCTCCCTCTCTCTCCCTTCCTCTCCTTATGTTCTTCTTCTCTCCCCCTCCAACTCCTTCTCTTTTATCCCTCCCTCTCCTCCTCGCATCCTTCTTCGCTCTCCCCATATTCTCCTACCTCATTCTCTCTCTCTCTCTCTCTCTCTCTCTCTCTCTCTCTCTCTCCAATCCTTTCTCCTTCTCCTTGTCTCTCTTTCTGTTACCTTGTCTCTCTTGCTATCCATGTTATTAGGTTTAATTACTATAACTTTAAAAATCGTTTCGACATCAATAATTTTTAGCCTTTACTTTAGTCATTTTACTATTAATCCAGCGCTTTAAAACTAATGTCATACACATCCAATTACATCGAATAGAAATCCAGCATATATTCTGAAATCAATGCATATAATACCGAATATCAAATAGTTAGAAAACAACATCTGTAAAAATAAATTCATCTAATGCAAGTAATCAAATAGGACATGGAATCAACATCTGCACACACTCAAATCAATGCATCTGGTGCAAGTATAAATGAGTTCGAGAATCCTTTCTACTGGTAAATGCATCTAGCAATCGACGATCAAATAGAATTAAATCACAATACTGTAGGTAGATGCGTTGGTGAAAGAAATCAAATAGGATTGAAAATAATTTATATTGAAATAAATGCATATAGTCGCAGAAATTAAATATGTTCATATATCAACATCATACATTGAAATTAATGCATCAAGTGTAGAGAAATCAAATATAATTGAGGATGCTTCTTAACGGGTAAAGTTTGAATACTTTATCCTTCCACCAAAGCTATAAAGTGAGACTTGTAGATTATAGTTTAACAAAATTAACATTGTGTGATTAAGAATAAGTTACAAACATGAGATATTTAAAAGTAATAAGAGAGTACACTGGGGTCATGTTAATTAATGTGATTCTTTTTGTATTATTTTTACTTAAAATGATTAGTTGTAATTTTATTTTTTTGAGTGAATATTGTTTTTGTTTTTCTTGGTAAGTTGTGCTAATCTATTAATTTGAAAACATAAAATGCAATTTCTGATGGGGTTGGTAGCTCGCTTAACAATCCTACCTTTGTTACTGCCTTGTTCTGAGTTGCCGCGAGGGCTGGCAGGACAAAACTTGTGAGCAAGGGTACTTTGATAACGATGGCACCCTAATACATTTTAGGAGCATAAGTGAAAATGATGGTAAAAAAGCCCTACGACACGGATGGAAGAAAACAAAATAAGGAGCGAACAAAAACGCAAGCATTCATCTCATCACTCCTTACTTGGAGGTGGGGGTTTCTGAGGTCGGATGAAGGCACGGCTACAATGATCGCGCCATTGCGGCTTCCACTTCGGCCGACGTGTGTTTTAAGGAGGGGGGGAATTGAGCGGGAAGGATGGGAAGTCGGTCCTGTCAAGGCCTTCATGTCTGCAGCCGACGAATCCGCCCAGTCCAAATGTGTGTGTCTTCATCGGTCTGTGCGGATGGCAGGGTGCCCGAGAATGTACTCACTGAGAGCTTTGGGGGTGGAGAGGTGGACCTCTCATCCATTCCGCTTTGTATGCGAACTTCGGGGGAGAAATGTGTGCCGGAGAACTAAGCCAGTATGAGGTTGCTTGAAAACCTTGATCCGGCTGACGTTCGCTCCTTGTTGGCGATGGTGGCGACTTAATAAAGCATATTTGTCACTAAATTTCGCGTTGGCAACACCGGTGCCGTTGCGCACTGGAAGAGAAACGCCAAAACAAAAGCAGCTGTGATGAGATAAGTCTTGCCGAATAATACTGATAAAGAAGGCTAACATGACTCACTTGAGTTTCAATCTTCATGACTAGTGGTATACTACGACAACATAAATATTAGAAAAATAATATTGAAAAGGTAGATGAGGAAGATGGAACCCAGGAAATAGGGAGGGATATATATGGATGCTGCGGATAGAAATGTCATAGAAAACAGCAGGTGATGTCCTTCGTAGACTCGAGAAAGTTGGGTAGGTGCGGAGGGGTAAGCATAGTTGCTTCTTGATTATGCACCATCATGGTCATTAATGGAGGTAAGGTGAGGTGATGGTTAAGTCGATTGACACTAGGCACCTATCCATTCTCGTGATCTATGTTTACTGCGTCCTTGAAGCGATATGTGGTGATTTCGTCCGGCTATGAGTGAAATTTGTTTAGGATCTACTGTGATCCATGTGGTTGAGCATTTTTGTCGTGTCAAGCGTGTCACCGCATGCAGGAAAAATTGAATGAATATTGTTAATCATGTTTATTAGTATTTCTATTTAAAATAGTAATTTATATTTGTATTTTAAATTAAATTTGTTAAATGTATAATTGAGTGATGTAATAGATAATATTCGATTTTTAAGATATTTATTTAAAGTAAAGTATGGTAGGTTTGTTTTATTACATACTGTCTAGATGTCTGATAAATCTATATTGAGTCAGTTCTAATGTACCAAACAATATTCTTCTTTCTCTTCTTATTCTAGATTGCACCTTACACTCTCCTCTCCTCCTCGTTGCACAAATGTAAACTATGAGGCACGGGGTAGTTGTTGCACTATATGAACATTTTCGATATGATAAGAAAAATATTATTTACTCTATTATAATTTCTCTACAAATGTGATATGAAGTGTGCCTAAATGTTGACAATTTCATGGTTAATTTAGTATAAACTACATAGAATTTACGGTCTTGTATAGAAGATTGAAAATCTATGCCCAATATCCAACATAAGCTGAACGTGTTCACCATTTTAAGCAGGTTATTTTCTCAATAAACTTCTTTCTCTACTACTCTTGGTGAAAGCAGTCAAAGCCATCGTTGTTGCATATAGGAGCTTGTTGGTTATGATAAGAAAAGTTAATGATACTATGTTATAATTTTCTCTCTACAAATGTGTTCGAGTTTTTTCTTAATAAACTTGTTTTTCATAGTAAATCCGTTTCTCTACAATGTGATTATTTCTCAATAAACTTGTTTTCTTGCTCTAAGTGATCGTCCATAGTTTATTGGGGCATTTTAGCTTTCATTAGAAAAGTGTATTAGTTCTTAATCTTATTGTTGAGTTACATGTGACCTACATGTGTTCGATGATTATTAATCACCAAAGGATTTTTACGTAATTTCTCTTTCAATATCTATAACAAAATTTTTATACTGTAAAACGATTGTTGGTTTACATATGTGTTTTAAATGTTGATTTCATTTGATGCTAAGACAAATGCTTTGATTTGATAACTACTATAACAATATCTTTGAAACATCACCACCGCTTCCATGGAAGCAAAATTTTCACTACATCCCCTTCATGATGGAAAATTGTGTTCGTTGCCCAGATGGTTCCTTCTTTGCAACATCTGCTTCTTCTGACTACTCTTTCTACCTATTTCCTTAGTACGTTTCTTTTGTATATGTGGTGCAATTACGCTAGTAATAATAATAATAATAACATAATGATGTAGATCTTTTAATATCAAAGGGATTATTAATATTTAAAAAATAATAAACCGGAGGTTTAATATTATCTCTTGTTAATATCCCAGGATTATTAATATTTGAAACGAGAATGATAATAACCCAAAGGTTTTAATATTATAAAACAAAGTAATTGGTGAAGCAAAGAATAAGTCTTAATATTACCATTAAAAATAAAAAACCTAAATAATAATTTAATGTGAAGATTAAAAAATCCAGAAATAATATTTAGCTTAAATCCTAAAAGTAATAAACCTAAAAATTAATATATTAAACTCAAAGTTAATAAAGCATATGAAATAATATTTAAAAAAACCAAGAAGAAATAAGAAATTAATATTTTGTAATTATTATTTTAAACAAGAGATCCAATAAACTTAATGAGTTATTAATAATACAAACCAAAGAAGTAATAAACAAAGGTTTAAATATTATAAACGAGAATTGGTGAACCCAAAGGATAAATATTAAAAACTTAAAGAATCAATAAGGCCAAGGGATAAATATTAAAATAAAAGTTAATAAATCATGAAATTGATATTTTAAACTAAAAAAACCTAATAAATTAATAATAAAGATGTTTAGAAAACTGATGTAATAAACCAGCAGGATTAACATTATAAAACAAAGAACTAATAAACCCAAAGGTTTTAATATAACCAAAAGATCAGTAGCGGACAGGGATAAATATTATAAACCTAAGGCATCAATAAGGACAAGGATCAATATTAAAAACAATAGAGATTATTATACTAAGAATTAATATTTTAAACTTAAGTGATTAATGACTTCAAGGGGCGATTAACGTTATAAACCAAAAAAATAATAAACCCAAGGGTTTAATATTATAAACCAAGGGAATAAATTAGACTCAAGAGATAAATATTAAAAACTTAAAGGATCAATAAGGCTAAGGATCAATATTTAAAACAATAGAGATTAATAAAACCTAATAATTAATATTTTAAACTCAAAAACCTAAAAAATTAATAAAACCTAAAAAAATAATATTTTAAACTCAATAGATTAATAAACCCAAGGGAGTTGTATTATAAACAAAAGAATATAATATGTTAAATATGTAATATTATATTATTCAATAGTAAAATATATAATAAAAATATATTCTTAAATTATTTCAATATAATAGTTTTAACTCAAGATTTATAATATAATTCAAAAATAACATAATAATAATATTTTATAATATTTACATAATAAGTGTATATCTCTTACCAATATCCCAAAGTTATTAATATTTAAATAATACAAACCAAAAAGTAATAAAGACAGTTTAAATATTATAAAGCAAAATTTGGTGAACCGAAAGGATAAATATAAAAACATAAAAGTTAATAAGGTCGAGGGATCAATATTAAGCACAAAATTAATATTTCTAAGAATTGTTTTAAACTAAAACCTAATAAATTAATAAACCATAAAAATTAATGTATTTTAACTTGAATGTTAATAAACCAATGGGATTATTAACATTGCTAAACCAAAAGAACTAATAAATCCAAATATTTAATATTATAAACCAAATGAATCGGGAGCAAGGGATAAATATTATAAACTAAGGGATCCAATAAGGACAAAGAAGTTAATATTAAAAATAAGGATATTAATAAATGTAAAATTATCTTTTAAACAATAGATTAATAAACCAAGGGTTATTAATATTTTAAAAAAACAAAAAAATATAATATATTAAAATATGTAATATTATATAATATACAATAATAAATATAATAAAATATATTCTTAAATTATTTCAATATATTAATAGTTTAACTCAAACTATAATATAATTCAAAAATAACATAATAATAATATTTATTGATATTTATAATATTGTATATCATCAATATCCCAAAAGTTATTAATATTAAAAAACTAATAAAATCAATGGTTTAATATGCTAAACCAAAGTAATTGGTGAAGCGGATAAATATTAGTAACATAATAATGACCAAGTATTGAAATAAATAATTTAATAAAGAAGGAGTTAGAAAACCTAAATAATATTTAAAACCAGAAAGCCTAAAAAGTAATAACTCCTAATAATTAATATATTAAACTCAAGAGATTAATAAAGCATATGAAATAATATTTGAGCTCACGAAAACTAAAGAAATTAATAAACCCTAACAATTAATATTTTAAACTCCAGAGATTAATAAACCCAAGAGATTATTATTAATAAATACAAAAGAAGTAATAAACCCAAGGTTTAAATATCATAAACAAAGAATTTAGTGAGAACCCAAGGGATAAATATTAAAAACATAAGGGATCAACCTAACCAAAGGAGATAAACATTAAAAGAGAAAGAGACTAATAAACCTAAGAATTAATATTTTAAACTAAAAAGCCTAATAAATTAATAAACCATAAGAATCAATATTTTAAACTTAAGATATATTGTAATAGCGGGATTTTAACATTATAAATAAAAGAACTAATAAGCAAGGGGTTTAATATTATAAACCAAAGGAATCACCGAACCCAGGATAATGTTATAAACCTAAGGGATCAGTAAAGAACCAATGGATCAATATTAAGACCAGTAGATATTATTAAACCCTAAAATTAATATTTAAACTCAGAGATGTCGACAATAGGTGACTAACGTTATAAATTAAAAGAACCAATAAACCCAAAGGGTTTTTAATACTATAAACGAGAATCGAAAAGGTGAACCCAAGGGATAAATATTAAAAACATAAAGAATCAATAAAAAATAGGGATCAATATTAAAAGAAATAGAGATTAATAAAACCTAATAATTAATATTTTAAACTCAAATATGTTATTAAAGCCTAAGTAAAATATTTTAAATATTGTATTAATAAACCCAAGGTTGTTATTATTATAATAAGGTGTTAATTATTATAATAATGGACTAATAAACACAAGGATTAATACTAAAAACCCAAGGAATAATATTAAACATAAGGGTTTAATATTATATACAGGTATGAGCGGGTAATTTTATAAACCCAAAATAAAATGATTGACCATTGTTGACCTTGATTTGATTTTCATATTAACACAATCTTTGTCATCATATGACGATGGACCATAAATTTATCATGATTGATTTTCATATTAGGTATTTGTCACAACCTGAAAGTTGGACCATGGTTTGCCATGATCGGTTCTAATATTGAGACAATATTTTTCACACGTGATGTTGGTTATAGTTGACGCGAACGGTTTTCATGTTAATACAATATTTTTTCACAACCGACATTGGACCATGGTTAACTTTCCTTGATTGAAGTTTTCATATTAGGGCAATATTTGTCATAATGTGATATTAGGACCATAATTGACCATGGTTTATTTTCATATTGAGTTAATCTTTTCCACAATGTGAGGTTGGACCATGATTTGGCCATGATTGATTTTCATATTGAGATAATGTTGCTGTGACGTTCGAGCATGGTTGACCATGGTTGATTTTCATCTTGATTAAATTTTGTCACAATGTGACATTGGACCATAGTTGACCATGATAATATTATTTAATATTATTAATATTAATAATTAATGTTATTAAGCATGGTTGTTCGCCGTTGACCGTAGCTGATTTTCGCCAGCACTAATCTTGTCGAATATTGACGTGGACCATGGTTGATCATGATTGATTTTCATATTGACACAATTTTTAGTGACAATATGACGTTGGACCATAGTTGTTGTAGTTTGTTTTATCTTCAGACAATATTTTTCCATTGATTATGGTGACGCTATATGGTTAACCAAATATGAGTATGATTGACCATGGTTGGTTGATATTATAAAAAATTGCGAATAATATTGTACTCTCAAAATATGGACCCATATATTCATCAAGCAAGAAGTTGTTAAACCCAAGCGACTAAAAAATGCAATGGAATTAATATTAAAAGCAAAAAAAGGAATAATATTAAGCCATATTAAACCTAAGGGTTTATTATATACAGAATTATGTGAACCTAAGATAAATATTGCAACACTATTTTAAACATGATTGACCATTGTTGAATTTGATTTTCACTCAATAAAACGATCTTTGTCATAATGTGTTAAATTGTTATTGATCAGATTTATTTTCATATTGAGACAATTGTTTATGCAATGCGATTGTTGGACCATGGTTTACATGGTTGGTTTTTCATATTAGGACAATATTTCTCATTACGTTGGATGATGGTTGACCATGATTGATTTTCGTAATAAACGATCTTTGTCTGATAACGACATTGGACCATGGTTGATCATGATTGCTTATCATATTGCAGAACCATCATTTGACAATAGTCCTATTTATAGTTGGCCATGATTTAAGTATTACATTGCAATGGTGGTTGTGGATAGTTAACCATGGTTTGACTATGATGTAACCTTAGCCATCCACTAAGTATTTATTTATAATTAGACATTATTAATCTATTAATTTATAGACCAATATATTAATATATAGTTATTAATATATAATGTTATAAATCTATTAATAATTTGATAATAACAACAAGATATTAATATTTTATAAAATTATTAATTATATAATTAATTTTAATATAAAACTTTAATATTATTGTTGTCATTAACACTTAAGAAGTTAATATTATTATTATTAATAGCTATGGTTCTTCATAAGTTGACTAAGTCCAACTCTAATCATCTACTATAGGTATCCATGTTTAACCATGGACATCCATCACTCATAAAATATAACTCATTATGAACGACTATAATAACACCTACTAAATATTTCTTAACTGTAGTTCAATAAGGTATTCATGTTGAATATTGAAAAGCCTTGACTACGATGACCATGTTCACTATAATTATTAATCTCATAATATAAATCATGCTTAAATGAATAATGCATAATTAATTTATCTGATTATTATTATGAATTTAATAATTTCTTATTATGTCATTAATATTATCTTTAAAAATCTAATTAATATAAATTAAATATTATGGTAATGTTATTAACATGCTAAAAATATTATATGTCATAATATTATATTATTATTTATGATGATATTAAAACTAAACCAATGTATATTTATTTAATCAATAATTAATTAATTAATATTAAAAATTAATTAATATTGATTATATTTATATAATTAATATTAATATATTAGTTCTTTAATGGTGAATTAATATATATTTATTTTATATTTAATATAAAATGTATATAATTAATTAATCATTAAAGTAGTACCTCCTATTAACTAATTTTAAAAAAAATATTTTAAAGGCTTAATATTAATTAATTATAAATCTCACCTATAAGGCCTATTAACGTAAATTATTAATAAATATTAATGTTAATAAATATGGTTATTCAATAACCTAATTTTAATTAATAGTTAATATTAATTATAACATTTATTAATATTAATCATTAAATTTGATAATAGTACGATCTATTAATATTAATTTGTTTTTAATTATTAATATTATAAATATAATTATCGATAAATTTTAATGTTAATTAATTTATTAAAATTGATTACTAAAACTTGTTTATATCTTTAGCCGTTATTAAGATATCAACATTCATTTGAGAATTATGAACATCGTGGATGAAAATCACTTCCTCTTAAGGTACCTGTGTACAACATGAGAAGACTCCAATTTCATAATATTTATTTACTGATGACCTTCCTTTTAAGATATGGAAATTATAGTGGGCATAAAGGCTTCTCCCCAAGTTTTTTGAGCATGTAAATAAAATCTTAAATCGATTTAAATAACTACTGTAAGTTATGTGACCAAAAATTGGTCTTAGTGGATGTTAACCATCATCATCATCATCATTAGCACTTACTAATATTAATGCAATACATACTTTTGTTTGTGCACATTGAAAATATTTGTATAATAACTACTAAAGATACATTATGTTTTTCTTACCTTTGTAAATATTTGGTCTTCATTTTATTTTCTATTAACCACAAACTTAAGTTTTGTACCTTTTAAAATACACATGGGGAAATGTTTGTATTTTTATGTTATCCCATTGAGGTACTAAAGAATGACACTTAAGAATATGTGCACAACTATTTATAATACAATCCTAATTTTGTGAAAGCAATATTGTAAGGATGAAATCATTAAAGAAATAAAAAGTTCATGTAATATAATGTGGTACACCCTACGTGCCATACTTTGTCATGTCAAACCATTAACACCATTAAATCTATTTTTATTAAATAATTTAATATTAATATTAAATTAATAAGTTATCGTTTGAATCATATGCTCTTCACCAGCAAAAAATGGGTAGCCAACTATATTGCAACCATGTCATCATATGCACCGGAAAAAATGGTAGCCAAATGTAGAGGTGTATGGTTTCCTAAACATTGACATTAAGTATTCTTTGGATTCTTGTTGGGGTGCAAGTTATTTTTGGTTTGAAAAATGTGACATCAAGCTCATATTAGCTCGTAAAAGTAACTCTTAAAAATAAATTATTATAATTGATGAACGAAATTCAAACAAATTGAGAAAAATTTAATTACAATATACATTAAATGATTTCAGCCATTTTAACATAGTTAAAGGAAAAAATATCATAGAGAAAAAATAAAAAATAAAAATTATAAAATTTAACACCATTTCATAAAAAAATAAAATTATCATTCTTTGTTTTTCTTACAGAAATTTGATAAAAGATTCTATGTTTTTTATCTAGGTTTAATAAATATAAGAAATTATTAATAAATGTGTGGCATTTGGGAATTAAAATAGCATTTTCCTGGGTTCTTAAAAGCAGTTAAATATTTTTGTCTTGACTAAATCAGTTAAGGCATTTGAACATTAAAAAAAAAAAACTAATTTGAACCTAAAACCTAATTAAATTATTTTATTTTTCTTCTAAATATTTCCATTCTAAAACACTTTTCTAAATTTCTAATACTATAACGTTTTATAAAGTTTACGGTTCGAAACCGGTTTTACAGTTCAAATGTTGTGATGTATTGTATAGTTAATAATTAATATTTCTGTTGTAGAGTTTATGCTATTGTTGGATTGTATAAAACCTATGCATGTCAGTTATGTCTCTAGTAAATATTTCTTGAAAAGATCTCACCAAACAAAAACGAAGAAACATCACGAATGATGCTTAAATTTGTCTGCAATGTATTCTCCACTTTGAAACCACAAACTATTCTCGTGTCAACAATCGACTCTCTCAAGGCTGTCGGTTTGGAGTATTTCTACGATTCCAAAAGATTATTTGATTTGGAGTATTGCCCTACATGTTAAAATTCTTTGAGCTAAAAATATTTGGACTAAAAAAGCCCTAATTTGAACTTGAAAACTTAATAGATTTTTATTTTGAAATTTAAAATATTTGTTAGTTACCAAATTACGAATGGCATGTTGCATTGTAATTAATTTCAATAATGACATTACATGACATTAATAAATTGTCGAATATAAAAATGTAGTTAACAAATTCCAATAATAGACATTCCATTTTAAACATTCATACAGTGTCGAATGAATAAAACATATGTGGCAGCATGTTGTTGGTGGAAATTATTGAATCTTTAGGAAAAGATCAGGGAACAAAAGCATGTTCAAGCAATTTGTCATGCAATATGATATTTCACTTTAAGGCTCCTGGGTGTTCTCTATTCTCAAGCTCCCATCATTACGCATTTATTTAGTTATTATTGGGGTGGAAGTCCATTTGGAATATTTTGTTTTGAAAGTCGACGGAAGGAATACTATGACCAAGGCATTTGATAATTAAGATGCATCCATAATTGAATGAATGATAAGCAGGTTTTGAATTTTATTATTGAATATTTGCCAAGTTATTATTTAATGTTGCCATGTTTCAAGTTATAAAGAAAACATTATATTGAAAAAATTATTAATTTTATCGTGATAAAGAAATGGTGTGTAATATTTCATCAATTGTTGTTTTTAAAATAAATAAAATTTCAAAATGGTGTACATGAATTCATTTTGACCATTCCTATATGTGGTCAATTATTAATGGCATAGTAAAATTTTAATCTTACTTTGTTAAAAAATAATTTAAACAAGGTTTAAACAATTTAGATGTCTGAAAAGATATTGTTTCAATTTCATTCATTGATGTGGTGACTTAGCGATGACAATATCTTTTGTCATCTTTCAATTTGGACCATCGAACAAAAAATTAACTAACAAAAAGATTAAAGTAGCCAATTTAGCAGGCGCCTATCAGGCGTAATTATTTTAAGAAATAAGAAATATTTTTATCTAAATTATGGATCACAGTCTTAGATCTAGAATATTTCAAGTAAAATAAAATGATTTTTATTATTATAACGTATTTTTAAGTATATGTAAAAAAATAATATTAAAATATTTTATCAATAATAATATTAATATCCCCTCACTAATTCTATTTATTTTATTATTTTTCTTTTAACATATTCATTTTTATTATAATAAATATTAACATAATCTTTTGTTTTATTTAATTTTAAAGAACTAACAAACAAAACTGTTCATATATTTCTAAGATAACAAGATAAAATTCTCTACTCAAAATTAAAGTTAAAATATAATCATTGTTATGTTGTGCTATTATTATTTCATTTTTTACGGTAAAAATACGACCACAGTTACAAGTGCGACTCACCTCCTTGCATGAATAAGTTGTAATACGGCGCACTTGGTGTAGAAATGGTTAATGTGAATAATAAGAAATTAGAAAACGATGTTCAAGCATATATTTTGTTGTATTAAAAAACCGAACGCATACCGATATTAAGATTCGAGGGTACATTCATGCATGTATGTTGGATTTCAATAAATATTTTTTATTTATTGTGTGAAGCGTGTTAACCCCATTCTACAACTTAGTATGGGAAGATGTGTAAGTATACTTAAAACCAAAATAAAAAAACAAAAAATTAAAAGTGAAATCTAAATTAAACAATAACACATCAGCTAGACCATCTTAACTATATTGATTTATCAAGTGATGAAGATGATCTCGACGAGGCGAAATCTCTTTCGGGTAAACTTGAAAAAGTACCTGCAGAAGCTGATCGCGGATGGTGGATCGTTGGGCACCTGATGTGGTACCCAAAGAAATATGTGACAATGAGACATGTGATGGTACGTAATAACATGTAACAAATGTCAATAATCTCCGCCACATTTAGTATACAAAAATGTATAGGATTTCTTGAGTTCAACATAATTGCTAAGTTTAATTGTGTAGAGGCTGGTAAATATTTAACAAAATATTTAACACCGCTGAAAAATTGATGGTCTGATTTTTTTGGATGTAAAGTGACAATGTAATAATGTTGAATGATAGAAAAGTATAGATGTAATAAGAATGTGTATTCAATTGGTACCTTCTGACCTTGATCAATCTCAAACTATTTGTATTCTACTATTCTTATTGTCACCCTTGTTAGTTTTGTAAATATTTCCATATCGATTATATGAAAAATATAGTAGAAATCATAAATCATAAAAAATTTAACTATTTAACCCTTATTAGTAAACATCATACAATGTCTCCCCTTACTCTCAATATTATTAGGTTTACTTACTATAACACAAAAATCGTTCATTGTCAATAATTTTTTGTGCTTACAATCAATACATAATCCCCGAGGACCTTAAAACTAATGTAAAGTATACATCCAATTACATGAAGCAAAAATAAACATATACTGAAATTAGTGCATGTCTGAAAATCAAAATAAGATTAGAAAACAACATCTAAAAATGAAGTGCATCTAATGCAAGTAATCAAATAGGATGTAACACCCCAATTTATGTGTTGAAATTTCAAAGTTAACGACATTTGAACTCTAATCCTAAGGGAGTGGACCCCAAAGGATGAATGGTGTGAATGTAATTTAATATTCAATTTGAGGAAATGAATAAAGTAATCTTGTTATGCTGTTAACCAAAAATGAGATTTGAGATCATATTAAATCATGGTGGATAAAACGCTATTCACAATCCTTCAAAAACCCCTTGGAAGAATTAATGCTAATTGTAGATTTGAGAAGAAATCTAATTTATTGATGAGGAAAGTAGTTGGGAAGAGGTAAAAAGGTAGGAAAAAGTGAGAAAGCATAAAGAAGCTTTAAAGAATCCCAAAAATGGAAGCCTAAGCGAAGCAAGGAAGAAAACGTCACCTTTCTTAAGATGTTGTGAGAATTAAGTATGCTTTGAAGACTATTATTAAATAAAATTTGCTCCTAAACGGATGGGGAGTTTGTTGATCTGTGGTGGAGGTGGTGTTCAGGGGGTGGATGCAGGAGAAAATAGAACTCTACGGTTGGGGAGGATCAGTCCCCTCTTGCATAAGTGGTATGTCTTTAATCACCAAGTTTTGGTTTACACGTAGTATGAATTGGCTACACATATAATTAACTACTCATATTAAATTAGATGTTGTATGCTATGTGATAGTGAATAAGAAAATTCAATTATAGTCCAGTGCAGCCTATGGGTCTTTATTATGAGTAATAGTAATTATGGTAAGATAATTTTGTTGTAACTTTAATACTTCTTAATACATAAGAAGACGATGAAATGGGTCCTTCGACCCAAATGAGGAAAAGGAGAAATTGTTGAGTCATGTGTTCTTCTTTTTAACAGTAAATAAACAATGTAAATCTTCTACCTTGTATGGTAATGAAAAAAATAACTGAGATAAGTGTACGAGAATATTTATTTAAAGCGATTAAATGCGGAATGTTGTACAAAAGGAAATATCCAGAAAGTTAAAAAAAAAACTTAAGTAGTTGTTAGAATGGAATACTCCAGTTCTCGAGAAAAACAATTATAGAAACAAAACCAATGTTGCGTACATTACAAATTAGGGATCTTTAAAACACCACAGACAGTTCTAATGAAGATGAAAATTAGGTCAATTCATCATGGATACGTCTAAAATAGTCATGTTTGTGCAAATAAACATTTATAAATACCTTGGAAAAATGTAACCATAATATAAAGTACTAAATCTTATTATTAAAAACATGAAAATCAATGAAAAAGCACCATTTCAGAAATATAGTTCATACATGTGTTGTAAAGTAATCATACACCCAGGAGGTATGTATTTGTCATCTTAAATCGTTCACGGGAATTAAAGATTAACTTATTGATGTTTTATTCGCAACCATAAAATTACAGAATATATAAGTCATAACTATTTGTATCTGAATTTCGATATATTGATACGAATGCATGTAATGGTTTATGATAACAGCGGTAAACGCGATGAAGACCAGGTAAATATGCGGTGGCGACGCCACATTATATCATTTTCCGTAAAAATGCTAGCATGGAAAAGCCTAGAACATATTGGTTAACTATGGAACCTTACGGAAAGAGCAGAGGATACATCATATCATATCAACAGAAGCTTATTATAGTATAGCACAAGTCTATAATGAAAAACGATAAATAACTTAGGCTTTTCATATCCTATCATAGTTCATACACATCAAAAGCAAGCAAATATAAATTCAAGGCATTCGGTCGAAAAAGCGCTTGAGAATATACAACGGATATATATATATATATATATATATATATATATATATATATATATATATATATATATATATAATTTAATCTTTCGATAATGTTGTCTACGATAAAAAGTAGCATACGAAGTTTAAGAATCACAAAACGTAAATGTCGAATAAAACTCAAGACAAAGTACGGACGATAATACCGATCCTCTCAATACGAATTACAACAAAGTTTTATCCGTTATATGTCTGAAATTTCGAAATCAAAAGTCTATGTAAACGAAAGCAACGATAGCATCGTTCCATCATGAAAATTTGGAATCGACGTCTTGCCATCAAGCATTCTAATACCGGAAGCTATCTCAATAGTAGGAAATACCACAAATACCGACACAGCAGGTATAGCGAATTACAAATTAGTATGTAGGAAAGCGAAAAGCGCGTGAAGACTGGGGTATACCACCCAGGGGCAGGCGCACTGGGTGAACAAAGATGCCGACTCGCATACCTGGGGAAGGTAGAAACACGGTCTGACGTTAAAGGTCCGTCGCGTATATTAATTTCTGGCGCGGGCAAATACTTGATGGTAGTGGGAATATGCAACTATTGCGAAGCAGCAAAATGGCTACCGCGATGTGCGCATAACCGTCGTGGCAGGAAGCGATGGGACGGCGGATCATTACCTGGCTTGTGAGGTGTGGAGAAAAAACTATACAGCCAACGCCCAGGCACAGATGAAATTTAATGGCGCAAACAAACTTGTACTGACTGGTCGCCGGGGATATTTTGGTGACACAAATAAAACGATTTAGTAAAGGGCGATTTTGGTAAATGACCATCAAACTAAATATAAAAACCCCCAAACACAAATTACTGCGCGTGGAAGCCGAAATGGCAATTTCCAGGACTTGATCCGGCACGGGGAAAACGACCTCAGCAGACACGAGCAATGGCGTGGGGAGAATGGGGAAGAACCCTCCTATGAAAAAAAAACGTGACTCCGCCGATGTGCCATGATGTGGGATGGCCGCGTTATCGTTGGACGAGCGTGATTGAGCGATGGACGATTAAGTATCTGTAGCCGAATCCCAAGTCTGCAAACTATTAACCGCCAGCGCCATGCCGCCATCCCCATCACAACGATGGTCATGGGGACGAACAACTCGGCCAGAGGCCCAGCTCCTCGTAAATTAGGTAGGTGGTCTCGCTTTCGGTTAATAAGCCATGGTCTTCGAACACGCTTGAGGTGAATAGCGTGGTGTTTCGACGAATAAGCCATGTGAATCAATGCGAGGTGGCTCACACCTTTCGGTGGTACTGCGGACTTAAATGCCAAAGATCGGGCCGTCAACGTACGCGAGGCAGAAATGATGCCCCTCAAAGCACTACGGTCGAGTTCGAGGAGAAAAACATCTTAATAGCAGAAATCCTTGGTCTCCAATTCAAATTAATATACATTAACAATAGGTGATTTACGATAGTGAATGATCTCTCATTTCGGCATGTTTAAATTTCATCAAAACTTACGTTATATCCATGTAATCTGTATACATATAAACCCAACGTTATTGATAGAAGGTATTATTGCGCATTATCATGGCTGTGGTTAAATGCGATATATAAATTCTTTGATTAGCGCGTGGTATAGGAAGGAGTATTCCTCCACGTATATAAATAAAAATATGTATATATATATGTCATATGCATATAAGTTTTATGGTATTTGTCATATGTTGGAAATTGTGTCATGTGGCATATTTTATGGTTCTATATATATTGTATGTTACACCCAAGTATATAATTGGAAAATCCAATTAACCTTAACATGAGGATTTTAACAAATTCGATGCATAAGTTTTATTAATACATTCTGGGATACAAAAAAACATTAATGTCGGAAAAAAAAAAATTGTTGTGTATCGTTTGTTAAATGGTATCGGGTAGTTATAAAAGCTGAGTTTGTTATGATTGTATTATCTTGAATTACGATGTTATTTTATAATGAATAATGCGGTGTTTTTTCAATTTCTTGATCAATAATGCAGTGTAAACAATGGTGCTAAAATGGTGAAGGTGGAGGAGAAATTTATGTGGATCTGCGTGATGAGTTTGGTTCTGGTCCCAATGCCCGGTACTAGCTATAATACGGTTTCTACAACTGAAATTGATGCGAACTAAGGAGCGAGAATGACATATTGTCATCATCGATGAAGTAGAAAAACTCAACCAATTATTTAGGAATAGCGAGCAAGGTTAGGAAAAGGAAGATGGATGAATACGATGATGATAGTCTTGCTAGACATCAGCATAAATAAAGAAAAGAGAATTGAGAAATTTTGAAAGATCAAGCCTCCCTCCTATGATGAGAGAAGGAGGAAGATCTTTGACTTGGTGGTGAAACAGTTAGCGATGTTCCAAGTTTATGAGTATGAGAGCAATGGCGGTTAATATTGCCACGACTCTGGTGGCTACCTTATGTTAGGGAGGAACAAAAATAGTACACCATTGATGAAAAACCGATTACTTGAGAGATTTCTGCATTAAGTTCCAAAAAACCGTTATTTGAATAGTGCTATTGAGATAAAGCAAAAATTCACTGGGCAAGCTAGGACGGCTCACTAATCGATGAGTTTGTTACTAAGTTTACAAACACATTGAGATATGTACCCTACATTTAGGGAAGAAAAACAAAAGTAAAAAGTTTATTTGTTTGCCTACGGTATGCAAAGAAAATTAGGTGACAACGAAAGACAATGGACGAAGGTTTGTTAGGAAAAGCGAGATTATGCTGTCAACGATTTAAAGGAAAGGCTGAACGAGGAAAAAAGCTAGTTAAACAAAAGGGGGAAGTTTAAGGAAAAATACGAAACAACTATTTAAGGAATTTTGCATGGAAGATCATGCAACGGAAAAGGTTAACCAACCAAAGAAAACCATTGCTCAGTAAAGGTATTAAAACAAATAAGGGGACAATAAAAAGGAAGGAATAGGTCGAATAGAGAACCCGCCAGGAGGTAGCCCCAGGGGTGGCGATCCATCTTTGGTGTCCCCATAAAAACATTCATATGATCGAAGAAGCGAGGGGAAGCGACAACGATCGTAACATAGCAGTATACCAGCAAATTGACTTTGGAAAGGCAGCAAGAACATCAAGCAACCATGGTGGGGGAAATGAGTGAATTTAATGCAATGCCTCGTCTTATTTGATTGATCCAGTGCTTCTTTAAGTTACATTAGTCACCAGGTTGTAGAAAAATGTAAAATCAAACACAGAAAGACACAAAGGTCATGGTTGGTATAGTGGCCATGAGACTAAAGAAAAGTAACCCATAATTGCCAACTTCGACCCACATTCAATTAAATGGTTTTCCAACATAAGTAAATACGAACATACTGGTTAGGATCCTGACTGGCAGTAGGAATGGATTGGTGGAAAAGAGAAAAACCTTGATGGTCTTTGGGATAAAACTCTGCATTGTGTGGATGAAGAGGAAACCTTTACTCTAAAGGAAAACCAAAATCCATTTTCGATTAAGACAACCAAATACTGAAGCCTTACAATTAAAGCAGTGTTGAAAAGGATACCAAGTTTATAGGTACGTATTGAAGAAGTACAAAACGGAAAACTTAGAAAAATTTCTTGAATGAATTGCCGGTGTAGTGAGAGTTTAAGAGATTTTGGGATGAGATTCTCATCTTCCTAAAGAAAATTGATTTAGATGCGGTCTTGAGAACCTTTTTGTTCAAAACCCCTATCGAAATAAACCCCTCCTAAAAATTAATAATTTGAAGATGCAATTGCAGAAATTACTAGATAAAGGTTACATTAGACAATGTGTCTCCTTGGGGAGCACAGTCTTATTTGTGAAAGAAAGATGGAACTTTTAGGATGTGTGCATTGATTATAAATCAACTAAACAAGTTGACCATTAAAAATAGTCTTGACTCTAGAATTGATGATGCTGACGGTGAGAGGAGCCTAAATTATTTTAAATTGACTTGAAGCGTTATCATTCAGAATCGAAGAAGGAACGCCGACAAAACAACTTTTGAACCGGTATGAACGCACCAATTTGTGGTCTTACATGGATTATTAATGCCACCGCCACATTTATGTGTCGATCAAAACGTTATTAAATAAGTATTTGATCATTTGTTCTTGTGTTCATAGATGATATCTTGATCTACTCAAAAATGAACAGACATCAAACCTTGAGAATAGTGTTGCATGGAACTTTAAAAAGCTTGATTGTCTGAAGTTGACAAATGTAATTCTATAAAAGATAAAAATTCAATATACGGAATCATATTCTGAAAAATGAAGTTGATCCTAAAAGATAACCATTAAAATGGCAGGTCTAGTGATGTTTGATGGATATTCATGGGGATGGCAGAGCTATTATCTTCATGGTCCCAGGAAGATTTTACTATAACACATCCCATCCGTCATTACGGAGAAAGGTGTTAAGTTAAGTGTGGTGAAAAATGTCTGCAAGTCGATTTCGAGCAATTAAAACAAAAACTTACGCCTTCTTTAAAGATTACGAAGATCCTACGATAAGAATTTGTGGGTGTATGCCCAGGTAACACAGAGGGGTTGAGAGGTCTATTGCGGAAAACTAGGACATTGCCTGTGAATCTCGGCGAAAATACATGAACGGTGTGGTGCCTATGATTTTGGTTTGGGTGGTAAGCTGGTATCCATGCTTTGAAAGATATTGACAGTACTCTCTTCTTGAAAAAAAAAAAGTTACTGATAGTGATCACATTAGTCTCAAGTACTTCTTACCCAAACTGTGAATACAAGGCAAGCAGGATAGACATCCTTTTAAGTGAATTTGACATGGACATCAAACATATCAGGGAAAAAAGAAATAAAAATTCTTTGATACTTTAGCGAGGAATGCTTGCCAGGACTATAAGCAACGACCTTGAAGTAATTAAGAGATCGAAATGAAAAAGAGAATTGGTGAGAAAAGCGACAAATCAAGATCAAAATATGACTTACTCTTGGTGAAACTACGGAAGAAAAAGGAAAAATGATTTCACTCAAAACCAAAAAGGGTTGCTCTATTATAAAAATAGGTTGTATATTCCAAATGTAGAGTCTTTAAAAAGAGAATTTTGGATGAATATCCCTGCTTGACCATATGGGGCATCCGGAAGGATGTGAGAAAATGTTGACTGAAAAAAGAAATTGTTACGCTTGAGAATGAAAAGATGTGGTAGAATATTTAAGTAAAATTCATGGAATGTCAACTAGTCAAAAGGTTAACATCGCATCCAGTGAGTCTTTAAACCCCTTTGCCAATAGCGAATGGAAATGAGACACGATTTCATGGACTTTATAACGAGGTGCAAAACCAAATATCAACATGATTAACCAATGGTAGTAACTGAACACTCTCACAAAAGCTGCCCACGCCACGGTGGAAATCTACCTTTGGAGCAATCTCAAGTAGCGAATGTGTTACCGAAAGAGAGGTAGTAGGCTTCATGGGGGATTTCAAAAGTCATTGTATCGGACGGAACGTTAAGTTTTACGGCGACATTTTTAGGAAGGATTTTGGAGGGATGGTACTAAGTTGAATTTTAGTGCGCCTATCACCCTTGAACCGATGGGCAACGAAGGTCGTAAATTTTGAATATCTTTGGTCCTTGTGTGATGGACCATCAGGCGGAAGAAGTATTTATGTGGCAATTTCCTATATCGCATTTCAATCACTACATCAAAATGAGTCCGTTTGAACGATGTGGAAGAAGTATCGTGCTCGCTGACTGAGTCAACGAGGAATAAGCAATGTTGGGACACAGTGCATTACAAAGAAGATACCGAAAGAATTAACAGAATGCAAAAGCATCAAAAGACAGCTGAATGCGCCGGAAAAAGCTATCACGTGAAAAAAGTGTAGAAATTCAAAGAAGTGGAAGATCATGTGTGTTGCGTATTAACCAAAACACACTTTATGCTAAGTTGTATAAATTAGCTCCTAATTATTGTGTGGTCCTTTTGAAGTCTTAGAAAGGTGGGGACAGTGTTGTCTAAGTGACACTTACCACCATGTTGATTCATGATGTGTTTCATGTTTCGTGCCAATATTATTGGCATGATGCTTCTCATAGTTGATTGGAATGTTGTACGGGTGGAACCGGAAAGGGGAATTTAAAGACACTTCAAGTATTGGAGCGAGGAAGAAATTTAATTGCGAAACGAACGATGCTTGAGGTAAAAATTAGCAGGTAGGCACTTTCTGTGGAAAAGCTACTTAGAAGAAAGTGAAATGATCGGTCTCATTTTTTTTGTTTGAGAAATGAACTCTAGTAGTTAAATAACAACACCGAGGACGGTGTTTATTTTTAAGTCTTCTGCTTTTAATTTGTGTTGTTCAAAGTTAGACATTTTTGAACTCTAATCCTAAAAATTGGACCCCAAAGGATAGAATGAATTGTGAATGTAATTTAATATTCAATTTGAGGAAATGAATAAAGTAATGGTATACATGTTGACCAAAAATGAGATTTGAGATCTTGCTAAATCCATGAGGATGGATAAGCAACTATTCCCCACAATCCTTCAAAAAGTACTTGAGAGAATTAATGCTAATTTAGATTTTGAGGAAGAATCTAGAATTTCCCCAATGATAGTTGAGAAGAAGGTAAAAGGTAGGAAAAGGTAGAAAGCATAAGCGACTTTAGTCCCAAAAATGGAAGCCTAGGCAAACGGAAGAAAAGCATCACCGCTGTTCGGGCAGCAGAATTAAGCAGGGCTTTGGGGACTGTTAGCCAAATATTCTCTAAACATGTCGGGGGATTTGTTGATCTGTGGTGGGTGGTCATTTCCGAGGGTGAGGATGGGGAAAATAGAACTCTCACAGGTTGGGAGGATGCAGTCTGCATGGGTGGTGTGTGTTTAAATCACCCCGAAGTTTTATTTTTAACGATGTGAATTGACATATAATTAACTACTCTATATTAGATGTGTAGATGTTGTATGCTTGTGATGGTAGATAAAAATTCCAATTATAGTCGATTAGCTATCGGTGTTTATTATGATAATGGTAATTATGGTAAGATGAATTTTATTTGTAACAATACGCTTCAATACATAAGAAGACGGTAAAGATAGGTCCTTATTAAATATGGAAGAAAGGAGAAATTGTTGGAGTACGCGTGTTCTTCTTTTTTTAACGGTTAAATAATGATAAATCTTCATACCTTGTGATGACCAAATAATAACTGAGATAGTATCCTGAAATGTTATTTAACTTTGGGTCTAAATACGGGAGATACGTACAAAAATATCACAGAAGTTCAAAAAGAAAAAAACTTAGTATTGTGAATGAATACTCAGTTCTCGGAAGAAAAACAATTATAGAAACAAAATAATCATTCTTTTGTACGCTGAAGGTGGGAATCTTGGAAACAACACTAAAAATTCTCTAATGGAATAGAATTAGGTCAATTTGTCATGGATACATCTAAAATAGGTCATTTTATTGCAAATAAACATTTATAAATACATGGAAAAGTAATAAAAATAATAAAGTACTCTAAATCTTATTGTTAAGTGGCAAAATCGGTGGAAAACTTACCATTTTCAGTATAGTTCATACATGTTGTAAAGAAAGTAATCATTTTAGGAGGTATGTGATTGTCATCTTAAATCTGATTATACAGAGATTAAAACATTAATATGACGGGTATTTATTCGCAACCATAAAACATTATGGAATATCATGCGAGTCATAACTAGTGCTCATCAATTTCGATATTATTCGAATGCATGCTGATAAATTTATGATAGCAACAGTAGCTTGGGTAAGAGACCAGGTAAATATGCCAGGAGAGCGACACTTGCATTATCATTTCATACGAAAATCTGCTTGTAAACTACGATGAATGCCAGATTGTATTAACTGCGGTGTGTACGGAAAAGACGGAAATTCGTATATCATATCAACGGAAAGAAAACATTATGAATGTACAAGTCTCTATAATGAAAACGTACGTAACAGGAGCTTTCCATATCCTATGTACACCGTTCATCTACATCAAAGCAGAAATATCCTGGATGCGGAACGTGGGTCAGACAGTAGCCGGAGAATATATACAACAAATATATATATATATATATATATATATATATATATATATAATTTAATAAACATCAATAATCGCACATCTCGACCAAAAAGTAACGCCGAAGTTTAAAATCCGGCATAAATATGGAATAAACTCAACGAACTAACGCGACGACGTGCTTGGTCTCAATACGAATTTGTCGAACATCCATTATGTCGCACGAAGTTAAAAATCAAAAGTATGGCGAGCAACGATGGCATCGTTCCATCATGATAAATTCGAGAATCGACGTCTTGCTGTCCGACGCTAATAAACTATCTGTGCGTGGTACCACGGGCCGACACCAGCAGGTATGCCGGAAGGGTGTGTAGGGCAAGCTGTGCGAGAAACCCGCGTGGCAGGCTAAAGGTATACACGAGGAGGCAAGGCTGCCACCGGCCAGGCTAAGGTCGACTCACACGCACATGCGAGAGGTGTGAAACCACGAGAATGCGAAGGCAGTGATCACGTCACATGTAATTTCCAAACAATGGTGCGGCGTGATGTAGGTAGTCGGTGTCGCTGTTTGAGCAATAGTGAAAAGCTACCGCCAATAGCACGCAACCAAAAATGCGTAACGGAGGGCAAATGGGACGGTCATTGCAAACGTGGAAAGATTGTGGAGAAAAAGCTATTATGGCTTGACCTGCCAAAGATGAAAACCATGAGCAGGCAAGTTTGTTAGCACATAGTAAACTTGTGTGACTAGTGAAAAATTATAAGCAAGACAAACACTGGTGCTAAATCGAGCAGTTTGGTAAAGAATTTTGATTTTGGTAAATGACCCTTGAGACTAAATATAAAAAAACCCCCAAACACACAAATTACCTGGCATTAGGCCAAGGTAACCAAGATTTCGGGACTTGATCGCACAGAGAGCGACCTCAACGAACGAGCTGTTAGGCGTGGGGAGAGCAGAGAAGAACCCTCTTATATAACGCTCACCGCCCGATGTGCAAGCTACCGGGACGTTGCTCATTCGAACGAGAAAAAGAACAAGTTGGGCAATGGTCAGGTGCGTATCCGCCGGAGCAAGTCTACAAACCCTAACCGCCAGCGCCATGCACTTTGTCCTCATCCTAGCGACGGTCGTGAGGATGAGCAGCACAAAGCCCAGGGGCCCCATCCTCGGTAAATTCAATTTGGGTGATGCCTGGCACCCGATTAATAAGCCATGGTCTGGACGCGCTTGAGGGTGAATAGCGTGGTGTTTGTGAATAAGCCATGTGGTCCAATCAGGGGTGGCTCCACCTTGTAGGTGCCTAGGACTTAAATACCAAAGATCGGGCCAAATCCGCGTGCGCGAGCGAGCGGTACCCCTAAAACCTGCGATGGGAGTTCGAGAAGAACATCGTAAATCACTTATAATTCTCCCGTTGAATTAATATGGGTGTTAATAGGTGGTTCACGATAGTGAATGATCTCGGGTCGGCATGTTTAAATTTCATGTGAACTTACGTTATATCCATATGATATATACATATAAACCAACGTTATTGATAGAGGTATTGGCCAACGTTTCGTCATGCTTTATGGTTAAATGCGATACGTAATTCTTTGGTTAAGCGTGTGGTATAGAGTATTCCTCCCATTATATAAGTAAAATATATATATATATATATATATATATATATATCATATACATATATATATAGTTTATGGAAGTGGTATTTATCATATGTTAAATTATGTCATATGGCATATTTTATGGATATATATATTAATACACCAAGTATATAATTGGGAAAGTCAATTTTAACCTTAACATGAGGATTTTAACGGATTCGATGCATAAGTTTACAGTTAATACATTCTAGGATACTATTTGCTAATGTATCGGAAAAAAAAAATTGTTGTGGTAATAGAGGTACATTACATGGAACTAGAAATAAACATCTACGCAAATCAATGCATCTGGTGCAAAAAATCAAATCGAATTATAAATCTCATACATGGAAATGCATGCATTAGTCTGAAATAAATAAATAAGTTAAATAGTTATAATAGAAATAAGTAAATAGTGTAAGCAATCAAATATGATATAAATCAACATTTACATTGAAATTAATCATCAAGTGCAAACAATCAAATATGATTAGAAATACATCTCATTAGAAATCAATGCATTTGAACTAAACAATCAGTAGAATTAGAAAATATACTTGTTTAAATCAATGCATCTAATTTACAAGTAATCAAATATCATGAAAGTCAAAATCTCTCTCTCTTTATATAAATCCTCTCTCTTCCCTCATCACTCTGTCTCTATCTAAAACACAACATTATATATCCTCCCTTCTTCTTCTCTCTCCTTCTCTCCTTGTCTCCTTTCTGTCTGCTGTCTGTCTGCCTAAAAATACACTCTCTCTTCATCTCTCCCTTCGCATGTCACTCTCTCCACTTCTCACTCTCTCGTCTTTCTTCTTCTCTCCCCATCAACCTCTTGTCTCTCTATCCCTCCCCTCTCTCTCCTCCTCTCATCCTTCTCGCTCTCACATATCTCTCTCTCTCTCTCTCTCTGCCTCAATCCTTTCTGTCTCATTGTCTCTCTTGCTCTGTATCTATGACACTATCAATATTAGGTTTAATTACTACTTACAAAAATCGTTCTACATTGTCAATAATTTGTTTTCCTTACACTGAAATCATGCTATAAATTGAATAGCTTTAAAACTAATGTACCAATCATACATCCAATTACATCAAATGAAAATCAACATATGCATTGAAATCAATGCATCTAATGCAGTAAAATAATATTGTAAAACAACATCTGCAGAAATCAATGCATCTTACGAAAGTAATCCATTAGGACTAGAAATCAACATCTGCTCAAACCAATGCATCAGGTGCAAATGAAAATAGGAATAAGCAACATACACTAAAATCAATGCATCTAGTGGAAGTAATCAAATACAATTATAAATCACCATCTACACTAAAATGGGTCATTTGGTGCAAGCAATCAAATAGGATTAGAAATCATTTATATATTGAAATAAGTACATATGTTATAGCAATCAAATATATCATTATAAATCCCCATCCTACCATTTGAAATTAATGCATCAGTGCAAGCAATAAAAAACCATGATTAGAAATCACCATCTACATGGAAATCAATTCCTTTAGTGCAAACCAATTACATAGTATTAGAAACCATATACATTGAAATCAATACATTTAGTGCAAGTAATCAAATATCATTAGAAATCAAATCTCTCTCTGCGCCTCAAATCCTCTCTCTTCCCCTCATCCTCCTGTCTATCTAAAACTATGTTACTATGTATCACTCCCTTTCTTTTCCTTCTCTCACCTTCCCGTTACTACGTATATATTTATCTACCTAAACACACACTCTCTCTTCATCTCTCCTTGTCTCTCTCTCCTTCTCACTCTCTCTGCTTTCTTCTTCTCTCGCTCGCTCTGTCTCTCCCTCCTCTCTCTCCCTCTCCTTCCTTCCTCAATATCCCTTTCTCTCTCTCTTTCTCCCTCTACCCTCCAATCATTCTCCTTCTCCCCTTGTCTCTTATGCTGTCTCTTCTGGCCTTTAGCTAATATTATTATGTTTAATTACTATAACACAAAAATCTCAATTTCTGTTGTCAACAATTTTTTGTGCTTAGACTAAAATCTTTGCACACTATTATTGATTTCTTTCTTCTTCGCCTGACTCCTCTTCTGCGTTCGACTCTTGAGCGGTGTCGAACTCGCGATGGAAGAGGTGCTGGGCGCCGTTGAGAACTTGCTTGCTCGTCGTGTCAATCTCCTCCTCGTCGGTAGCACGGCGTGGTGATTCCTGTCATCGCTTGTCTGTGATCATTGCCACTATAACGATTGACTTCAGTGCCTCTGAATGTGAATTCGAGCTCCAAGACTCTCCTCGAGCATTTGGCAACTAACGGGCCATTCTCCTTCAGCTGTGGCGACGGATGCCCGGATGTTCGTGCTTCTCGTTCTTCCCAATTCGAATTACGGAGGATGACTTCAATAGTAGTGGCACTGCGCCCACGTCGACGAGAAGATGAAACACTGTCTTACGGGAAAATCCGGATGCTATTGGTCTTTGTGCTTGAGCAGGGATGCTCACCGGTGATTATGCTTATCGCGTGATGGTCTCCTCTGCCTCCCGGTGATTAATGGTCTCTCCTTATAGGATTGGTTTGGTTGTTCACGGTGCAGGGTTTAAGTCTTGGCATTCCTTTATAGTCTCGGCATTGCCTACTTTATTTTTTGAAAACGGTTTCCCTATATGGCGACGTTATGTCATCATGTAAACCCGTTCAAGTCTGGGATGCGCTTACGTAGTTTGATATGTTGTGTGAGTATGTGCTTAGATATCGGTCCACGTTCCATTGTTGTGTCACCGCCCCTCCCCCGGCATTTGTATGTTGATATTTTTAATTAGTTCCTTTTGAGAATGCTCATCCTTGTAAAACCGAACTATGAGGTTTGCCTCCCATGCTTGTAACTTTTTTTATATTAATGAATTAGTATTAGGAGAAAAAAAATATGGCTGTCTTACTCACACTTTTTAATTCCTATTATTTTACAACATTTTTTTTCTACAACGTATTTATTTTTTATTATAATAAATATTAACATAATCTTTTATTTTTAATTTTAATTTTAAAATAACTAATAAAAAAACAAACCTACACGTCCTCTCACTCGGTCTTAAAATAAAAATTTTCTATATAAAATTAAATTTAAAATAATAAGTTAAAAAAGTTAAAATATAATCATTATTATTTCATGCTATTATTTCATTTAAATAAAAAAATCACCAAATTCCTGTAGTAAATACTCACAACGCCGCGGAAAAAACAGAATAGTTTAATGAATAAGAAAAGTTAAACGATCATTCAACATATATTTTTGTTATTAAAAATTAGCTAGCAATCCTGGTTGGGTGCGATACCGGCATATGTTGGTGCTAATAAATATTTTGTTGTTGTTGAAGTGATATTAACCCATTCTACAACTTGGTATGGGAAGGTATTATTATTAACGGAAAACCAAAAATAAAAAACAAAAAATTAAAAATTAAAATCTAAATTAAACAATAACGTCAGCCTAGATCATCATGCAGTTTATCAAGCGATAAGAGGATCAAATCTCTAGAAAGGTGAAAATCTCTTTTAGAAATTTCGAGAAAACTTGAAAGGTTTCCCGCAAGAGGATGATCCGTGATGAATGGATCTAGAATTTAATTTCAATAGTGTACGAGGGAAAATCTATAGAATAATATAGGGAACATATGATTAATTTTGTCGATAATATGTAAATACATCTAATAATATGTATTTTAAATATGCTAAATATGTTTGAGATTTATACAGTTCATTCGTTTAATTTTCTTAGTCTTGAGATGATAAATATTGTAAAATAACTTTAACTATGAAAAATGATGAAATAAAAAATTTTTGAATGTAAAGTATTAATGTAATAATATTGAATGATAGAAAATGTCGAATAGCGAGAATGTATTCAATTACAAATTACCTTTAATTCTTGATCAGTCTCAAACTACTACTATTCTGTATGTGTATTGGTTTGTAAATGTTCCATATCGATTGTATGAAAAATAAGTGAAAATCATACAATCATAAACAATTTAACTATTTAACATGTTAATAAAACATCATTGTCTCCTTGCTCTCAATATTGTTCGGGATTTACTTGCCGTCGTTCTACGTTGTCAATCATTTTTTGTTGCTTTACAATCAATACGCACTATTAATCCACTGACATATCAAAACTACAATGTATACTACGACCATACATCCAATTTACATCAAATCAAAAATAAACATATACCATGATAAATTAGTCTAATGCAAGTAATCAAATAGGACTAAAAATAACATCTATCAAATCAATGCATCGATTGCAAGTTTAGCAGAAAATAGGATTAGAAACCAACATATACACTAAAATCAATTACATCTAGTGCAAAACGTAAAGCCAGTATAAATCACCATCTGCTAAGTATGCAATTGAGTGAATAATCAATGGGATTAAAGCCGTTTATCGCTGGAAATAATCACGGAATGGTGAAAGCAATCAAATATAATTATAAATCGCTTTCTTTACATTGAAATTAATGCCATCGGTGAAAGCAATCAAATATGATTAGAAATCACCATCTGATGAAAATCAATGCATTTGGTGCAAGCAATCAATTAGAATTAGAAACCATATACATTGAAATCAATGCATCTGGTGCAAGTAATCAAATATCATAGAAATCAATCCCTACTCTCTCTATCGAAATCTCTCTCGCCCTCATCACTCTGTCTCTCTCTGTGTGTTACTATATCACTCCTTTCCTCTGTCTCTCCTTCTCTCCCCCCCCTTTGTCTCTCTGTTCTCTGTCTGTCTCTTTATCTACCCCTCGTCTGCTCTCTCTTCATCTCTCCCTTCGCTCCCTTCCTTTCTCTCCTTCTCCTCTCTCGTCTTTCTTCTTCTCCCCCCCCGTGTGTCTGTCTCTCTATCCCTCCCTTTCTCTCCTCCTCTCATCCTTCCTCACTCTCCTCTCTCTCTCTCTCTCTCTCTCTCTCTCTCTCTCTCTCTCCCTCAATCTTTCTCTCTCTCTCCTTCCTTTACTTGTCTCTCTTGCTATCAATATTATTAGAAGGTTTAATTTCTTACAAAATCGTTCTACATTGTCAATAATTTTGTGCTTACACCCCAAAAATCTGCACACTATAAGTGAATGACACCAAACTAATGTACCAATCATACATCCAAAAATTACATCAAATCAAGAAATCAACATATACATTGAAATCAATGCATCTAATGAAAGAAATAAAATAAGATTATAATGATCTACAATCAATGCATCTTATGAAAAGTAATCAAATAGGACTGAAAATGTCCTACACTCAAGCAAGTAAATACAATGCGAAAATAAAAATAGGATTGAAAACAACATATACACTAAAATCAATGCATCTAGTGAAAAGTAATCAAGCAATTATAAATCATCTACACTAAAATGAATTCATTTAGTGCAAGAAATCAAATAGGATTAAAAATCATTTATATTTAAATAAATTCATATAGTGTAAGCAATCAAGTATAATTATAAATCAACATCTACATTGAAATTAATGCATCAGGTGAAATAATAAAATATGATTAGAAATATAATAATATATTTTATCTACCTGGAAATCAATACCTTTAGTGCAAAAACTGTAATCATAGTATTAAAACACTATACATTGAAATCAATACATTTAGTGCAAGTAATCAAGTATCATTAGAAATCAAAATCTCTCCTCTCTTGCCCTCAAATCCTCTCTCTTCCCTCATCCATTCTGTCTCTATCTCTAAAACTATGTTACTGTATCACTCCCTTTCTTCTTTTCTCTCCTTCTCTCCCCTTGTCCATTATTCTTTCTATGTCTCTTTATCTACCCCAAAACATACACACTCTCTCTTCATCTCTCTTTCTCCCCCTCTCTCTCCCTTCCTCACTCTCTGCCTTTCTTCTTCTCTCCCCCATCCAAATCGGTCTCTGTCTCTCTCTCTCTCGTCCTCATCCTTCCTCCTGCTCCCCTTCTCTCCTCTCTCTCTCTCTCTCTACCCTCCAATCCATTCTCCTTCTCCTTGTCTCTCTTGCTTATCTTGTCTCTCTTGCCAGCTAATATTATTAGGTTAATTACTATAACACAAAAATCATTCTCATTGTCCTTCAGTTTTTGTTAGCAGACTAAATCATACACACACTGTTCAGTAACACAAAGCTAATCTTCAATCATCCAATTACCTCAAATAAAAAATCAACACATATACATTGAAATCATCATCTAATGCAAGAAATCAAATAAGATGTAAAACAACATCTACAGAGAAATCAAGCATCTTTTGATAATAAAATAGGACTAAGTGTATCTACACTCAAACCAATGCACATCTAGTGCAAATGAAAAATATGATTAGAAATCAACATCTACTGCTCAAACCGATGCATCTGGTGCAAGTAATCAAATACACGAGATGTACAAATCACCATCTGCTAAAATGAGTTAGATGACCTGTCAATCAAATAGGATTAGAAATAATTTATATTGAAATAAATGCATATAGTGTAAGCAATCAAATATAATTATAAATCAACATCTACATTGAAGGTCAATGCATCAAGTGTAAGCAATAAATATGATTAGAAATCACCATCTACGATGTTGCATTTAGTGCAAGTAGTCAAATATCGTTAGAAAGCTTAGTCTCTCTAACTCAAATCCTTTCTCTTCCCTCATTCACTCTATCTCTATAAAAACATATTTACTATCACTCCTTTCTTCTTTTCTCTCCTTCTCTCCCTCCTTATCTCCATTACTCTATCTATGTCTCTTCTCTACCCCTAAACATACACACTCTCTCTTCATCTATCCTTGTACCCCCTCTCCTTCTCCCTTCTCACTCTCTACACCTTTCTTCTTCTCTCCCCATCCAACTTTGTCTCTCTATCC
Source organism: Pinus albicaulis (assembly GCA_034641835.2). Classification (NCBI taxonomy): domain Eukaryota; kingdom Viridiplantae; phylum Streptophyta; class Pinopsida; order Pinales; family Pinaceae; genus Pinus; species Pinus albicaulis. Next base: position 1,120,768,955 of record CM076583.1, on the reverse strand, counting down.
CTCCTCTCTCTCCTCCCTCCTTCTTCTTATTATCCTTCCTTCTCTCTCTCTATCTCTCTCTCTCTCTCTACCCTCCAATCCTTTCTCCTTCTCTCACTGTCTCTTGCTCATACCTTGTCTCTCTTGCTATCCTGTTATTAGGTTTAATGATCATAACACAAAGTAGATTCTACATTGTCAACAATTTTTTGTGCTTACATAAAATCACGCACCACTATAAATTCAATGAATTTAAAATAGTATGTAATCATAAATCAATTACACTCAAATAATAGTCATATACATTGAAGTCAATCCTGTCAGCAAAAGTCAAATAAGATTGTAAACAACATCTACAGAAATCAATACCATGTGGAAAGTAATCAAATAGGACTTAATCTAACATCTACCTGTAAATCAATACATCTGGTGTGATGCAAAAGATTATGATATAGTAGATACTTGTATAATAGCGTGCGTGTACCATATTCACCAAAATACTTGTCTTCATTAAAAAACTACATTTGATTAGGTTAAAATGTACACAAAAGAAACATACGAACAAAAATAAATGTAACATGCAAAGAAAATTACTTATGCCGAATATTAAAATATAATTGTTACTCTCGACTCCTTCCTTTAAAAACTCTCCAAACCATCTCTCTCTCGCTATGTATTACTCACCTTGTCTCATTCTCACACACTCACTGTATACATAATAATGAATTTGTTCAATCCATAATTTCCTCTAGTGTTAAATCTAATTTAGATTTATCCTTTTTTAGACTCATAAGTCCCGTTTAAAAATTCTTAATCCCTAAGATTATCTACTAATTCAACTACACTCATATCCTTAATTTATTAAAGAATATTTAAACAATAATCCCTCGCACAATTTTTACTCTCTTAAGTTTATTAAAAATGAGCAGCTAATTTATAAAATAATAATTAAAAAAACCTCACCACATAAATCACACAAATGAATAATGAAAAATTAAAACGATTCTGCATCATAGTGCAAGTAAGAAAATAGGACTAGAAAACAACATATACACTAAAATCAATGCATCTGGTAAAGCAATCAAATACGATTATCGTCTGCATCTACAACAAAATGAATTCATTAGTGACAAGTCAAATAGGATTAGAAATCATTTGTATTGAAATAAATGCATATAGTGTAAGCAATCAAATATAATTATAAATCAACATCTACATTAAAAATTAATGCATCAATTTTGATAAATATGATTAAAAATGTATCTTGAAATCGTGCCTTTAGTGTAGCAATCAAGCGAATTAGAAACCATATACATTGAAATCAATGAATCTAGTGCAAGTAATCAAATATCATTAGAAATCAAAAATCTCTCTCTCTACTGTATGGTCTCTCTTCCTCATCACTCTGTCTTTGTCTCCAACTTTGTTACTATATCAAATATGATTAGAAATCAACATCTACACTAAGTCATTGCATTTAGTGCAAGCAATAAAATAAATTATAAACCATATGCAATGAAATCAATGCATCTAGCGCCTGGTAATATAATATCATTAAATCAAAAATCTCTCTCTCTCTCTCTCTCTCTCTCTCTCTCTTGCCCTAAAATCTCTCTCTTCCCACCATCACTCTATATCTCTTGTCTCCAACTATATATTACTATGTCATTCCCTTTTTCTTCTCTCTCTTCTCTCCCCATGTCTCCATTACTGTCTATGTCTCTTTATCTACCTAAACATACACTCTCTCTTCATCTCTCCCTTGTCACTCCCTCTCTCTCCACTTCCTCTCTTCTTATTTCTTCTTCTTGTCTAATGTGTGGGACAATTACTATAACACAAAAATTGTTCTACATTGTCAATAATTTTTTTGCTAACACTAAATCAACTTTTATTATTCATCCAATAAAGATTTAAAAATAATTCTGATCATACATCCAATTACATCAAATCAGAAATCAACATATACTGCTTTAGAATCAATGCATCTAATGCAAGAAATGAAATAAGATTAGAAAACATCTATATAAATCAATGCATCTAATACCAAGTAACCAAATAGGACTAGAAATCAACATCTACACTCAAATCAATGCATACCTGAATTACTAAGTGAAAATAGGACAAGCAGGCTATACACTAAAATCAGTACGTCTAGTGCAAGCAATCAAATAGGGTTATAAATACCATCTACCTTAATGGTACATCTGGTGCAAGCAATCAAATAGAATTATAAATCACCATCTACAATGAAATAGATATACATTTAGTGCAATCGATCCAAATAGAATTTATGTTGAAATACATGCATATGTTAATGACAATCAAATATAATTGTAAATCAACATCATTGAAATTATTGCGTGGTAAAGCAATCAAATATGATTATAAATCACAACTACTAAAATCAATTTGGCGATTTTATGGTCAATGATTTGACAAGTATACATTGAAATCAATACATCTAGTCTTGGTAATCCAGGTATCATTAGAAATAAAAATCACTCGTACTATCTCTTGTATGCAACGCAAATCCTCTCTTCCCCCCATCACTCTATCTCTTGTCTCAAACTATGTTACTATATCCTCCATTTCATACTCTCTCCTTCTCTCTCCCCCCCTTGTCTCCATTAATCTGTCTATGTCTCTTTATCTCACCCATAAACATACACACCCTCTCTTCATCTCTCCCTTATCATTCTCTCTCCCTTCCTCCCCTATCTCTCTGTCTTTCTTCTTCTCTCCTCCTCCAACTCCATCTCTCTTTCCCTCCCTCTCTCTCTCTCCCTCCTTCTCGCTCTCCTTTTCTCTCTCCTTCCTCCCTCTTTCTCTCTCTCTCTCTACCTTCAGTCTTTCTCCTCCTCTGTCTTTCTTGCTCATATCTTGTCTCTCTTGTTGTAATATTATTAAGTTAATTACTATAACACATATATCATTCTACATTGTCAATAATTTTTTGTTACTTTACTTTGAAATCAACACTATTAGTAATGACTTTAAAACTAATGTACCATCCTTCACAATCCAATTATTAAGTCATAAATCAACATATGCTGAAATCAATGCATCTAATAAAAAGTCAAAATAATATTAGAAAACAACATCTAAGCCTTGTAAATCAGTACATCAATAGAAAGTAATCAACTAGGACTAGAAATCAACATCTACACTCAAATCAATGCATCTAGTGCAAGTAAGAAAAATAGGATTAGAAACCAACATATACAATAAAATCAATGTATAAGTGCAAGAAATCAAATAGAATTATAAATGTAATACATTAAAATGAATGCATTTGAGTGCAAGCAATGAAATAGGATTAGAAATCATTTATGTTAAAATAAATGCATATGAGTGTATGTGATCAAATATAATTATAGATCAACATCTAAGTTAAATTAATGGATCAAGTGAAAATCAATACAAGTTAGAAATCACCATCTACATTTAAATCAATAAATTTAGTGAGAAAATCGGATAGAATTAAGACATATACATTAAGACGATACATCTAGTGCAAGTAATAAAATATCATTAGAAATAAAAATATCTCTCTCTCTCTCTCTCTCTCTCTCTCTCTCTCTCTCTCTCTCTCTACCCTCAAATCCTCTGTCTTCCCCAAGCATCACTCTATCTGTCTCCAACTATGTTATATATCACTATATGTTCTCTCTGTCTCTACATATGTCGGTCTCTTAATACATGTCTCTTTGTCTCACCATAAACATACACTCTCTCTTCATCTCTCCCCTTACATCACTCCCTCTTCACTTCTCTGTCTCTATATGTAACAATCTCTCCTCCAACTCCGTCTCTCTATCCTACCTCTCTCCTCCTGTGTTCCTCACTCTCACCATTCTCCTACCTACCTTCCTCTCTCTCTCTCTCTCTCTCTCTCTCTCTCTCTGTGTGTACCTTCCGGTATACTCATTCTCCTTGTGCTTCTTTACGATGTATCTCTGTGTTGCTCTCAATAATATTAGGTTTAACTACTATAACAATAAAGATTTTTACATTGTCGATAATTTTTTGTGCCATTAAATCCAGTACCTATTAATTAAGCATTTCCATTAATGTGTACCATCCTTCATCCAGATTGTAAACCATGTGAATCAACATATACTGCTAATCAATACTGCATATAATGTAAGTAAATAATATTGAAAGAAACATCCTTAGAAATCAATCATCTCATCATCGTTAATCCAATACGACTAGAAATCACTCTACTCAAATCAATGCATATGTTCGTGAAAAAATAGGATTAGAAACCAACTTGCTGCTACACTAAAATAAAAGCATCTAGTTGTTAATCAAAATATAATTAATCCTGTACGTTGAAATAGTGATTTGTATTGAAAACAATAAAATAGGATTAAAAATCATTTTATCAAATAAATACATATATTGTAAGAAATCAAATATATTTATAAATCAACATCTACATTGAAATTAATTCCTTGATGCAAGCAATCCAGTAAATTACCAATCATATCTAAAATAATGCATTTAGTGCAAAAACGATCACTTAATTAAGCGTATGGGGCGGAAATCAATACATGCAAATAATCAAATATCATTAGGCAAAAATATCTCTCTCTCTCTCTCTCTCTCTCTCTCTCTCTCTCTCTCTGCCCTCAAATCCTCTCTCGTCCCCCATCCTCTATCTTTGTCTCACTTCTTCCTATCACTCCTTTTCTTCTTCTCTCCTTCTCCCCTTCCATTACTCTCTGTCTCTTTATATCCCCCCCTCACCCCCTAAACATACACACTCTCTCTCTCCTTGTCCTCCCTCTCTCTCCTTCTCCTCTCTTATGTCTTTCTTCTTCTCTCCATCCATCGGTCTCTCACTCCCTCCCTCTCTCTCCCTCTCTCATCCTTCCTCGCTCTCCCTTTCTCTCTCTCTTTCTTATCCTCCTTGTCCAATCACTCTCCTTATCCTTGTCTCCCTTTCTCATACCTTGTCTCTCTTGCTCTCCAATATTATTAGGTTTATTACTATACTTTTAAAAAATGGTTTTACATGTATTAATTTTTGTGATTACGAAATGTTTCATCGTCAATAGATTTAAAACTAATGTTCCTACACCATCTAACTATGTCAAATCAATCAACATATACCCAAAATCAATGCTAATACGAAAATCGAAATGTTAGAAAACAACATCTGCAATCAATTGTCTAATTCAAATGACAATCAATGGGACTGAAAATCAACATCTACATTCAAATCAGTACATCTGGTACCAAGTAAAAATGAATTAAGAAACCAACATATACTAAAAAATCAATGGATCTAGTGCCAAGCGATCAAATAGAAGTAAGTACTACATCTACTGCAACATGAGTAAACGAGTGCAAGAAATTAAATGGGATTAATCATTACATTAAGAAATAAGTGCATATGGTCGTAAGAAATCAAATATAATTATAATTCAACATCTACATTAAAATTAATGCATTAAGTGCAAGATATAAAATGTTATGAGAAATCACCATCTACATTGCAATCAATGCATTTGGTACAAGCAATCAGAATAGAATTAGAAACCATATACGTTGAAATCGATACATCTAGTGCAAGTAATCGAATATCATTATAAATCCGTCTCTCTCTCTCTCTCTCTCTCTCTCTCTCTCTCTCTCTCTCTGTCTCGAATCCTCTCTTACTTCATCACTCTGTCTATAATATATTATTTACTATATCACTCCTTTTTCTTCTCTCTCCTTCTACTTATACATACAAACACCATTCATATCATTATCTCACTAAACATACACACTCCCTCGTCTTTCTCCCTTCGACTCACTCTCTCTCTCCCTTCTCCCTCTCTGTCTTTCTTCTTCTCTCCCCCCCTCCAACTCCGTCTCTCTCTCCCTCCCTCTCTCTCTCCTCCTCTCCTTCTTCTTACTCTCCCTTCTCTCTCCTACCTCTCTCTCTCTCTCTCTCTAACTAAATCACTCTCCTTCTCCTTGTCTCTCTTTCTAATATTATTAGGTTTAATTACCTGCGTAAAATATTCTACGTTGTAAATATTTTTGTGCTTACAGAAATCAATGCACTATTAATCCCAATCACTTTAGTGATAACTACCATCATACTGCATAAAATTAGAAATCAACATATGTTGAATTTAGTCTACACATCAATGCAAAAAGAAATCAAATGAATTAAACGTCTACATAGAAATCGATCCATCTTATGAAAGTAATCAAATAGGACTAGAAATCAACATATACACTCAAATCAATGCATCTGGTACAAGTAAGAAAATAGGATTAGAAACCAACATATACACTAAAATCAATGCATCTAGTGGGAATCAAATAGAATTATAAATCACATTCTGCTTTGAGAATTAATGCATTTAGAGACAGAAATAAAATAGGATTAAAAATTCTTATGTTGAAATAAATACATATGAGTGTGAAACTAATCGAATAATTATAAATGAACAACTACATTAGAAATTAATGCATCAGGTACAATCAAAATATATGATTAGAAATTAATCTCTTACAATGAAAATCAATGTATTTAGTGCAAACGATCAAATACGTTAGAAAACCATGCTCCACGAAATTGAGATCGATGCATCTAGTGCAAGTAATCAAATATCATTAGAAATCAAAATCTCTCTCTCTCTCTCTCTACCCTCCGATCCTCTCTTCCTCATCACTTATCTTCTTTGTACCTTTAATATTGCTATATATCACTTTCTTATCTCCCCCTTCATAAATACTCTATCTATATATATTTATCTCACCCCTAAACATACACACTCCTTCCTTGTGCTCCCTCTCTCTCCATACTCACTCTCTCTGTCCATTTATTCTTCTCTCCCTCCATCTAGTCTCTATCCCTCCCTCTCTCTCCTCTTATCCTTCTCACTCTCCTCTCCTACCTACATTGTCTCTCTCTCTCTCTACCCTCAATCCTTTCTCCTTCTCCATGTCTCTCTTGCTCTCTTCTTATTAGAAGTTTTAATTCTTTGTAACATAAAAATTGTTCTACATTGTCAATACTTTTTGTGCTTGAAATCAATGCACACTATTAATCCAATGACTTTAAAATAATGTGCACCATCATACATCCAATTACATCAAATCATAAATCAACATATACTGCTGAAATCAATGCATCTAATACGAGTAAATATTAGAAAACAACATCTACACGAAATTAATGCATCTAATGCAAGTAACCAAAGGACAAGAAATAAGAACATGTCCTCCAAATCGGTGCATCATTTAAAGTGAAAACAGGATTAGAAACCAACATATACACTCAAACAATGCGTCTAGTGCAACAATAAATACAATTATAAATACCATCTACAATGAAATGAATGCATTTAGTGCAACCAGTCAAATAGGATTAGAAATCATTATATTATAAATAATCATATGGTGTAAGCAATAAAATATAATTATAAATCAACATCTACATTGAAATTAATGCATCGAGTACAAGCAATCAAATATGATTAGAAATCACCATCTACTATGAAATCAATGGTAGCATAGCAATTGTAGTGAAGCAGGTGTTGATTCAACAAGATGATGAACTAATCAAAATTAACGCTACTAGGTGGATAGCAATTATTTTAGGTGTATCTCTATTTTTATAATGGTGAAGCATATTCTAAAATTAGCGAAGTTATTGATTGTAGATAGTTTAGAAAAATTTTGTCTTTTGGATAACAATTTACTATGTTTAGAATGCTTCGCAATCTATTTATAAATCACTAATCTAAAAATAGGATGCATATCAGTGTTAATGACCCCTTAGCGAAAATAGGACAATAAATAGTAACTTATTCCCTTAGAACGCATATTTCCCGGTGAGCAAAGGATATGGCACATCGATGTGGTGAAAAATCGTAATTCTAAGTGCTGGTAACTCACCTGTTAGGGCACCGTTATAACTAATAGTGGCAAGTGCTAGTTGAAGAAGTAGTTATGAGTTTTTATTTGATTTAACTAGGTTAAGTGAGTTAAGCTTTAGGTTGTACTAGTTGTAACTAAACATACACTAGTGAAAAAGAAGAGTGAATTAATTGTTAATTAATTCTGATAGTGTCTTACTGCTGCAATTGACCAAATACAACAATTAACTTTACTTACATGTCGGATCCAATGGAGAACAGGTGGAGAGATAAGTGAAAGGGTGTGTTTGACTATCGATTGTGACTATAGTGATACATTCAGCGCATCTACGAAAGTGGAGATGCCAATGAGTATTCGTGGTACAAGCAGGCAATTGAATTCATTGGTCTATTTGCATGATTGCCACAGGTGAAGTGAAGCTTTTAGGAGGCAAGAATTGGTGCATAGATAATACAATTTACTATGGCGTTAACTGTAACAATTGCTTATGTTATGGTAAAGGCTCTATGAAAAATTCGAGCAAATATTTTTAAAGTAAATTCTGATCGTTCACTTGACGATTGCCCTAAAATTTTTGTGGTGCTGGATCATTTCCACCATAAATGTGGTCGAACACTCAACTACCTAATTGCAATACTACGGATTAGGAAAAAAATTACCGTTCAAACTGTTACATTTGTGATAAATGAACAACTCACTACCTTGTCTACTTTCTCTCCAATATTAATAAGTTTAATTGCTATAACTAATAAATATACATTGTCAATAATTTTTGTGCTTACACTAAATTCAATGCACATTATTAATCTAATGACTTCAAAATTTATGTACCATCGCATCTAATTCATCAAATGAAATCATCATACGATGAAATGAATACATCTAACAAAAATAAAATGAGATTGAAAAACGCGTAATGTTTGAAATCGTATCCCAATAAAAACAATCGACCAGATTAGAAAATAACATCACCTCAAATAAATGCATCTAGTGCAAGTAAGAAAATAGGATTAAAAACAACATCTACAACGAAATCAATGCATCCACTACAAGTAAATAGGATTAATAACCATCTACATTAAAATCAATACATCTAGTGCAAGAAACAAATAGGATTATAAATACCATCTACATTGAAAATCAATGCATTTAATTACGTACAATCAAATAAGTTAAAGTCATCTATATTGAAATCAATACATCTAGTATGAAATCAAATATAATTAGAAATCACTTCTACGTTGAAATTAATGCATCTAGTACGAAAATAAATATGATTAGAAATCACCAACTACATTAAATTAATGTATTTAGTTATAGAAATAAAATAACGAAATCGTATGAAATCAATGCATCTGGTGCGATGATCAAATGTCATTAGAAATCATCTACACTAAAATAAATACGTCTAGTGCAAACAATCAAATGGGATTAAGTACCATCTGCCCCGGAAATCAATACATCTATTGCAAAAATATTCTCCCCTCTCTCTCTCCCCTATATATATCTATGTATGTATCATCTCTCCTTATTTGTCTCTTTTATCTACGCACTCCCCAAACACACACCATCTATCACTCATATCTATCAATCTCTTTGCTTCCTCCCTCCTTCCCTCTATCTCTTATTTCTCTTCAACTTCCATCATATCTCTTGTCTCCCTACGCTCTCTCTATATCAACCCCAAAACATACAATTTATTTCTCAATATATCTATATATCACTCCTCCTCCTCCTCCCCCTCCCCCTCCTCCCCCCTCTCTCTCTCTCTCTCTCTCTCTCTCTTCCCCTTCCCCCCTCTCCGTCTTCTATCTCCCCTTCCCTCCATTATCCTCTCTCTCAATCTTCCTTGCCTCCATCTCTCTCTGTCTCCACCTTCTTTCTTGTGTCTTTATTCTTACCTCACTCTCTCTCCCCCTCCATCTCCATCTCTCTTTCCCTACATCTCTCTCTCTCTCTCTCTCTCTCTCTCTCTCTCTCTCTCTCTCTCTCTCTCTCTCTTCACTTCCTTTATTTACTATGCCTCTCTCTCTCTCCTTCTTTTCCTTCTTCTCTCCATCTCTCCTTCTTTGTCTCTTCCTCCCCTCACCCTGACTTATACCACACACTATCTCTCATATCTCCCCTTCGCTTCATCTCTCTCTCTCCTTCCTCCCGCTCTCTGTGTTCCTTCTTTCTTTCGGTCAGTTCATCTCTCTGTCTGTCCGTCTCTCGTTTCTCTCCTCCTCCCTCTCTCTCTTTCGTCCACCATCACTCTCTCTCTCTCTCTCTCTCTCTATATCTATCTCCCCTGATCCTCTCTCTTCCCCCATCACCCTATCTCTCTCTCTTTATCTCTCTGTCCTCTCTCTTCCCCCATCGGTCTCCCTCTCTCTCTCTCTCTGATCCTCTCTCTTTCCCCATGCTCTCTTCCTCTCTCTCGCCCTGTCTCATTCCTCCCTCTCTCCTTCCACCCCCCCCCCAACACCCTCTCTCTCTCTCTCTCTCTCTCTCTCTCTCTCTCTCCATTTCCATTCAATCTGTCTCTCTCTCTACCTCAAATCCTCTCTCACCCCATCACTCTGTCTCTCTCTCCAACTATGTTACCATATCCTTCCCTTTCTTCTTCTCTCTCCTTCTCCCCCCCTCCCCCCTTTGTCTCCATCTCACTCCTTCGTCTCTTTATCTCACGCTATACATACCACCCTCTCTCTCCATCTCTCCTTTGTCTCTCTCCATCTCTCTCACTTCTCGCTCTCTATCTTTCTTCTTCCTCCCTCTCTCCCCTTCAACTCCATCTCTCTATCCCTCCCTCTCTCCTCCTCCTCTAATCCTTCGTTTCTCTCCTTTCTCTCCTACTACATATATACATACTGTCTCTCTCTCTCTCTCTCTATACCCTCAATAATCTCTCCTTCTTTCTCTCCCCTCTCACTGTCTCCTCGTTATGTCTCCCTCTCCTCTTACCCCTTCTCTACCTCTCTCTCTCTCTCTCTCTCCATTCCTCCTCTCCCATCTCTCCTTTAGTTTATCTTCATCTCCTTCCTTCCTGTTCTCTCTCCATATAATATTGTTTTATACATATATGTAAGTTAATATAATATTGATATATTCATATATATTATAATATAACAATTGTGTATTAATCTAAAATTATTAAATTTAATAATATTAATAATATAATATATTATAACATAATATAAGATTTAATAATAATAATAATAATAATATTGTTATTATAATTATTATTTCAATATTAATGTTAGGGTTAACAATTTTTTGCATGGTATTAATAGTTTAGTTCATGTTTGTTATAAATAATATATAATTAGATGTTGATTTCTAATCCTATTTGATATATTTTTAAATTCCGTGATGTACTGGTACGGATCAGCACTACTGGCTTCTTTGGATAGTTTATCATACTTTATTTGAGTCATAAATATGATTGAAAACAAAAATGAAGTCAAAATGTATTTTGAGGACATGAACTTCCTAAGAAAATGGTAATTATTGTCTTTGTAACATTGAGCTTTGAGCATTGAACAGTTAATCACATTTAGGGACTACTTCAAATATCTGAATAAAATTGCAGTTTTATCCAGGCAAGATGGAAGAAATCTCGGAAGTTTAGTTGACAAATTGTTAAAACTTAAGATTCATTCCATCTTGATGTGGAAATGGTCGTATGAATACCCTCCACATCCCTATTGATCGTCTTGTATTGGTAATGGTGATGGTCAACAATTTGAGGTGTCCATCCAAACGGTTTGTTATTGAACATCATGGAATCATCTGATGTGGTATCAATCCTGCTTTACTATTATTGTCAAATGCATTTAGTTTAGCTAAATCATAGGTGCCAAACAATAATCGAAAAGATGTAACTAGTGAATTTGGTGGTTCACCACCAGTGAAGACATGATGCTGATTCCATTCGATGTGTAGAAAACGCTGTTGTGTGACTAGTTCCAGATGGTTGAGTGATAGCATTCAAGAAATATGTACCGGCGTCCTCCATATTTTGAAAGCGAAAACAAAAATACTGAGGGTTGTTATCGCATGTTGCTGCGTATTGATGAATCCATTGAGTGCGAGTGCGAAGAATGCACTAGAATAACGATCGTGTTTGTGGTGCGTTGATTTAATACCACCAATTTTGTGTGTTTCGCCGGAAGTGCTGCCAGTGTCGAAAAGTGACCCACCTTTGAGGTGTATATGCCACCTAATTGGATATGCTTCATTGATCTTCGTAATAGGTCAATCGAATGTGGTGCTTCAATACCTGGATATGTAATTAACCATGCAGACGACCAGCAGCATTGAGATATCCCAGGTCCACAGCGGATAGCGGCAATTGTACAATTTGTGTAATGAAACTTAATCAATGATAAATAAGTGTAGTTAAATTATCCAAATATGCGAAATCAAATAAGGTAGCTTGGTAATTCTAACGCTTCGACCAAAAATCAAGACACGGTCTTTGAGCGATTTTTCGGAAAGCCCACTTTGAATTAGTATGGTAGCCTTTGTGATGGATTTCTAGGCGGCGGAAAGCTCCAGGCATGCTGAACAATATGACCTATGATCTGATAAGCATATTATTAGGAGCAATGTGCTTGGCGATGTTGACCTCCCTCCATAGTGAGCCGATGAGCAAGTGTTAACACAATTTAATGAGCTTTGAGAATAGGTGAATATCTTTGATGTGACGACTAACTTTGATGCCGAATGTTAATTCGATCCCAAGAAATCCCATGCAAATGTTATATGCTACAGTTCCTCCAAAAAGGAATTTCTGTAAATATTTCGACTCGGTTAGTCACACCATGCATTATCCGAATAGAACATCGATGGTGAGGAATAACTTTGAAGTACTAAATTTGATAAGGGGTCGGATGTACGGCCAAAGATATTACTTGTTATTTGATTGATTAATCGTTCCACTTTTGCGAATATGGTGATTCAATCTTTGATCGTGGTTATTGGAGTTTAGATGGAACTAACGTCAGCTAAATCCCACCTCAATGTTGTTGAACATAGTCGAATAAACGAGGTGATACCCTTTTCCCCAATAAGTGAGTCATGATAATGGTTGATTTATTATTTAGGATCATACAGTTCAGTCTGCAAAAAAACTTTGCTAGAATTTTCTCAAATTAGATAGGAATCACATCCCGAGCCATCGAGAAATATAAACACATCATCGACAAATAACAATAATAGGTATGTGAAATTTGTAATCTCTGTTTAGAGTCATGTAAATCCTCCTCTTTGGCCTTTTATTCAGTACGAGATAGCCTTCCATAACAAGGACAAAAAGTGGGGTGATGGTGGGAAGCCATGTCTCGAATGACCGCATGAAAAAATTACGATGCGGTGCCATTTAGGAAGATATAAAGGTTCATGGATAATACAACCATGATCCAGGTTGATAAAAGTGGGGAAAAGGGTGTGAAGGAGTGGTGTAGAGTAGCTCGGTTAACTGCTCAAAGCCTTTGCGAAGTCGATCTTGAAATGGTGGATTTGGTGCACATTTGTTGATAGGTGGGGCTTGGTAAGTACCAATAGCTTCATGTAAGATACGCCTATGGTTAAAAAAATCAAATTGTTCTTTGGCAATGTGCAGATAAAAGGGTTCAGTCAAGTTAATAATAATTTTAAAAATAATTTTATAGATACAATTACAAAGAGGAATGTGAGTCTATAATCACAAAAAAATATTAAGTTATTGGAGTCTTTGGAATGAGGGCAATGAGAGTTGGTAATCCATCATAAATTCGTCCCTTTGGGTTGTCTTCATGCTTAGTGAGAGAATCCCCATCGATGAGCTTGAATAAATGAATGAAAGAATTCAATGGGCCAACCATGCGGTCTAGGGCTGTCTTTTGAACCATTTAAAAACACCCTCAATCTCACCCATGGAGGCCGAGGTGTTGAGATCCTCCATTTGTTCGAGGTCCACAAATACGTAGAAAGGATACGCGCATCTCATGTGCTCGGAAAGTCATATTGAATGGGGACGGTAGATTGGTCGAATACCCATATTGTGAAGTTGATGTGAGTACGAGCCTCGAAATCCATGATGGTCGATGGTTCCCAAATTGCATTTGCCATGCCGACCATTGCATGATGTTGGAAAGAGGTACATATTCTCTCTTGCTCAGACGGACCTTTGCTATTGAGCCTCTAATTATCTTCCTTTTAGCGAAGTAGTTTTGTTCTTGAAGTCTCGAGTGATATGAGGTGCTCCTTTGTGGTACTAGTTCTAAATCGACAGATGGGATCATTGAGGTACATCGATCTCTGGTTCCACTTCTGTTGGCTGCACGTACTCCCGATAACTTCTTTTCTCCACGCACCCAATCTGTAGTCGGGCCCACTTAATCCGATTAAGATTATCTCGTTAATAATTTTGGCCGGTTCCAAATCGGAAAAAAGGGCTGTCTCTTGCCACTCTTTGGACAACCGGTTAACGAAAGTATAGAGTCGAAAAGCCATCTGGAATTAAATTTGAAAAGGTGTAAGACGAACTCTTGTGGTCAAATACCAGTTCGAACAAGTGAGTGGTCAGATAGTCCCCGTGACCACCATTGCAGCCAATGAAGATCTGTATACGATAGGCATTTCATTTGATCGAAATAAAATCCAGTAGTGAGCAAAGCTAACGACCCCGTTCTGCAGTTTCTCCAAGTTAGTTGCTGAACATTCATCGAATGTCAATTAAGTCGATTGATTCCCGATGCGAGCGAGAAAAACGACAATCGGGTCGGGGGATAACAGACCTTTGAGCCCCAAGTTAAAATATGCTCATGAAAATTAATCACCACAGTATAGTGAGAGATTATTGATAAAGTGCGGTTCAACAATGGTGCCAAAATCACTCTCTATTAGAACAAGGCATAAACATTAATAAATTTATAGGTGAGTCACATCATTTGCCATGGTTTGTGTTGATCCCAAGGAAAGTACTAATACTGCTCGACAATTGAGCACTCTAGTGGTCTTATTGTTGATACCAGCTATGCAATGTCGATCTCTACACGTCTAGTGTAAAAAATGACAATTTGGAAATGATGAAAATGTGAAAAGTTTACAAATATTCCATACAGTGTTTCTTTGAATGAGAATATCAATGTTTGAAAAAGTTCGCCCGAGGTCCAATCTTTTATCGGGGTTATTAAACTGCAATTGAATGTGGGCGGATCATGAAGTAACCCCAACAATGGGTCGCCTTGTAAAACACGATGTATGAATTGGTTAACCATAATTGGCACGTTTAATGGCACCCAAATCGAGATGGTCGACCTAATCTTTGAAGTGGAACGGTGAGCTAGGACTGATCCCAAGAAGAATCCGGAGGAGGAAGGGTTGAGATCATGGGTAGTAGGAATGTCTAGAAAGTAAGTCGATTGCGAGGAGATTGACAGAGAAAAATCGATTTGATGTGTGAGAATGGTGGAAGATGTGGAAAAATGAGGCTAGAAATGGTGGGTTGATTGAGTGAAGAAATACCAAGAAATGAAAGAGTGGTAATAGATAAACATGGAGATAAGGAAAGAGTGACAAAAAATATGAAATGAAATACGAGAGGAAGTCGAGAGGGTACCAGGCCCCATGAAAGCGGTCGAAGGTGTGTGAACCCGGCGCTAGGTAAAGGCTTGAGTGATAAGCCAGGTAGGAATAGGGCGGCGGCTCCCGCGCAATGATGATGTTGTCGGCGCATTTCCGGATGTCCCCTACGTGTCTGACGATAAACTACGCTAAAATGCATTTCGAAAATAATTTTCTTAAATGATACGGAAAACCCAACTTTGGACAATCCTTGTACGGGTGCCCCACCTCGTAGCATTTCCTACCTAAATAGCACTCCTCGTAGTCCAAAAGTTTACATTGCGTGTCATCCTCGAAAACAACATGTTTATGGTCTCTGAAAATAGTCACAATGGAAGAAAGATGGAATCACAAACCAGCCACAACTCTGTTGCATGTGGTCAAGTAGGAGCGGTCTGTGTGGTAAAGATGACCAAAAATCTTTCCCTAATGTTGCAGAAGATTGTTTAGATAGGTGGAGAAGGAAAGGCTAGGAAGGCAGCATCTAAATGGGCGACCACGCATTTTTGTTTGGATCAGCAGTAGTCGTCTATCGCCCGAAACCACCAGGATGCATTCAATGTGCACAATGCGGTTAAGGACCCAAGCAATTTGGTCGTGAGAGCGAAGGAGAGTGAGGAGGCTCAACGGGCAAGCAAGGGAACTTTCGGAAGTAGCTGAGTATCCCCGCCCAAATCTCGCAGAGTCCATTGGATAATCACGCGGATAGGTATTTTTTGGCCATGAACTCTACCCACAAGAATAGTGGCTGGTGTGTCAAATCTATAATACTCTATCTTGCCGAAAGATCGAGTTCCTATAGAAAAGCTTGTTTTGGTAATTTTGGGCTTCTTACTGTCGGACGCCCTAGGTCATGATCACAGTCCTCTGAGTACGATGATGGGTGCGGAGAACGGTAGTATGAGCATCCATAGGAATAATGGTGAAAACCCCCGATGCCTGACCCGGTCCACCAATCTCAACCATGCAACATGCCAGGGCTACAATATTAATTTGCTGGTCACAGGTGGTGGCATTGACATGTAATAAATGCGCCCCATAAAATGGTATAGAAATTCCCGTTCTCACCGAAAACCGGTGAGCCCAACGAAAGGTGGGGGCTCTAGTGAACATCGGAGAGGGTATCGTAATTAACTGTGAGTTGTTAACCACCGAGGAAACCAATAGACCTACGAGGTCGATGCAGTGGGTGCCTCGGTCTTGCGGCGGTGTGAGTTCCATACTTGTTGCTCTGCCTGCAAAAGACAGAATGTGCTCAAGCAGGTGGGTCTTTAAGTAACGTGGTGAACTCCTCGTAAGCACACATATGGTGAAGCAAACGAACACTGGGTGGGGGTGAAAGAAAAACCGATGGGGTAACAATACAAAAAACGTATGGACCCACAATACAACAAGTGAAAAAAATGATAAAAATAAGGGGCTAAGGGCGGAGTAGCCGAGTTCGAGTTAGGCACGCCCCCATGTAAATAATAAAACCGCGTGAGATGAAAGACAACGAACGGAAACAAATGTTTCTTTTAATGCAATCGCGTAACCACCCGGCGATCGTTGATATGATGGAGCAAGTATGATAGAAAATATAATAGCTCGATGATTGGTAATTTAATGATAGTAGCGAAGAAAATGCAAAGCTTTGATCATCCTAACAATTAGTTACCCAAGTGGGCGGCGGAGATGTCGGTCAATCGCAGTTAAAGGCGCTTAAACAAGTGAATATGTTCGAGCCGCCGCCAGAAATCCGAGGTTCGAACCCTAGCCTCAAGTCATCTTCGCTTGTTTCAAAAGCTTCTTGTGAAATTGTTACCAGGACCTCTTTTAAATATAGTATCGCTTCGCCATTAATAATAATTTGTCACTTAAACCACATAAATAAAACCTCTTTTTTAATTTTTGTAAATAAAGGGACTTATGGAAGTAAATATGATTATTTATTTATTTATTTATAATTTTAGTTTATTTATTTTTATTTATTTACCATACCTCTAGTTTATTTATATTTATTATTTATCATATCTCTTTGATAAGTATAAAAAAGGTTTATTTATTTACCATACCTACGATTTATTTATTGGTATTTTTATAAAGTCATATCTCTTTTTGAATATTCTGACTCTTCATATTTTCATTATTATTATTTCAATTTATTTTTTAATTGTTTATTTATATGATTATATAAGTTATTGTTTAAGTCGACATTATTTAGATTTTATTTTTAAATTTTCTTTCTTTTTTAATTTTGACTTTCAACACACTAAAGCTTCTAAGCAATTAATCTAAAAAATCATCACAATTAAATTCTGTTATACAAAAAGATATAATAAATTAATACAGAAAATATCTTACAATTTGGTTATTACTAAATATTCAGAAATCAAATATTTTAAAAAATATTTTAACCCGACATCACATTATTGTAAATAAAAACAATCACTTTAAAACAACTACTCACCACCAACGGCACTTGCCACCTACCGTTATAATATAATGAATTTCGCAAGTGATGACCACTAAAGTTGTTATTAATATAATTTAACCTCTGACCAAGCGGAAAGTTGTACCGTTGTAATGATGTAGCAATTTTATGTGGTTTTATTGTTTTATAAGCACCATTATAACCTAGTGGACATCAAGAAATTAAACCACAAATCTCTCACTTTGTGTGTCACGTGTATTCACACATAGTAAAATTAAAGTCGTATGTCATGTTCTGTTCAGAAGCACACTTTCGCTTTGACTCCAGCCTTTGGACTTTGAATTTTTATGTCTAAATCCAATAATATCTTCTTTTTCTAATGGACCATGCAACCTTTTTTACACATTTGACTTGGTGTATTCTTTAGTTAAATTCTTGACATTTGATGACCTACAATTGATTCTACAATACTAACAATGTTGGTGTATCAGTTCATAAACATATGTCAGGTCTGGTCTAAAATATCTCAACTATCAACTTGACACTAATGTGCTCGATTTAAAGGTTCATAATGGCAACTTACATCGACGTCGTGCCAAAAAATGGTCGCAAAAGATGCTTTGATTTGTTATTACTCTCCTGGTTTACACGTCTTCTCTAGGTACATTACATGAACCTCAATCTCAATTTATTCTCGGATTTACTAAAGTTCGATTTCTTTTCAATTATAATTTTCGCGTAAAGCTTTCAAGGATCACTTCTCACGTATGAGAATGTCTTTAGATATCTTATTTGCCACCATTCATATCTTTAGCTTATGGAAGATTGAAGCGAGCAGTCTTCACCAACAACTGATAATTATAGATTTGGAGGGTGGCTCGTATTGAAGGATGGATCAAGCCGTCGCTCTTTGGTGGGATTCTTGAATCTGCTGGTATTCGTTTTGTTGTGCGTTCATTGGATTCTACAATTCCCTCAGGCATGAAACGCGAATTCGACTTCTAATACAGATTTAGCATTTTATTTTTGGTCTAATCAAAATTTCAATTTTAATGAAAATGGTCTTGACACAAAAACTGGACTGGGTAAACTTCTCAATCTGAGTTTATTCTTGATGAATTTAAATGTTTGGTTTCTGGAGGTTGTTTATTCTTAATTAGGTTTTAATGTTTGATTTTGTCAGGATGGACGCAATTCAGATTGATCATTGAAAACTGAAACCTACGTGTTGCAGAAGATGGAGGGGGGGGACAATCATGGCAAGCAGCAGAACTGACCACTCCGGATAGAAACTTTCAGCGTATGTGTTTGTTGACAAATTTGTACTCCTACTGTTTGTTTCTTTGATGATGAACCTACAATAGCTTACATGCTACGGTTGCCGGCGGTGTAGAGATAGCTACTACCAACAGGGTCTTCAACAAGCAGTTTGGCAAGGCCGATAATGGAAGAGGGTATTGTGAGAGCCGTAGCCACCACACCTAACAACAAAACATTTCGAATCGTTGAAAACCGGCCAATCCCAATAGTGTACATATCAAAAGCAGCCGATATACCATGCAGGTATGTTATCAGGGTGAGATATACATCATAGTGACTTTTGCAAGGATATATATACATATATATATATATATATATATATATATTTATTCGAACCCAGTTTAACCATGTGCCAAAAACATCTTATGAATGAGAAGTTCTGAGGATGAATTAAATTTGATAGAGTCAAACAAAATAACCGATGAGCATAAATTTCGTTCTGTATTCAACATTAACTTACAATCATATATATTTTCTTGTCTTCGACACATAAACAATCTAAAGATCAACTGACTGCCGATTCGAAAGGAGCCAGTTGGGACGACATTAATGCGCTTTCGAGATGACCATCGTAAGGACGTTTCTTGAGGAAATTCAATCTCAAACGGTTATGGACGAGAAAGCCACAGAAGTCTTGAATGTAATAGGCAATTCCTACTAAACCATCTTACTCTACTCGTGACGAGAAAATAGTACCAAATAGAACTCTCGCCTTGATTTGACTTTTGTTTATAAGAACATCGGCTTTTCATTACGAGAGGGTGATTTTATTTTCATGTCCAAGCACGGGATAAGTATTTTAAATTCCCAGTTGGACGGATTACTTTAGTGATCAAAACCTCTATGCTCCTTTGTTCAGTCCTAAACGTCTCGACAAAGCCTTCTCGTGACTTTGATAGTGAAAAACTAGCCACAATTTTCAATCATATAAATAAACAAACAGAAATAGAGATAACTGGACTATCATATATAGCTTACTTGACTTGCAACGACCATGCTGAAGCTTTTAGCATTAAGGTGATTATCGATCTCCATGCTGTCGAGCTCACAAAATGGCTATGAACACAGCAGCACCAGAATGGATTTATGGAATGGCAAGTCGCAAGGAGAACATCGACAAGAATCTATCTGTCATTGATTTTCTTGCTGCAGGGTACAACAACTTCCTTGTGCAGTAATTCATTTCGATAGATTTTGACATGGCATAACAAAAATTTGCTACGCCAAATAACTGCCTTCTGGATACCATTGAGAAAAATACTTTTTCAATCAATCATTTCGATAACAAACTTAAGTGGCATCGTAATTGACAGATATGCTCCACACCCTGCCCTTTTGAGCATTGAACTATTGGACAAACCACTGTCTCCTGCGATGGTTTGAATAATTGTTGATTACCGCCTCCACAGGACCCTGGCTTATCGTTCAAAAGTATTCGTCCTCGACATGTGATAATGGCCATAGAATCATTACTGATCCAAAAGTTGTTTCAAACGAACAACAACATCACCGCTATGGTTGTACGCATTTACAATCTCTTCGATGATGCCACTTTCAAAAATATGACGGTTCAACAGAACATCGACTATATCAAAACCACAAAACTCCAAACTCTGCGGAAA
Source organism: Pinus albicaulis (assembly GCA_034641835.2). Taxonomy (NCBI): domain Eukaryota; kingdom Viridiplantae; phylum Streptophyta; class Pinopsida; order Pinales; family Pinaceae; genus Pinus; species Pinus albicaulis. The sequence goes on along the minus strand of CM076583.1, from coordinate 1,120,748,138 downwards.
CTCGTCTCAATAATGATGTCATTTTGTTGGTAAATATGAAAAATCCGTGCGTTTAACTGCTTTAGTGTGGCCCTCTTACATGAATTTAATCATGCACTAGTATCGTTCTTTCCATATACAAAAGGGGCAACATTGTGTTTACTGATTTTATGTATGTAGGGAATGGGTGGACGAATAGGACCTGAACAATGCGACACAGTCAGATTATCAAAGGTACGGAGATGCAGAGTTACAAGTATACAGTGAAGCTTCTTTCAGATGGGCATATTGGACGCTAAGAAACGGTGGTAGCGAGCACTGGGATTTGGAATGGATGTTGAAAAATCAGTACCTTCTGTTACTGCATCAAACCAAAGTTAAATTTTTGCTGAATAGGTCAACCAGTGATATTTTGTTATGTAAGTAAGTCGATGAATACGTTTAGTTGGAGAATAGTAGCTGCAACGATGAATTGGTGAAATAATGGTACAATCCATAGCCAAAACGCTGAGATCATATGCTGTCGGATGGATCTTAAAGATATAATGTAATTTGTAATACATGTGCGATTTAATAGGAAGAATTTGGAGGACTCGCATAGATTTATTAAGTATTCATTTATTTTATATACAATATAATATAATATGTTATTTTTTATCGTTTAAATTGTATTTTTAATGTGAAATATAATATATATAATAGTAAATAAACATTTTAATTGTAAAAATTTATGTTTTTAAAATTTTTTAGACTATAAAATATAATGTATTATTTTCATTTTAATATTAAATATAGTATATATAATACTAATAATTTTGATCCTGTTTTTTAAATGATATACAACAGGTATCTAATTATTAAACTAAATACAATCCATATTTATTAATGTGGTTAATATCATGGTGGGCACCCATATAAAATAGGTAACCACATTTAACAATGTAGTTATTCATTTCAAACCCACCACGTATGTTCACTAAAATAAATATTATATATATTTATGAAAATAATTACCAATATATTTTACATATTTGCTTATAATATATTAATAATATTAGCTATAATATAATATATTAGAATATAATATTAATATATTATTCAATAGTAAAATATATAATAAAAAAATATTATTAAGTTGCTTCAATATATTTATAGTTTTATTAAAACTATAATATAATTCAAAAATATTATAATATTTTATTAATATTTATAATAAGTGTATCTCTTACCAATATTCCATAAGGGATTATTAATATTTTAAACAAAATGAATTAATAAACGGAAGTTTAATATTATAAACCCAAGTAATTGGTGAAGCGAAAGGATAAATAATATAAACCAAGAAAATAAAATAATTAAATAATTTAATCTCAAGATTATAAAACCCTAAGAAATAATATTTAAAACAAAAGTCTGAAAGTAATAAACCTGAAATTAATATATTAAACTCAAGAGATTAATAAAACATATGAAATAATATTAAAACCCAAAAACCTAGGAAATTAATAAACCTTAACAATTAATATTTTAAGCTCAAGAGATTAATAAACTCAATAGATTATTAATAATACAAATCAAAAAAGTAATAAACTAAGTTTAAAATATTATATTCAAAGGAATTGGTGAACCCAAGGGATAAATATTAAAAACACAAAAAGTTATAAACTCTAAGAATTGATATTTTAAACTAAAAAACCTAATAAACAACAAACCATAAGAATCAATATTTTAAACTTAGATATTAATAAACCAGATGTGTTAAACAAAACTGGCAAAGCGAGGTTTAATAGCTTATAAACAAAGGAATAAGCTAACCTAAAGGATAGATATTGTAACCTAAAGTAAATAAGGACAAGGATCAATATTAAAAACAATAAGTTAATAAACCTAATTAATATTGCAGAAAACAAAATTAACTGCATTAAAGAGGTGATTAATATAAACTAAACCCAAGGTTCTATAGCTAAACCAAAATGGGTGAACCCAAGATCATCAAATCTGGATCAATGGTAAGGATAAATATTATAAACAATAGAGATTAAGTAAAATCTATTAATTAATATTTTAAACAAAAAAGCTAAGAAAAATAATAAAGCCTAAGAAATAATATTTTAAGCTCAACATATAATAAACCCAAAAGAAGATTATTAATATTATAAAAAAAAAGAATATAATATATTAGAATATGTAATATTATATCATTTAATAGTAAAATATATAATAAAAATATATTTTTTCATTGTTTCAATATATTAATAGTTTTAACTCAAACTATAATATAATTCAAAAAACCTTGTAATATTAATATTTTATTAATATTTAATAGTCTTAATATCTCTTACCAATATCTCAAGGGATTATTAATAATTTAAATAAAATGATAATAATAAACGGTTTAATATTATAAAACCCAGTAATTGGTGAAGCAAAGGATAAATACTAATATTATAAACAAAAAATAAAAAAACCTAAGAATAAATAATTTAATGCAGAAGAAAGTTAAAAAACCCTAAAAAATAATATTTCTTAAAAGTCTAAGTAATAAACCTAAACTAATATATTAAACTCAAAGATATTAATAAAGCATAAAATAATATTTAAAATAAAAATCCAAGAAATTAATAAAGAGTATGATTAATATTTTAAATTAAAGGGAATTAATAAACCCAGCAGTTAATAGCTAATACAAACCAAAAAAGTAATAAACCTTGGTTTAAGTACACTATAAACCAGAAATTCCATTGAACGGGATAAATATTAAACATAAGGGATATCACAGGCGAGGGATAAATATTAAAAACACAAAGTTTTAATAAACCTAAAAAATTGATGTTTTAAACTAAAAAACTAATAAATAATAAATAGGAATCAATATTTTAATAAGATATTAATAAACCAATTTGGATTATTAACATTATAAACCAAAATGATAAACCAAAGTTTAATATTATAAATCAAAGGATCAGTGACAGGGATAAATATTATAAACCTAAGAGATCAATAAGGACAAGGATCAATTTTAAAAAACAATAAATATTATTGTATATTCTTAGAAGAAGTGTATTCTAGTTAATAACTGATCCCACCAGTCAAATAAGTAACGAAGTTTTACAAGTTATTAGTTTGTAACCCATCACGATAAAAAAAATGATAGGGGATAACTATTGAAGTTATCATTAAATGATCTATTAGCGTTCGATTAAATAGAATCATATTAGATGCATGGTAATAGAGACACTAAAAAAATCAAAATAGATATGCATTGTGACGTAAATATTGTCTACAAACAATAAAATTTCCCATCTTGTCTAATAATCTCTAAGTAGCTCAATTTACTCTCAAATTTTAAAAACCTTACATCTTTGGGGATCATAAAATGTAAATTAAGTATTCTCGTGGTTTTACACAAAGGGTTCATAAAAAACATACACTTAGAAAGTCAATATTGTGGTATAATAATGATTTTTTGAATCATTGTGACAAAGAAAAAGATCACATTAGCTCCTGAAAATATGTCTAATGCTACAAGGATCTAGATAATGCTAAATTTTTGAATCACTTGTTAACTGGGTGACAACCAAAACTAGTTCTGTACAAAGAAAAAAATCATAACAACTCACCGAGAATATATCCATGTGCAATTAACATACATTGTGATGGACATCATAGAATTTTAGTCCCCTTAGAATAAACCCTAAAAATTATATACTCTTGATCAATTAGAAATAAGCTAAGATGTCTGTAAGCCCAGATCTTTGAGGTGTTTTTAAAGGGGTTCATAAACAAAAACGGTCAATGTAATGAGAAAGTCAATATTGTGGTATAATAACTTATTTTTTGAATGAACGACAAAAAAAACATCACGTTATCTCTAAAAATATGTCTAATTCTATAAGGATCTGAGATGATAACAAAGAAGTTTGAATCATGATAAGTATTCGACAAAACAGAACATACAAGAAAGATAAAAACTCATAGCCTGTCCATGGTTGTAGTGAACCCCATACATTGTGATGGACGTAAATTTTTATTTTATAGGACACCACCTAAAAATTCTATTCTCTTGATTAATGAAATAAGCTAAGATGTAGATTGGATCAGAGGAGGGTGGTACAATCAATTGAGGATGCTTCTTAAAGAGGTGTGGGAATTTAGATACTCTATCCTTCCACCAAAGCTATAAAAAGTGAAACATGAATTATGGACAACAAAATTGACATTATGTGATTAAGAATAAGTTACAAACTTCTTGAAATGTTAAAAAGTAATAAGAGGAAGCATTACACTAGGGTCATATTAATTAATGTGATTCTTTGTATTAACATATTTAAAATAGTTGTTTGTAATTTTTATTTTACACATGAACTCGGTATTTTTTTAATAAGTTGTACTAATCTATTAATTTGAAAACATAAAAGTACATAGTTCTGACCGAAGGGTTAGTAGCTACGCTTAATCACCTTTATGTTTAGCGCCGCGGGGGAGGGCTTGCTTGGAACAAAACTAATGACAGAGGTACTTTGTGCGGGCGCACTAATACATTTAGGGCATAGGAGTGAGACATAGGATGCAAGCCTAAAACACGAGATGCAAAAAAACTTAGTAAAGCCCAGAACAACAACGCAAGCATTGTTCATCCTCATCATCACTCACGTTGGGGTTTTCTCGAAGATGGGATGAGCGGGGGGCACTGCCGCCAGTCGCCATTGTAACTTCCACTTCAACGGTACGTTTGGAAAGTGTGAGCCTTGGAAGGATTGAGGGTCTAGATCTACTCCTTAAAGAACCTTCATCCATACATCGTCGGAATCCATAGTCAAATATACCCATGTCTTCCCCTTCGGTCTATACGGAACTATTTGGGGTGCCGAATGCTGTGAAGGAGGGAGCTTTGGGGGTGGAGGTGGACCTCCATGCAACACACATGCAGGCTCCTGGAGAAATCTTGTCCATAGGAGCAGGTAATTGTTCATTTGGGGAGTTTGGCAGGCAATCACATTTTGAGGTGTTGTCCTCCTATTGCTGATGGTAACGACTGCAAAGGCCCCTCGTTGTCCATGGTGTGGGTGTGCTGACTGGGTGCCATTGCGCACTTGGGTGGGGAGCGAGAGGAGAAACACGAAGCAAGCTGAGACGGGGGACGGTGCGTGAGATACAATGCACTTGACAAAGAGGGACTACGCTCACTTCAAAACTTGGTCTTCGCGATAAATTGGTGTCGGCCAAGCATGAGTATCGAGAAGAGGAGCTAAATGCGGCGGAGGGTGAATCGGGGAAGGATGGGACGAAATGGGGAGGATATATGGGATTTCCCCCGGGGGAATGTTAGAGAGGCAATGAGTGATTTGTGTGTGGAACTCAAGAATTTGGCTAGTAGCAGAGGGGTAAGCATGGGCCGCTTTCTTTGATTATGCATCATGGTCATTAATGGTTGGCCATGATTGATTTTCATATTGAGACAATATTTTACAATGCGACATTGGAGCATGGTTGAGAAAATATGAATGATTTTCATCTGCGAGACAAATTTTGTCACAATGTGACATCAGACCATAGTTGACGACCATGATAATATTATTTAATATTATTAATATTAATAATTAGTAATTAACGGTAAACATGGTTGACCATATGCGTTGACCATGGTTGGATTTCCTTATTGACATAATCTTTGTCAAAAGTCGATGTTGGACCATGGTTGATGTGATTGATTTTCATATTGACACAATTTTTAGTGCAATGTGAACGTTGGACCATGGTTGACCATGATTTATTTTCCTGTGAGACAATATTTTTAGTTCATTACTTGTTATTATGGTTAGCTTAAATGAATATGATTGTAGATATGGTTGGATTGATATTATAAACATTATGAATAATATTATACTCTCAAAATATGAATATATTAATAAACCCAAGGGACTAACAAATGTAATCAATTAATAGTATTAAAAGCAGGGAATAATATTGAACCCTTATTAAACCTAAGGTTTAATATTATATACCCAAGTTATATGAACCCTAAGATAAATAACATAAACCTAATATAAACATGATTGACCATTGTTACTTGGATTTGATTTTCATATTAAGACAATCTTTGTCATAATGTAGCGTTGAATTGTTATGATCATGATTTATTTTCATATTAATAATTGTTGTCGTCTGGGTGTTGGACCATGGTTTACCATGGTTAGCTCTTGTTGAGACAATATTTCTCACAATGCCGAATTGGATGATGGTTGACCGCAATTGATTTTTTCATATTGACACAAAATCTTTGTCACAATGTGACGTGGACCATATGTGGTTGATCATGATTGATTGTAGGATTGTCGTTTGACAATGGTCTATTTATTGACCATGATTTATAGTCTGTTACATTTGCAATGGTGGTTGTGGATAGTTAACCACTGGTTTGATATCGTTCTTGGCCATCCACTAAATATTTATTTTCATTAAAATTATAAAGTATTAATTTATGAACCAATATATTAATATATAGTTGTTAATATATAATGTGTAATTAGTAATATTTAAATAATATTATTAAGATATTAATATTTTTACTAAAATTATTAAGTTATATAATTAACTTTAATATAAAACATATTATTGTTATAATTAACCTTAAGAGCTTTAATATTATTATTATTAAATAATGTGGTGCCATCGGTTGACTAAGGTCAACTTTAATCATCACTATAGTTTCCATGTTTAACCATGGACATCCATCATGTCTAAATATAGCTCATTATGGTTAACTATATGTACCTAAAAATAACTTTACTTCTTATGGTTCAATAAGGTATTCATATTTGAATATTGTTGACTCTCATTTATATTAACTATAACCAACAATACTAAATCATACTTAAATGAGATAATGCATAAATTAATTTATAGTTAATGTATAGATTAATAATTTATTATTATGTCATTAATGTTATGTTAAATCTAATTAATGTAATTGATATTAGAGTAATGTCATTAACGTATCCCAAAAATAATATATATGTCTTAATATTATATTCTTATTTATAATTAAGTATTAAAACTAAAATAATGTATATTAGCTAATCAATAATTAATTAATTAATATTAATAATTAATTAATATTAGTTATATTTTATTATAAATTAGCTAATATAATTCTAACTTTAATAATTAATTAATATATATATTTTATATTTAATATAAAATATGTATATATTAATCATTAAGTATTACTATTACTAATAACTAATTTTAAAAAATATAAAGAGCTAATATTAATTAATTATAAATCTCACCTATAAAGCGTATATTAATTATTAATAAATATTAATTTTATCGTCGATTATTCATAAACCTAATTTTAATTAATTGTTAATATTAAATAAAATTTATTAATATTAATCATTAAATTTATTAATGAGTAAGTCTATTAATATTAATTTTATTTTAATTATTAATATTATAAATCTAATTATTAATAAATTTTAATACTAATTAATTATTAAATTGATTATAAAACTTATTAATATCTTTAATAAAATTTATTAAAGATATCAACATCTGAGAATTATAGACATCGAGGATCAATCACTTCCTCTTGAGTTACCATATTACAATACATTAAAACTCAATTTCATAATATTTGTTGCAATAGTACAACTTCTAACTTTTAAGATGTCCAAAATTATAGTGAGCTAGAAGAAGCTTCTCCCAAGTGCAGGTATAGGAATAAAATCTTAAATCAAACTAATAACTCTTTCTCTGGGTCCTATAAGACATAGTGGTCTCGATGGATAGCTGTATCATCGTCATCATGATTAACATAATAATAATTAAATACAATACATACTTTTGTTGTACATTGAAATATTTGTATATAATATTGGCAATATACTAATTCTATTATATTTTTTCTTACCTTTGTAAATGTTGAATCTTCATTTTATTTTCTATTAACCACAAGCTTATGTTTGCATGCCTTTGAAGCACATGGGAAATGTTTATTTTATGTTATCGGTGAATTACTAAAAGAATGACATAAGAATATATGCACAACTATTTATAATACAATCCTAGACACTTTTCATATCTTAATGTTTTAAGGATGAAATCATTAAAGAAATAAAAGTTCATCATGAAAACAACAATGTAGGTGCACACTTTTCCATTAAAATACACTTTCATCATGTCAAACCATTAGCTTTTAGAGCATTAAAAAACTCTATTTTTTTATTAAATAATTTAAAATTAATATCAAATTAATAAGTTATGATTTGAATCATATGCTCTTCACACTGACAAAAATCAGTAGCCAACTATAGTGCAACCATATGCTCATCACTCTGGAAAAAAATCAGTAGCCAAATGTAGTGGAGGTGTATTGGTTTTCCCAAAACATTTGACATTAAAAATGTTCTTTGGATTCATGGCAGAATTTGGAGGATCCTTTGGGTTGAAAAATGTGACATCAAGCTCATATTAGTGACTCATAAGTAACTCTTAAAAATAAAATTATTATAATTAATTAATTAAAAATTCAAACTAATTGAGAATAATTTAATTACAATATACATTAAATAACGTTTCAGCCATTTTAACATAGTTAAGGAAAAAAAATTTCATACAGAAAAACAAAAAATAAAAATTACAAAATTTAATACCATTTCATAAAAAATAAAATTATCATTCTTTGTTTTTCTTGGAAATTTGATAAAAGATTCTATTTTTTTTTTATCTAGGTTTAAACAAATATAAGAAATATTAAGAAATGTGTGGCATTTTGGCAGAGATTAAAATATTTGGCATTTTCGCACAGTTCTTAAAAGAAGAGATTAAAATATTTTTGTCTTGACTAAATCTACAGGTTAAGATTGTTTGAACATTAAAAAAAAAAACTAATTTGAACCTAAAAACCTAATTAATTTTTTATTTTTTTTTCTTTTAAAGATTACCGTTCTAAAACACTTTTCCAAATTTCTAATGCTATGACGTTTCTTGTAAAGTTTACCAGATTCGAAACCGGTTTTCCAGATTTCAAATGTTGTGATGTATTGTAACAAATTCCAATAATTAATATTTCTATTTACGGGGATTTATACTATTTTGGATTGTATAAAACCTATGCATTTAGTTATCCCTCTAGTAAATATTTCTTGAAATATCTCACAAGCAAGAAAAACAGAGAGAAACATACGAACGATGCTTAAATTTGTCATGCAATATGATATCTCACTTTGAAACCACAAACTATTCTTTGTTGTCAACAATCAACTCTCTCAAGCTGTCAATTCGGAGTATTTCCTACAGGTTAATATTATTTAATTTGGAGTATTCCCTACATGTTAAAATTCTTTGAGCCTAAAAACCTAATTTGAACTTGAAAACTTAATAGATTTTTGTATTTTCTTCCATAATTTAAAATATTTGAAACGAATTTTCCAAATTTTGAATGGCATGCTGCATTGTAATTAATTTCAATATTGAAACATTCCTTTATTGACATTCATAAATTGTCGAATATATAAAAATGCTAGATTGTAACAAATTCCAATAATAGACATTCCATTTTACAAACATTCATCCAAGTGTCGAATGTATAAAACCTAGCATGTTGTTCGTCGGCTAGAGGTCACAGATCTTTCTAGAAAGATCCCAGGAACAAGAGAAACACGAGCTAGGCTTGAATTTGTCATGCAATATGATGTTTCACTTTAAAACCATAGATTATTCTCTATTCCTCAAGCTCCCATCCATTACGCGTACATTTGAATTGTTATTGAAATTAGGAAGCCCATTTGGTATATTTTGTTTGAGGAGTCGTGCAGAATGCTAACAATAAGACATTTGATAATTAAATGAATCCATAATTGAATGAATGAAAATGGTTTTGAATTTTATTATTGAATGTTGCCACGTTATTATTTAATGTTGCCACGTTTCAGAAGCTATAGAAAACATTATATTAGAAAAAAATTGTCAATTTTATCGTGATAAAGCAATGGACATGTGGTCATCTTTCGTAATTCAATGAGTGTTTTAAAATAAATAAAATTTCAAAATAGGTTATGCATGAATTCAATTTTCATTAATCCCTATACGTGGTCAATTATTAATGGCATAGTAAAATTTTAATCTTACTTTGGTAAAAAAATAATTTAAACAAGGTTTAAACAAGTGATTTAGATATGCAAGAAAGATATTGTTTTCAATTTCATTCATTGATGTGGTGACAACGACGAGAATATACTGACATATTTCAATTTGGACCATCAGATCAAAAAAATTAATTAACAAAAAGATTAAAGTAGCCAATTCCAACAGGGGGACGCCTATCAGCGTAATTATTTTAAGAAATAAGAAATATTTTATCTAAATTATGGATCACAGAAGTCTTAGATCTAAGATATTTCAAGTAAAATAAAATGAGTTTTTATTATTAGCATATTTTTAAGTATATGTAAAATATTAAAATATTTTATCAATAATAATATTTAAACATCCTACTCACACTTTTTTTAATTCTATTTATTTTACAACATTTTTTTTTCTTTACAACATATTCATTTTTTATTATACTAAATATTAACATAATCTTTTATTTTTTATTTTAATTTTAAAAGAACTAATAACAAACAAACCTACACATCCTCTCATACTCAAAATTAAAGTTAAAATAATAAGTTAAAGTTAAAATATAATCATTATTATGTTATGCTATTATTTCATTTTTCTAATAAAAAAAAATCACACCACAGATTCCTAAGTGCGACTCACACTCACGCGCACTTAGATAAACTTGTAATGAGGCGCACTTAGAAAAAGTTGAAATGGATTTAATGAATAAGAAGAAATTAAGAAACGATCATTCAAGCATATATTTTGTTATTAAAAAGGTGGGCATGCACGATGAGGATTCGGTGCACATTCATGCATGTATGTTGGTGCACAATAAATATTTTTATTTATTGTGTGGAGAGGCGTATTGGCCCATTCTACAACTTAGTATGGGAAGATGTGTAAGTATGTAGGAAGCCAAAATAAAAAAAATAAAAAAAATCTAAATTAAACAATAACTTACATGAGCCTAGATCCATCTTAACTATTGATTTATCAAGCGATGAGAGGGATCAAATCTCTAGAGGTGAAAATCTCTTTTTTGAGTGAAAAACTTGAGAAAAGGTTTCCACCTCGAGATATTTGATCCGTAGTTAAGATGGACCTAGGTTGGTTTCAATGGTGTACCAAGGAAAATCTATAGATAATATGAGGAACATACGATTAATTTTATCAATAATATGTAAATACATCTAATATTAATATAACCATTTTAAATATGCTAAATATGTTTGAGATTTATGGATTCATTTTAATTTTAATTTTTCTTAGTACTAAGATGATAAATATTGTAAAATAACTTTAACTATGAAAAATGATGAAAACAAATTTTTGAATGTAAAGTGACAATGTAATAATATTGAATGATAGAAAGTGTGAATAATAAGAATGTAGTCAATTACAAATTACCTTCATTGCGATCAATCTCAAACTATTTTCTTCTACTATTCTTATTGTCACCCTTGTTGGTTTTGTCATATTTCCATATCGATTATATGAAAAATACAGTAGAAATCATAAATCATAAACAATTTAACTATTTAACCCATATTAGTAAACATCATACATTGTCTCCCTTGCTCTCCAATATTATTAGGTTTACTTACTATAATACAAAAATCATTCTACATTGTCAATAATTTTTTGTGCTTACACTGAAATCAATGCACACTATTAATCCCATGACCTTAAAACTAATGTATGACCATACATCCAATTACATCAAATCAAAAATAAACATATACACTGAAATCAATGCATCTAATGCAAGAAATCAAATAAGATTAGAAAACAACATCTACACAGAAATCGATGCATCTAATGCAAGTAATCAAATAGGACTATAAATAAACATCTACACTCAAACCAATGCATCTAGTGCAAGTTTGAAAATAGGATTAGAAACCAACATATACACTAAAATCAATGCATCTAGTGCAAAAAATCAAATCGAATTATAAATCACCATCTACACTGAAATGCATGCATTTAGTGCAAGTAATCAAATAGGTATGCAGATAGTGTAAGCAATCAAATATAATTATAAATCAACATTTACATCGAAATTAATGCATCAAGTACAAGCAATCAAATATGATTAGAAATCACCATCTACAGTGAAATCAATGCATTTAGTGCAAGCAATCAATTAGAATTAGAAACCATATACATTGAAATCAATGCATCTAGTGCAAGTAATCAAATATCATAAGAAATCAAAATCTCTCTCTCTCTGCCCTCAAATCCTCTCTCTTCCCTCATCACTGTATCTCTATCTAAAACTATGTTACTATATCACTCCCTTTCTTCTTCTCTCTCCTTCTCTCCCCCCTTGTCTCTATTACTCTGTCTATGTCTCTTTATCTACCCCCTAAAAATACACACTCTCTCTTCATCTCTCCCTTGTCATTCCCTCTCTCTCCACTTCTCACTCTCTACGTCTTTCTTCTTCTCTCCCCATCCAAATCTGTCTCTCTATCCCTCCCTCTCTCTCCTCCTTTCATCCTTCCTCGCTCTCCCCTTCACTCTCTCTCTCTCTCTCTCTCTCTCTCTCTCTCTCTCTCTCGCTACCCTCCAATCCTTTCTCCTTCTCCTTGTCTCTCTTGCTATCCAATATTATTAGGTTTAATTACTATAACACAAAAATCGTTCTACATTGTTAATAATTTTTTGTGCTTACACTGAAATCATTACACACTATAAATTGAATGACTTTAAAACTAATGTACCAATCATACATCCAATTACATCAAATCAGAAATCAACATATACATTGAAATCAATGCCTCTAATGCAAGAAATAAAATAAGATTATAAAACAACATCTACGCAGAAATAAATGCATCTTATGAAAGTAATCAAATAGGACTAGAAATCAACATCTAGACTCAAACCAATGCATCTAGTGCAAGTAAGAAAATAGGATTAGAAAACAATATATACACTAAAATCAATGCATCTAGTGCAAGTAATCAAATAGAATTATAAATCACCATCTACACTAAAATGAATTCATTTAGTGCAAGCAATCAAATAGGATTAGAAATCATTTATATTGAAATAAATGCATATAGTGTAAGCAATCAAATATAATTATAAATCAACATCTACATTGAAATTAATGCATCAAATGCAAGCAGTAAAATATGATTAGAAATCACCATCTACACTGAAATCAATGCCTTTAGTGCAAGAAATCACATAGTATTAGAAACCATATACATTGAAATCAATGCATTTAGTGCAAGTAATCAAATATCATTAGAAATCAAAATCTCTCTCTCTCTGCCCTCAAATCCTCTCTCTTCCCTCATCACTCTATCTCTATCTAAAACTATGTTACTATATCACTCCCTTTCTTCTTTTCTCTCCTTCTCTCCCCCCTTATCTCCATCACTCTGTCTATGTCTCTTTATCTACCCCCTAAACATACACACTCTCTCTTCATCTCTCCCTTGTCACCCCATCTCTCTTTACTTCTCACTCTCTACGCCTTTCTTCTTCTCTCCCCATCCAACTCTGTCTCTCTATCCCTCCCTCTCTCTCCTCCTCTCATCCTTCCTCGCTATCCCCTTCTCTCCTCTCTCTCTCTCTCTCTCTACCCTCTAATCCTTTCTCCTTCTCCTTGTCTCTCTTGCTAGCTAATATTATTAGGTTTAATTACTATAACACAAAAATCGTTCTACATTGTCAATAATTTTTAGTGCTTACACTGAAATCACTGCACACTATAAATTGAATGAATTTAAAACTAATGTACCAATCATACATCCAATTACATCAAATTAGAAATCAACATATACATTGAAATCAATGCATATAATGTAAGAAATAAAATAAGATTATAAAACAAAATCTACACAGAAATCAATGCATCTTATGAAAGTAATCAAATAGGACTAGAAATCAGCGTCTACACTCAAACCAATGCATCTAGTGCAAGTAAGAAAATAGGATTAGAAAACAGCATATACACTAAAATCAATGCATCTAGTGCAAGTAATCAAATAGAATTATAAATCACCATCTACACTAAAATGAATTCATTTAGTGCAAGAAATCAAATAGGATTAGAAGTCATTTATATTGAAATAAATGCATATAGTGTAAGCAATCAAATATAATTATAAATCAACATCTACATTGAAATTAATGAATCAAGTGCAAGCAATAAACTATGATTAGAAATCACCATCTACACTGAAATCAATGCCTTTAGTGCAAGCAATCACATAGTATTAGAAACCATATACATTGAAATCAATACATTTAGTGCAAGTAATCAGATATCATTAGAAATCAAAATCTCTCTCTCTCTCTGCCCTCAAATCCTCTCTCTTCCCTCATCACTCTATCTCTATCTAAAACAATGTTACTATATCACTCCCTTTCTTCTTTTCTCTCCTTCTCTCCCCCCTTATCTCCATTACTCTGTCTATGTCTCTTTATCTACCCCCTAAACATACACACTCTCTCTTCATCTCTCCCTTCTCACCCCCTCTCTCTCCACTTCTCACTCTCTACGCCTTTCCTCTTCTCTCCCCATCCAACTCTATCTCTCTATCCCTTCCTCTCTCTCCTCCTCTCATCCTTCCTCGCTATCCCCTTCTCTCCTCTCTCTCTCTCTCTCTCTACCCTCCAATCCTTTCTCCTTCTCCTTGTCTCTCTTGTTCATACCTTGTCTCTCTTGCTATCTAATATTATTAGCTTTAATTATCATAACACAAAAATCGTTCTACATTGTCAACAATTTTTTGTGCTTACACTAAAATCACTGCACACTATAAATTCAATGAATTTAAAGCTAATGTACCAATCATACATCCAATTACCTCAAATCAGAAATCAACATATACATTAAAATCAATCCATCTAATGCAAGAAATCAAATAAGATTATAAAACAACATCTACACAGAAATCAATGCATCTTATGAAAGTAATCAAATAGGACTAGAAATCAACATCTACACTCAAACCAATGCATCTAGTGTGATGCCAAGATTCTACTATAAAGTAGACCCTAGCATATAATATCGTGCGTGCTTCCTTCTTCACCAAAATACTTAAGAAAACTCTTCATTAAAACTACATTTGATTCAGCTTAAAATGTAAACAAAGAAAAGAGAGCCATACGAACAAAAATACTTATATATAATAATACAAGAAAATTACTTGGCCGAATATTACAATGGATGGCCTTTCGGCTCTTGGCCCTTTACAAAAGCTCTCAAACCATCTCTCTCTCTCTGTATTCCTCACTGTTTCCATCCTCACACACTCCTCATATTTATACATAATAATGAATTTATTCCAATCCATAATTTCCTCCACACAAATCTCAAATAAAATCTAAATTAGATTTATCCCTTTTTTGGACTCAACTAAGTCCCGTTTAAGGAATTCTTAATCCCTAGATTATCTACCTAATTCAACTCCACTCATATCCTTAATTTATTAAAAGAATAGTTACAATAATCCTCACTTACAATTTTCTCTCTTAATTTATTAAAATGAGCACAATAATTTATAAAATAGTTAAAAAACCTCACCCCCTAAATCACACAAATGAATAACGAAAATTAAGCTTGATTCTCCTGCATCATAGTGCAAGTAAGAAAATAGGACTAGAAAACAAAATATACACTAAAATCAATGCATCTAGTGAAAGCAATCAAATAGAATTATAAATCACCATCTACACTGAAATGAATTCATTTAGTGAAAGCAATAAAATAGGATTAGAAATCATTTGTATTGAAATAAATGCATATAGTGTAAGCAATCAAATATAATTATAAATCAACATCTACATTGAAATTAATGCATCATGTACATAAATCAAATATGATTAGAAATCACCATCTACACCGAAATCAATGCCTAGGGGCAATCAAACAGAATTAGAAACCATATACATCGAAATCAATGAATCTAGTGAAAAAAACAATCAAATATCATTATAAATAAAAATATCTCTCTCTCGCCCTCAAATCCTCTCTCTTCCCCACATCACTCTATCTCTGCCTAAATTTGTTATCATATCACTCTCTTTCTCGCTCCTCTCTCTCCCACCCGTTCCCCCATTACTCCGTTTGTTCCCTTTATATAACCCCTAAACATACACACTCTCTCTTCATCTCTCCCTTGTCACTCCCTCTCTCTCCACATCTCACTCTCTTGTCTTTCTTCTTCTCTACCCCTCCAAATCCGTCTCTATATCCCTCCCTCTCTCTCCTTCTCTCATCCTTCCTCGCTCTCCCTTTTTCTCCTACCTCCCTCTCTCTCTCTCTCTCTCTACCCTCCAATCCTTTCTCCTTCTCCTTGTCTCTCTTTCTCATACCTTGTCTCTCTTTCTCTCCAATATTATTAGGTTTAATTACTATAACAAAAAAATCGTTTTACATTGTGAACAATTTTTTGTGCTTACACTGAAATAAATGCACACTATTAATCTAATGTATTTAAAACTAATGTACCATCATACATCCAATTAAATCAAATCAGAAAGAAACATATACACTGAAATCAATGCATCTAATGCAAGAAATCAAATAAGATTAGAAAACAACATCTACACAGAAATCAATGCATCTATACCAAGTAATAAAATAGGACTAGAAATCAACATGTATAGTCAAATCAATGCATCTAGTGCAAGTAAGAAAATAGGATTAGGAACCAACATATATACTAAAATCAATGCATCTAGTGCAAGCAATCAAATAGAATTATAAATCATCATCTACACTGAAATGAATGCATTTAGTGCAAGGAATCAAATAGAATTAGAAATCATTTATATTGAAATAAATACATATAGTGTATGCAATCAAATATAATTATAAATCAGCATCTACATTGAAATTAATTAATCAAGTGCAAGTAATCAAATATGATAAGAAATCCACATCTACACTGAGATCAATGCATTTAGTGCAAGCAATAAAATAGAATTATAAACCATATACATTGAAATCAATGCATCTAGTGCAAGTAATATAATATCATTAGAAATCAAAATCTCTCTCTCTCTCTCTCTCTATCCTAAAATCCTCTCTCTTCCACCATCACTCTATCTCTGTCTCCAACTATGTTACTATGTCATTCCCTTTTTCTTCTCTCTCCTTCTCTCCCCCCTTGTCTCTATTACTCTGTCTATGTCTCTTTATCTACCCCCTAAACATACACACACTCTCTTCATCTCTCCCTTGTCACTCCCTCTCTCTCCACTTCCCACTCTCTATGTATTTCTTCTTCTCTCCAATATTATTAGGTTTAGTTACTATAACGCAAAAATCATTCTACATTGTCAATAATTTTTTGTGCTTACACTAAAATCAATGCACACTATTAATCCAATGAATTTAAAACTAATTTACAATCATACATCCAATTACATCAAATCATAAATCAACATATACACTGAAATCAATGCAACTAATGCAAGAAATGAAATAAGATTAGAAAACAACATCTACATATAAATCAATGCATCTAATGCAAGTAACCAAATAGGACTGGAAATCAACATCTACACTCAAATCAATGCATATAGTGCAAGTAAGAAAATAGGATTAGAAACCAACATATACACTAAAATCAATGCATCTAGTGCAAGCAATCAAATAGAGTTATAAATCACCATCTACACTGAAATGAATGCATATAGTGCAAGCAATCAAATAGAATTATAAATCACCATCTAAACTGAAATGAATGCATTTAGTGCAAGCGATCAAATAGGATTAGAAATAATTTATATTGAAATACATGCATATAGTGTAAGAAATCAAATATAATTATAAATCAACATCTACATTGAAATTATTTCATCAAGTGCAAGCAATCAAATATGATTATAAATCACCATCTACACTAAAATCAGTGCCTTTAGTGCATGCAATCAAATAGAATTAGAAACCATATACATTGAAATCAATACATCTAGTACTGGTAATCAAATATCATTAGAAATAAAAATCTCTCTCTCTCTCTCTCTGTCTGCCCTCAAATCCTCTCTCTTCCCCCATCAGTCTATCTCCGTCTCAAACTATGTTACTATATCACTCCCTTTCTTCTTCTCTCTCCTTCTCTCCCCCCTTGTCTCCATTAATCTATCTATGTCTCTTTATCTCACCCCTAAACATACACACCCTCTCTTCATCTCATCCTTGTCATTCCCTCTCTCACAACTTCTCACTCTCTATGTATTTCTTCTTCTCTCCTCCTCCAACTCCATCTCTCTTTCCCTCCCTCTCTCTCCTCCTCCCATCCTTCCTCCCTCTCCTTTTCTTTCCTTCCTCCCTCTTTCTCTCTCTCTCTCTACCCTCCAATCCTTTCTCCTCCTCCTTATCTCTCTTGCTCATATCTTGTATCTCTTGTTGTCCAATATTATTAGGTTTAATTACTATAACACAAATATCGTTCTACATTGTCAATAATTTTTTTTGCTTACACTGAAATCAACGCACAATATTAATACAATGACTTTAAAACTAATGTACAATCATACATCCAATTACATCAAATCAAAAATCAACATATACACTGAAATCTATGCATCTAATGCAAGAAATCAAATAGGATTAGAAAACAAAATCTACAGATAAATCAATGCATCTAATGCAAGTCATCAAATAGGATTAGGAATCAACATCTACACTCAAATCAATGCATCTAGTGCAAGTAAAAAAATATGATTAGAAACCAAAATATACACTAAAATCAATGCATCTAGTGCAAGAAATCGAATACGATTATAAATCACCATCTACACTGAAAGCAATGCATTTAGTGCAAGAAATCAAATATGATTAGAAATCATTTATATTGAAATAAAGGCATATAGTGTAAGAAATCAAATATAATTATAAATCAACATCTACATTTAAATTAATGCATCTAGTGCAAGCAATCAAACTGGATTAGAAATCACCATCTACACTGAAATAAATGAATTTAGTGCAAGCAATCAAATAGAATTAGAAATCATCTACATTGAAATCAATGCATCTAGTGCAAGTAATCAAATATCGTTAGAAATCAAAATCTACACTAAAATCAATGCATCTAGTGAAAGCAATCAAATATGATTAGAAATCACCATCAACACTTAAATTAATGCATCTATTGTAAGAAATATTCTTCCTTCTCTCCCCCCCATATATATCTATGTGCCCCTCCATCTCTCATTCTTTGTCTCTTTATCTCACCCCCACAAACACAAAAACACTCTCACTCCATATTTATCAATTATCTCTTTGTCCCTCCCTCCTTGTCTCCATCTATCTCTTCTTTCTCTTCACCTTCCATCTATATCTCTATCTCCCTTTGTCTCTCTATATGAACCGCAAAACATACACTATATTTCTCCAATATATCTATCTATCACTCCCTCCCCCTCTCCCTCCCTCTCTCTCTCTCTTCCCCTTCCCTTCCTCTCCCCCGCTTCTATTTCTCTTCCCTCCTTCTATCCTTTCTTGCTCTCCCTCCATCTTATGTATCGATTATATGAAAAAGAAAGTAAAAATAATAAATCATAAACCATTTAAATATTTAGCTCGAAATCTTGTAGTAAACAACATACCTTGTCTCTCTTTCTCTCCAATATTATTACATTTAATTATTATAACACAAAAATCGTTCTACATTGTCAATAATTTTTTGCGCCTACACTGAAACCAATGAACACTATTAACCCAATGAATTTAAAACTAATGTACCATCATACATCCAATTACATAAAATCAGAAATCAACATCTAAACTAAAATCAATGCATCTAATGTGAGAAATCAAATAAGATTAGAAAACAAAATCTATAGAGAAATCAATGCATCTAATGCAAGTAATCAAATAGTATTAGAAATCAACATCTACACTCAAATCAATGCATCTAGTGCAAGTAATGAAATAGGATTAGAAACAACATATACACTAAAATAAGCATCTTAGTGCAAGCAATCAAATAGAATTATAAATCACTATCTAATCGAAATAAATGAATTTAGTGAAAACAATAAAATAGATTAGAAATTATTTATATTTAAATAAATGGCCATATTAAAAATAAAATCAAATATATTTATAAATCAACATCTACATTGAAATTAATTCATCAAGTGAAAGCAATCAACATGATTATAAATCACCATCTACACTCGAAATCAATGCATTTAGTGAAAGAAATCAAATAGAATTAGAAACCATATACATTGAAATCAATGCATCTAGTGCAAGTAATAAAATATCATTAGAAATAAAAATCTCTCTCTCTCTCTGCCCTCAAATCCTCTCTCATCCCCCATCACTCTATCTTTGTCTCCAACGATGTTACAATATCACTCCTTTTCTTCTTCTCTCTCCTTCTCTCCCCCCTTGTCTCCATTACTCTCTTTATGTCTCTTTATCTCACCCCTAAACATACACACTCTCTCTTTATCTCTCCCTTGTCACTCCCTCTATCTCCACTTCTCACTCTCTACGTCTTTCTTCTTCTCTCCCCATCCAACTTCGTCTCTCTATCCCTCCCTCTCTCTCCTCCTCTCATCCTTCCTCACTCTCCCTTTCTCTCTCTCTCTCTCTCTACTGTCCAATATTTTCTCCTTCTCGTTGTCTCCCTTTCTCATACCTTGTCTCTCTTGCTCTCCAATATTATTAGGTTTAATTACTATAACACCAAAATCGTTTTACATTGTCAATACTTTTTTGTGCTTACACTGAAATCAATGCACACTATTAATACAATGAATTTAAAACTAATGTTCCTATCATACATCCAACTACGTCAAATCAGCAATCAACATATACACTGAAATAAATGCATCTAATGCAAGAAATCAAAGAATATTAGAAAACAACATCTACACAGAAATCAATGCATCTATTCCAAGTAATCAAATAGGACTAGAAATCAAATTCTACACTCCAATCAATGCATCTATTGCAAGTAAGAAAATAGGATTAGAAACCAACATATACACTAAAATCAATGGATCTAGTGCAAGCAATCAAATAGAAATATAAATAATCATCTACACCGATTAATAGAATGTATTTTAGTGCAAGAAATTAGATTAGAAATCATTTATATTGAAATAAATGAATATAGTGTAAGAAATCAAATATAATTATAATTCAATATCTACATTAAAATTAATGCATTAAGTGCAAGATATCAAATATTATTAGAAATCACCATCTACACTGAAATCAACGCATTTATTGCAAGCAATCAAATAGAATTAGAAACCATATACATTGAAATCGATGCATCTAGTGCAAGTAATCGCATATCATTATAAATCAAAATCTCTCTCTCTCTCTCTCTCTCTCTGCCCTCAAATCCTCTCTCTTATGCCATCACTCTATCTATGTCTCCAACTATGTTACTATATCACTCCCTTTTTTCTTCTCTCTCCTTATTTGCCCCCTTGTCTCCATTACTTTGTCTATGTATCTTTATCTCACCCCTAAACATACACACTCTCTCGTCATTTCTCCCTTGTGACTCCCTCTCTCTCCACTTCTCACTATCTATGTCTTTCTTCTTCTCTCCCCCTCCAACTCCATCTCTCTATCCCTCCCTCTCTCTCCTCCTCTCATCCTTCCTCGCTCTCCATTTCTCTCCTACCTCTCTCTCTCTCTGTCTACCCCTCCAATCCTTTCTCCTTCTCCTTGTCTCTCTTTCTCATACCTTATCTCTCTTGCTATCCAATATTATTAGGTTTAATTACTATAACCGAAAATCATTCTACGTTGTCAATAATTTTTTGTGCTTACACTAAAATCAATGCACACTATTAATCCAATCACTTTAAAACTAATGTACCATCATACATCCAATTACATCAAATTAGAAATCAACATATACATTGAATTCAATGCATCTAATGCAAGAAATGAAATAAGATTAGAAAAAACATCTACACAGAAATCGATCCATCTTATGAAAGTAATCAAATAGGACTAGAAATCAACATCTACACTCAAATCAATTCATCTAGCGCAAGTGAAAAAATAGGATTAGAAACCAACATATACACTAAAATCAATGCATCTAGTGCAAGGAATCAAATAGAATTATAAATCACCATCTACATTGAAATGAATGCATTTAGGGCAAGCAATCAAATAGGATTAAAAATTATTATATTGAAATAAATGCATATATTGTAGGCAATCAAATATAATTATAAATGAACAACTACATTGAAATTAATGCATCAAGTGCAAGAAATCAAATATGATTAGAAATTAATCTACATTGAAATCAATGTATTTAGTGCAAGAAATCAAATAGAGTTAGAAACCATATACAGTGAAATCAATGCATCTAGTGCAAGTAATCAAATATAATTAGAAATAAATCTCTCTCTCTCTCTCTCTCTCTCTCTCTCTCTCTCTCTCTCTCTCTCTCCACCCTCAAATCCTCTCTCTTCCCCCATCACTCTATCTTTGTCTGCAACTATGTTACTATATCACTCCCTTTCTTCTCCTCTCCCCCCTTGTCTCCATTACTTCTATCTATGTATCTTTATCTCACCCCTAAACATACACACTCTCTCTTCATCTCTCCCTTGTCACTCCCTCTTTCTCCACTTCTCACTCTCTATGCATTTATTCTTCTCTCCCCCTCCAACTCCGTCTCTATATCCCTTCCTCTCTCTCCTCTCATCCTTCCTCACTCTCCCTTTCTCTCCTACCCCGCTCTCTCTCTCTCTCTCTCTCTCTCTCTCTCTCTCTCTCTACCCTCCAATCCTTTCTCCTTCTCCATGTCTCTCTTTCTCATACCTTGTCTCTCTTGTTCTCTAATATTATTAGGTTTAATTACTGTAACATAAAAATTGTTCTACATTGTCAATACTTTTTTGTGCTTACACTAAAATCAATGCACACTATTAATCCAATGACTTTAAAACTAATGTACCATCATACATCCAATTACATAAAATCATAAATCAACATATACACTGAAATCAGTGCATCTAATGCAAGAAATCAAATAATATTAGAAAAAAACATATACACAGAAATTAATGCATCTAATGCAAGTAACCAAAATGGACAAGAAATCAACATCTACACTCAAATCAATGCATCTAGTGCAAGTAAGAAAATAGGATTAGAAACCAACATATACACTCAAATCAATGCATCTAGTGCAAGCAATAAATAGAATTATAAATCACCATCTACACTGAAATGAATGCATTTAGTGCAAGCAACCAAATAGGATTAGAAATCATTTATATTGAAATAAATGCATATAGTGTAAGCAATAAAATATAATTATAAATCAACATCTACATTGAAATTAATGCATCAAGTGCAAGCAATCAAATATGATTAGAAATCACCATCTACACTGAAATCAATGTGTTAGCACTCTGTAATTTATGAAGGCCGGAGACTGTGTTGAGATTCAACAAGATGATGAGCCTAGTGAAAATTAAGCACCTTCACTAAGTGGGGCCCGCAGGCTATTTTTAGGTGTATCTCTATTTTTATAATGGTGAGCATATTCTAAAATTAGCAGGATGATGATTGTAGATGGTTGAGAAAATTTTATCTTTGGATGAATTTCTATATTTAAAAGATGGTCGAAGTCTATTTATAGATCGCTAATCTGAAAATAGGATGCATGTCGATTATTATTAGCCCTTAATAATAATCAGACAATAAATAGTAACTTATTCTCTTGGAGCACTTTATTTCAGTGAACAGATGTGGCACATCAGTGGGCTGAAGGAATTATGAAATTCCTAGGGTGGATGGTGACTCATGCATGGAGGACTCCGTTATAACTAATAGTGGCAAGTTGTAATAGAGTTGGAAGAGTAGTTATGTGAGTTGTTATTTAGTTTAACTCGGTTAAGTGAGTTAAACTCAGTTGTGCTAGTTGTAACTGAACATACACTAGTGAAAGAAGAGTGAATTAATTATTTAATTAATTCACAAGTAATATCTTACTTGCAATTGACCAAATACAGCAATTAACTAATTGCATGTCAGATCCAGTGGAGACGTAGTGGAGAGATAAGTGAAAGGGTGTGTTTGACTATCAGTTGTGACTATAGTGATGCATTCAATGCATCTACACAGAAATTGGAGATGCCAATGAGTATTGCGTAGTGCAAGCAAGGCAAGATCGAATTCATTTAGGGATCTTCTTTAGCAGGGATTGTGCAGTGGAGGCAGGCTTTTAGGAGGCAAGAAATTGGTGCATAGATATGCAAATTTCTCCATGGAAATGTGTAATGATTGTATATTGTAGTGAGAGCTCTATGAAAAATTCTGGCAAATATTTTTTAAAATCTAGGTTATAGTCATTCAACTTCAGTATTTTGGGTGCCTTAAGGGTTTTTGATGGTGCTGAATTCATTTCCACCATAAAAAATGTAATTCAAACACTCCAACTACCTGATTTTTTTTATTTTTTTTACTGGATTCCGGCAAAAAATTTCCGTTTGGGCTATTCTGTTGCATCGGTAGACAACTCCTCATACCTTGTCTCTCTTGCTCTCCAATATTAATAAGTTTAATTGCTATAACACAAAAATAAATGTACATTGTCAATAATTTTTGTGCTTACACTAAATTCAGTGCACATTATTAATCCAATGAATTTAAAATTTATGTACCATCATACATCTAATTACATCAAATCAAAAATCATCATACACACTGAAATGAATGCATCTAACACAAGAAATCAAATAGGATTAGAAAACAACATCGACGCTGAAATCATTGCATCTAATGAAAGAAATCAAATAGGATTAGAAATAAACATCTACCCTCAAATAAATGCATCTAGTGCAAGTAAGAAAATAGGATTAGAAACCAACATCTACACCAAAATCAATGCATCCACTGCAAGTAAATAGGATTAGAAAACCAACATCTACACTAAAATCAATGCATCTAGTGCAAGAAACCAAATAGGATTATAAATCACCATCTACACTTAAATCAATGCATTTAGTGAACGTAATCAAATAGGATTAGAATTCATCTATATTGAAATCAATGCATCTAGTGTAAGAAATCAAATATAATTAGAAATTAACATCTACATTGAAATTAATGCATCTAGTGCAAGAAATCAAATATGATTAGAAATCACCAACTACATTGAAATTAATGCATTTAGTGCAAGAAATAAAATAGGTTAGAAATAATCTACATTGAAATCAATGCATCTAGTGCAAGTAATCAAATATCATTAGAAATCAACACCTACACTAAAATAAATGCATCTAGTGCAAACAATCAAATAGGATTAGAAATTACCATCTACACTGAAATCAATGCATCTATTGCAAGAAATATTCTCCCCTCTCTCCCCCCTATATATATCTATATGTCCCTCCATCTCTCATTATTTATCTCTTTATCTCACCTCCCCAAACACACATGCTCTCTCACTCCATATCTATCAATCTCTTTGTCCCTCACTCCCTGTCTCCCTCTATATATTATTTCTCTTCAACTTCCATCTATATTTCTGTCTCCCTCTGTCTCTCTATATCAACCCCAAAACATACAATTTCTTTCTCCAATATATCTATCTATCACTCCCTCCTCCTCCTCCTCCTCCTCCTCCTCCCCCTCCTCCTCTCTCTCTCTCTCTCTCTCTCTCTCTTCCCCTCCCCCCCCCTCTCCATCGCTTCTATCTCCATTCCCTCCTGTTATCCACTCTCTCATTCTTCCTTGCCACTCCATCTCTCTCTATCTGCTCCTTTAACTCTCTGTGTCTTTCTTCTTACCTCACTCTCTCTCCCCTCCATCTCCATCTCTCTTTCCCTACATCTCTACACTCTCTCTCTTTCTTTGTCACCTGCCTCTCTCTCTCTCTCTCTCTCTCTCTCTCTCTCTCTCTCTCTCTTCACTTCCTAACTTTGTTACTATATGCCTCTCTCTCTCCTTCTTTTCCTTCTTCTCTCCATCTCTCCTTCTTTGTCTCTTATCTCACCCACAAACATACACACTATCTCTCCATGTCTCCCTTGTCACTCCCTCTCTCTCTCCCCACTTCTCACTGTCTATGTATTTCTTCTTCCCTGCCTCTTTCCCCGTCAAATTCCATCTCTCTATCCCTTCATCTCTCTCTCTCTCTCTCTATCTCCCCTACAATCCTCTCTCTTCCCCCATCACCCTATCTCTCTCTCTCTCTATCTCCCCTACAATCCTCTCTCTTCCCCCATCAGTCTCTCTCTCTCTCTTTCTCAACTACAATCCTCTCTCTTCCCCCAACACTCTCTTCCTCTCTCTCCCTTTCTCTCATTCCTCCCTCTATCTGCCCCCCCCCCACCCCCCCCCAACACCTCTCTCTCTCTCTCTCTCTCTCTGAAATCCTCTCTCTTCCCCCATCACTCTATCTCTCTCCAACTATGTTACTATATCCTTCCCTTTCTTCTTCTCTCTCCTTCTCCCCCCCCCTCCCCCCTTTGTCTCCATCACTCCTTCTATGTCTCTTTATCTCACCCATATACATACACACTCTCTCTCCATCTCTCCCTTGTCACTCCATCTCTCTCCACTTCTCGCTCTCTATATCTTTCTTCTTCCCTCCCTCTCTCCCCCTTCAAATCCATCTCTCTATCCCTCCCTCTCTCCTCCTCCGCTCATCCTTCATTTATCTCCCTTTCTCTCCTACCTCCCTTTCTCTTCCCCCTTTTTTGTCTCTCTCTCTCTCTCTGCCCTCCAATAATCTCTCCTTCCCCCTCCCTCTCTTCTTTTATCTCTCCCACCTCCATCGTTATGTCTCCCTCTCCCTCTCTTACCCTTCTCTACCTCTCTCACCCCTCTCTCCCTCTCTCTCTTCATTCCTCCTCTCCCATCTCCTTCAGTTTATCTTCATCTCTCCCTTCTCACTCCCCATATTTATCCACCTCTATCATATGTCTTTGTTCTTCCCTACCACATATATGTAGAGTTAATATATCTATCATGATATATTCATATATATTATAATATAACAAATTTAATATTGTATTAATCTAAAATTATTAAATTTAATAATATTAATATTATAATATATTAACATGAATATTAGATTTAATAATAATAATATTATTATTATAATTATTATTTCAATATTAATGTAAGGGTTAACAATAATTTTGTTTGCATGGTATTAATAATAATTTGGTCCATGGTATTTGACCCATAGGCTTCATATATAATTAGATGTTGATTTCTATCCTATTTGATATATTTTTATTTATTTACCTCACCTCTTTTTTTTCACAAAGGAAAAATTCGTAATCTTTCATTAAGTAGAAAAATTACGTGTTAAATTTTACTAATATTGTCGAGTAGCATCTATTTGCATACATCATAGATAGGTATGAGCTAATTTTTACATAATAGTAATTCAGAATCGACAAATAAGTTCGGTGCATAACTTATTGGATCTGAATGAGTCAATATGAGGAAAAGAAAATATATAATATGTACATATGTAGCTGCGGAATAATAAAAAAAACCATACAAAAAGGATCTCCAAATGAGATGGATCAAATATTGTTGTCATGTACCAACAACATCAAAAACCTGTGGGTCTTCAATGAATGGCCTATGAAAAAACCTGTAAATCTAGTCGCCATTAAATTCCGTGATGTACCAGGTACCCCAGATCAGCTCCAAGGCTTCTTTGGATAGTTTGTCTACCACTTTATTCCGAGTCCTATAAATATGATTGACAGAAATGAAGTCAAAATGTAGTTTGAGGACATGAAATTCCCTAAGAAGAGAAATCAGTGTGTGCGTGTAACATTGGGCCTCAGCATTGAACCAGTTGATCACATTTAGGGACTCCCCAAATATCTGAATAAAATTGTAGTTTTTATCCCGGGCAAAGATCAAGAGAAGTCTCAAGGTTTGTAGTTCGGCGAAGTTGTTCGAACCGGGTCCTAGACCCATCTTGATGTGGAAGTAATGCAGCGTAGATAAATATAGGGTAGGCCCCCCTCCACATCCCTGTTGATTGGATGCGCCATCAAAGTAAGCCCAGTGCTGAGTGTGACCAATAATTTTGGGGGTGTCCATCCGATCAATTTGTTGTTGGACATCATGCGGGATCATGCAGTATGCGGCAAGAATCACATAAGATATGCGCTCTGCATGCACCTATTGTTTCTCAAAAATGCATTTGTTGCGTGAAATCCATAGGTGCCAAGCAATAATCAAAGGGAGGATACGCAACTTAGTGAGATTTGCAGTTGATTGCCACCAAGAAGTCCAGGCCGCCAGAAGTGTAATTCCATTCCAGTGTGTAGAGCATCCCAAACTGTGTATGACCAAGTTCCAGATGGACTGAGTGATATGGAATTCAAGAAAGATGTGCAAAGCATCCTCCACATGATGAAGGCAGAAACAACAACACAAGGGCCCCTGTATTGCTCGGCAGTGGAGTAGATCCATAGTGGGTGCAATATTCTAAAGAGTGCACTAGAATAATAGTTTGTATTTATGTGGTGCATTTAGTTTCCAAAGAGGCCACCACCACCAAATTTTTTCGTGTGGTTCCTTGGGTCTGCAGAGTGTCAAGCAGCCCACCTTTGGGGTGTATATACCCGAATTGGATATGGCCCATATCAGTTGATCCTCATGTGAAGTCAATCAAATGTGTGATGCTTGTAATGCCTGCATGTAATTCGCCCATGCTAGACAACCAATGCGTGGAATATCCAGGTCCACCGCGGATACCCAAGCTTGGGTATGCCAATTTCTGCAGGCCTGATAAGCAATCTGTGCAAGGTGCGAGATTCCCAAATTATCCAAATGCGCCAGAATCAAATCGAGTAGCTTGAAGTAATTCCCACTGCCCGACCAAGAATCTGAACCCACCCGAATGGATGCACCAGAGCAAATTTGCTAGGAAAGCTCACTTTTAATTAATGTAGTAGCCTTTTTGATGGCTTTCCAGATAATGGAGGCTCCAGGCGTGTGAAAAATATGACCTCTGATCTAATCAAGCATGTTAATAGGGGCAATGTACTTGGTAGTAGTGACCTCCCTCCATAGACTGCAGCCAGTAAGCAAGTGCCAACACAATTTAGCAGCCAGAGCTTTTGAGAATAGGTGAATATCTTTGATGCCCCAGCAACCCCACTGTTTCGGAATGTTGATTGGATCCCAAGCAATCCACGCAAATGTTCTATCCATTTCATGATTCCTCCAAAGGAATTTCCTGCAAATGTTTCTGACTCGGTTAGTCACACCAATAGGTATCTAGGCCAGAGACATCCAGTAGACAGGAATGGCTTCGAGTACTGATTTGATGAGGGTCAGACATCCAGCCCAAGATAGCCAACGATGATACCAGACAGTGATTCAGCATTCCACTTTTGCGATGAGCCAGTTCCAATATTTGATCTGATAGTCATTGAGTTTAAGATGGAACCCCAAGTATTTCAATCCCACCTCAATGTTGTTTGGAACATAGTCGAATAAAGCCGAGGTGATACCCTATTCCTGAATAGACAATCGGGTCATGATAATGGTTGATGTATTGTTGTTTGGGATCATACCAGTTGCTCTACAAAAACTTTGAAGAATTTTCTCAAATTGAATAGAATCCTGTCAAGAGCCATCAAGAAATATAAGAACATCATCAACAAATAATAGGTGTGTGAGGTACATAATCTCATTAATTTGGAGTCCATGTAAATCCCCATCCTCTTTGCCCTTTTTGATAAGGACAAATAGCCCTTCCATAACAAGGACAAAAAGTAGGGGTGATAGTGGGCAGCCTTGTCTCAGACCCCGGCCCGCATGAAAAAATTCTGATGCGGTGCCATTTAGGAGGATACTGAAGGTTTCATGGCTAATACAACCCATGATCTAGTTGATGAAAGTGGGGGGAAAGCCAGTGTGAAGGAGGATAAGGTGTAGGTAGCTCTAGTTAACCTGATCAAAAGCCTTTGCGAGGTCAATCTTAAGAATGGTGGATTTGAGATTTTTTGTTTTGATAGAGTGTAGGGCTTCTTGAGCCATACTAATAGCTTCATGAATCTGCATATGGTGTAAAAAAGCAAATTGTTCTTTGGCAATGTGTGCAGATAAAAAGGGTTTGATGCGATTAGCAATAATTTTAGAAATAATTTTATAGATACAATTACAAAGAGATATGGTTCTATAATCCTGAAAACTATTAGGGTGTTCAGTCTTTGGAATGAGGGCAATGAAGGTTGTATTGAATCCATCATAAATTCATCCCTTTACACAGCTGTCTTAAATAGCAAGTAGGAGATCACATCCAATGAGCTTGAAGAAATGAATGAAGAATTCAATGGGCCAGCCATCTGGTCTAGGGCTTTGATCTTTTTTGAACCATTTAAGAACACCCTCAATCTCACCCATGGGACTATTGAGATCCTCCATTTTTTCCAGGTCCACAAATCTGTTGAAGGATATGGTAATCCTCATAATGTCAGGAAGATCATATTGGAGAGGGGCCTGATATAGATTGGAAAAATGTTGAATACCCATATTAGCAAGTTGAGTATGAGTACGAGCCACAAATCCATGATGGTCAGTAAGTTCCCAAATTCTGTTGCCATTTTTCCGGCCATTTGCATGTTGTTGGAAGGATTTTGTATTCTCATCACCCGCCTGGAGCCAGATAACCCTGCTATTGAGCCTCCAATTAGCTTCCTTTTGCTGAAGTAGTTTTTTTCTTGAAGTCTCGAGTGATATGAGGTGCTCCTTTGTGGTGCTAGTTCTAAATCCAAGCAGATCCGGATCATTGAGCTGTGCGATCTCTAGTTCACTTCTATTTAGCTCTGCACGCTCCAGCCTTCTTTTCTCTCGCACCCAATCTATGGTCAGGCCCTTAATCCGATTAAGATTATCATTAATAATTCTGGCCGGTTCCAAATCAGGAAAAAGGGCACAATGCTGCCACTCCTGGACAACCAGATTGTGAAAATCTGGGTCAAGAAGCCATCTGGAATCAAATTTGAAAGGTATACGGGCTCTGTGAGGTCCAAATGCCAATTCAAAAAAGACAGGTGAGTGGTCAGATAGTCCCTCGTGACCCACCCATTGACGAGCAAGATCGAGCCTCTGAAGTAGTGGTTGTTTGATCAAAAATTGATCCAGCCTACGAGCCAAAGCCGCAGCCCCCGTTCTGCGGTTTCTCCAAGTTGGTTAAATTTTGTTCATCTGAATGTCAATTAGGTCAGTTGATTCCAGTGCAGAGCAGAAGAAATCAGCAAGTGGGTTAGGGATAGCATTTGGACCCCAAGATTTAGATATACCCATAGAAAAATTCAAATCACCACCCAATATAGTGAGAGGATTATTGATCAAAGTGCAGTTCACTAATGCATGCCAAAACTCCTCTCTATTAGAACAAGGCCCATAAAAATTAATAAGGGTATAGGTGAGTCCATCGTTGCCATTGTTTATGTCGATCCCAAGAGTACTATGCCTGCTCCAGCAATTGAGCACTCTAGTGGTCTTATTGTTGATACCAATGGCACAGCCGCCCGATCTACCCCGAGCGTCTAGTGTAAAAAATGACCAATTTGGAAGTAGTGAAAGTAGAAAAGAGTTTACTAATATTCCATCCCCCGATGTTTCTTGTAGGAATAGAATATCAATATGTTTTTAAGAAAAAATTTCCTTAAGGGCCAATCTTTTATCGGGGTTGGCCAAACCCCTGCAATTGAATGTCAGGCAGATCATGATGTAACCCCAACAATGGGTCACCTTGCTTTAAGAACCCACAGTATGGAAGATTGAGTGCCATCCGCAACTTCATAATTGGCACGTTTAATGGCTTTTGCCAAATAATATGGTCAACCCCTGGTCTTTGAAGTGGAACAATGAGCCCCAGGACCAATCCCAAGAGAATCACTGGAGGGAGGGAGGGTTAAGGATCGTAGGTAGTAGGAATGTCTAGAAGTAGAGGAGTCCGATTGCTGAGGAGATTGGCTAGAGGACAAATCAGCTGATGTGTAAGGAATGGTGTGTGGAGCCGACTGAGCATGGGTCTGAGCTTGAGTGATAGGCCAGGTAGTAATAGAATGAGGCAGCTCTGGCGCAATATCGATTGATGTAGTCGACGCATTTCCAGATGTCCCCTCCAAAGACATACAAGAGAAAACGATAGGCTCTGTCTGAGTGGCCGCCGAGATAGTTTTATTCTGAAGCGGTACAGAGAAAAACAACTTTGTACAATCCTTGAACAGGTGCCCCACCTCGTGGCATTTCCTACACCTGAATGGAACTCCCTCGTAGTCCAAAGTTTGTTGCCATATCATCCCTCGAAAGAACATGTTGTAAGTGTCATGAAGACCATCCCTAGTGTCCAGAAAGATCGGGATATGAGCCAGAGCTCTATTGCACGTGGTCAAGTAGGAGCGATCATGGTCAAGATAGTGACCAAAATCCTCCCTAATGTTGCGGAAGGTTGTTTCAGTCCAAAATTGGAAAGGAAGGCCAGGGAGACGCATCCAAATGGGCCTGACCCCCGCATTTTTTTTGTTTGGATCAAACAGCGGCGTCCATCGCTTGAGGAGCACGAGATGCATTTCAATATGCCAATACTGGTTAAGGACCTAAGCAATCTGGTCAACAGAGGTGAAGGAGAGTGAGAACCAACCCCGGGCAAGCAGGAGAAATTCCGGAAGTGGCTCAAATATCCCGCCCCAAATCTTCCGAGTCCATTGGATAATTTGTGCAGATCAGTATTTTCGGCCATGAACTCTACCCACAAGAATAGTGGCCGCAGTGTGCTCCAAATCCACCATGATTCTATCTTGCCCAAATATCGATTTCCTACAGAGCTTGTTTTTGGTAATTTTGGGCTTCTTACCCTTGTCAGGACGCCCCAAATGCTGGTCACCTGATCCCTCTGAGTCTGATGATGGGTGCAGAGAGTCAGTAGTATGAGCATCCACCGGAATATTGGTGAAAACCCCCGATGCCGCGACCAGTCCACCAATCTCAACCACTCTGTTGTGTCCAAGGCCACCAATATTCAACTGCTCAAGGGTCTGGGTGGTGGCATTGATATCGGCCAAATCCACCCCCGCAAATGGTATAGAGAGTCCCAATTCCTCCCCCTAAAAACCAGTCGAGCCCAATGGGGAAAGGCCCGAGAGACCATTAGACATCGGGGAGGGAGTAGAAAAACAATTAACAACAGTTGTGTCGCCACGGGGGGAACCAATAGACCCCATGGGGTCAGTCTGAACAGGTACCTCAAATACCACGGCAGGTGCATTCAGTTCCATATCAGCATCTGCCTCTTGCTCGAGGCCCCAGATGTCAACACCGGCCAGTGGGTCTTCAGAGTAATCAACAAGCTCCTCGTAAGCACTCATGTAGTCGAAATGAGTGAACGTCGGTAGGGCGTGAAGAAAACCGATCAGGTAACAATACAAAAGCTGCAAACCCACAATATGACAAGTAGAAAAATGATCAAAAAAAGAGGGCGAAAGTCAGGTAAATCCGGGTTCGAGTTGGGCCCGCAGTCTGTCTCAGATAATGCCGAGCCGCGACCAGATGAAGACCAACAGACAAACAAATGTTGCTCACCCCAATACAAATCGCCCAGCCACACAGCAGTCCCAGTGGGTAACAAGATGGAGCAAGTATGATAGAAAATACCTCAATAGCTCGATGATTGGTCCAATGAAAACAGCAAAAAACGCAGAAACCTGATCATATTCTATTAGTTACCCCAAGTGGGCAGGATATCAATCAATCGCAGGTTCAGAGGCGCCCAAACCAGTGAATATGTTAGGGCTGCCGCCATGGAAATCCGCAGGGTTCAGAACCCTAGCCTCCAAAGTCCATCTCCACGCCATTTCCGAAAGCTACTTGTGAAATTTATTTACCACACCTCTTTTATAAATATAGTATCTAGCCCATGGTATTAATAATAATTTGTCCCATAGGCTTCACATAAATAAAACCTCTTTTTTGAATTTTTGTAAATACAAAGAGGTTTATGGAGTAAATATGATTATTTATTTATTTATTTACCATAATTTTAGTTTATTTATATTTTATTTATTTACCACACCTCTGTAGTAAGTATAAAAAGATATTTTATTTATTTACCATACCTCTAGTTTATTTATATTTATATTTATTTACCATATCTCTTTTGGAGTAAGTATAAAAAAAGGTTTTATTTATTCACCATACCTCTGGTTTATTTATATTTGTATTTATAGATCATATCTCTTTTTTGAATGTTCCCAAAACTCTTCATATTTTAAATTTATATTATTTCAATTTATTTTTAATTGTTTATTTATATGGTTATATAAGTTATTGTTTAAGTCAACATTATTTAGATTTTATTTTTTAAATTTTCTTTCGTTTTTTTATTTTGACTTTCAACATACTTACACTTCTCCCCATACTAAAGCTTCTAAACACAATTAATATAAAATCATCACAATTAAATTCTGTTATACATAAGATATAATAAATTAATTCGAAAATATCTTAAGTTTGAATTTATTACTGAATATTCAGAAATAAAAAAATTTTAAAAATATTTAACCCGACATCACATTATTATGTGAAATAAAACAATCCACTTTAAAACAGCCTACCACTCACCACCAACGGCACCTTGCCACCTACCGTTATAATATAATGAATTTCGCTAGTGACCACTAAAGTTGTTATTAATATAATTTAACCTCTGACCAAGCGGAAAGTTGTACCGTTGTAATGATGTAACAATTTTGTAATAATGGTTTAAGCACCATTGGACATCAAGTCAACCCCAAATCTCTCACTTTGTATGTCACGTGTATTCCACAAATACACTGTTAATAAAATTAAGTCAAGCATGTCATGTTCTGTTCCAGAAGCACACATTAGAAAAAAACTTTGACTCCAGCCTTTGGACTTCGAATTTTTATGTCTAAATCCAATAGTAATGTCCTTTATTTGCGCCTTCTGATCTGGATGCTTTTTGACTTTTGCATTTGACTTGGTGCTGTTCTTTAATTAAATTCCTACAACCATTTGACTTGGTGAGAAACCCTAACTAATTAATTTCCTACAAACACCAACGATAATGGGTATATCAGATTCTGCGACCCCTTACATGAGTCTGGCTCTCTATAAAATATCTCAACTATCAACTTGACACTAATGTGCTCGATTTGAAGATTTCATAATGGCAGCTTACATCGACGTCCGTGCCAAAAATTTGTCGCAAAGATGCTTTGGATTTGTTATTACTCTCCTGGTTTTCACGTCTTCTCTAGGTACATTACATGAACCTCAATCTCAATTTATTCTCAGTTTACTAAAAGTTAGAAGTTTCTTTTCAATTATGATTTTCGTAAAGCTTTCAAGTTTCAACTTCTCACATATGAATGTCAACTGAATATCTTATTTCCACCATTCATCTCTGTAGCTTATGGAAGGAAGATATTAGAAGCGAGCAGTCTTACCAACAACACGGCGCAGAAGTACCATTCTGTAAATTTGGGAGGGTGGCTCAATATTGAAGGATGGATCAAGCCGTCGCTTTTTGATGGGATTCCTCACAAGGATCTGCTGGTATTCGTTTTGTTGTGCTTTCACTGGATTTTGCAATTCCCTCGGGCATAGAGCATAGATTCATTTTAAATACAGATTTAGCATTTTTATTTTGGTCTAATCAAAATTTCAATTTTGATGAAAGAAAGACACGATTACTTGGCTCCCAAAAACTACCCACTGGACTGTAGAATAAGCTTCACTCAATCTGGAGTTGTTTATTCTTAATTAGATTTTAATGTTTTGTTTCTGGAGTTGTTTATTCTTAATTAGGTTTTAATGTCTGATTTTGTCAGGATGGGACGCAGATCCAGTTAAAATCGATGAAACTGGGAACCTACGTGGTTGCAGAAGATGGAGGGGGGACAATCATGGCAGTAAACAGAACTAATCCCTCCGGATGGGAAACTTTCAGCGTATGTGTTTGTTGACAAATTTGTGCTCCTACTGTTTGTTTCTTTGATGATGAATTCTGAAAGCGACTTGTACTGTTGCAGTTATGGCGTGTGAGAGATGGCTACTACCAACTTAGAGTCTTCAACAAGCAGTTTGTAGGAGCCGATAATGGAGGAGGGGGTATTGTGAAGGCCGTAGCCACCACACCTAACAACTCAGAAACATTTCAGATCATTAGAAACCCGGCCAATCCCAATAGTGTACATATCAAAAGCTTCAATGGAATGTGCATGCAGGTATGTTATCAGAGATTTCAAGGATCGCCATCTTCAATGACTTTTGCAAGGGGATATATATATATATATATGTTCAATTGATTTAACCATGTGCCAAAAGCATCTTATAGATAGGAAGTTCACAAGGGACGGGTCTAAATTTGATAGAGTCAAACAAAATAACTGATGGGCATAAATTTCAGATTCATATTCAACATTAACCTGATATATATATTTTTCTTAATATTCGACACACGCAGGCACAATCTAAAGATCAGCTGACTGCCGATTTCGAAGGGGAGCCCGGTTGGGACGACGATAATGCTGCAACTTTCGGGATGACCATCGTAAGGACGTTGCAGGGGGAGTTTCAAATCTCAAACGGTTATGGACCCGAGAAAGCTACACAAGTCTTGAATGTAATAGGCAATTCCTACTAAACCATCTTACTCTACTCTGTTGAGAAATACTACCAAATGGGGCTTCTCATGATTTGACTTTTTGTACTCTCAGGAACATCGAAGCACTTTCATTACAGAGGGTGATTTTGTTTTCATGTCCAAGCACGGGATAAATGCTGCCAGAGTTCCAGTTGGATGGTGGATTGCTAGTGATCCAAAACCTCCTGCTCCTTTTGTTGGAGGATCTCTAGCTTGTCTCGACAAAGCCTTCTCGTGGGCACAGTAAGTGAAAACTGGCCACAATTTTATATCATATAAATAGAAAACAAACAGAAGCCAAGATAATGGACTATATATATAGCTTAATTGACTTTGTGGAAACCATGGTGCAGGAAGCACGGCATTAAGGTGATTATCGATCTCCATGGTGCTCCAGACTCACAAAATGGCTATGAGCACAGCGGCACCAGAGATGGATTTATAGAATGGCCTGAGTCGCAAGAGAACATCGACAAGAGTCTATCTGTCATTGATTTTCTTGCTGCGAGGTACAACAACTTCCTATTGCAGTAATTCATTTCGATAGATTTTGACATGGCATAACAAAAAATGCTACATAGAATAACTATATTTCTGGATATAGTAGGAAAAAGACACTTTTTTTCAATCAATCATTTCGATAGCAAACTTAAAAAAATTGCTTGTGTAATTGACAGATATGCTCCACACCCTGCCCTTTTGGGCATTGAACTATTGAATGAGCCACTGTCTCCTGGAGTAAGCTTGAATAATTTGACTGATTACTACTCACGGGGTTACGACATCGTTCGAAAGTATTCGTCCTCGGCTTATGTGATAATGTGCAACAGAATCGGCCCTGCTGATCCAAAGGAGTTGTTTCAAATGAACAACGGCTTATCACGCACCGTTGTGGATGTGCATTACTACAATCTCTTCGATGATGCCACTTTCAAAAATATGACGGTTCAGCAGAACATCGACTATATCAAAACCACAAGAGCTCAAACTCTGCAGAGCCTCGTCTCGGCCAATGGTCCTCTCATTTTTGTTGGTAAATATGAAAAATCCGTGCATTTAACTGCTTTAGTGCAGCCCTCCCATGAATTTAATCATGCACTAGTATCATTCTTTCCATATACAAAAGGGGCAAAATTGTGTTACATAACTATTTGTGATTTTATGTAGGGGAATGGGTGGACGAATGGGACCTGAACAATGCGACACAGTCGGATTATCAAAGGTACGGAAATGCACAGTTACAAGTATACGGTGAAGCTTCTTTCGGATGGGCATATTGGACGCTAAGACACATTGGTAGCAGGCACTGGGATTTGGAATGGATGGTGAAAAATCAGTACCTTCTATTGCCTGCATCAAACCAAAGTTAAATTTTTGCTACCTGTGAATAGATCAATAAGTGATATTTTATTATATAAGTAAGTCGATGAATAAGTTTGATGGGAGAATAAGTAGCTGCAACAGTAGATTGAGTGAAATAATGGTACAATCCATAGCCAAAACGCTGGGATCATATATATCCATGGATGGATCTTAAAGATATAATGTAATTTGTAATACATATCCGATTTAATCTGAAGAATTTCGAGGACTCTGCATATATTTTTTTATTTCTAAATTATTTTGAGAGTGTAAAATATAATAGGTTATTTTTTATTGTTTAAATTGTATTTTTAATACTAAATATACTATATATAATACAAAATAAACATTTTAATTATAAAAAATTATATTTTTAAAATTTTATAAACTGTAAAATAGAATATGTTATTTTTTATTGTTTAAGTTATATTTTTAATGTTAAATATAGTATATATAATACTAAATAAATTTTTTAATTATAATATTATTTTTAAATGATATATAATGTGTATCTAATTGATATTAAAATACATTTTAAGAAATAAGAAATATTTTATCTAAATTATGGATCGCAAAGTTTTAGATCTAAGATATTTCAAGCAAATTAAAATTATTTGTTATTATTAACATATTTTTAAGTATATGTAAAGTATTAAAATATTTTATCAATAATAAAATTTAAACATTTTACTCATACTTATTTATTTTACAATATATTCATTTTTTAATTATAATAAATATCAACATCATTTTTTCATTTTTTCTTTTAATTTTAAAAAACCTAATGAACAAATAAACCTACACATCCTCTTCTCATATTGGGAATGTAAAATAAACTTCTCTACTCAAAATTAAAGTTAAAATTAAAATATAATCATTATTATGTTAAGCTAATATTTCTTTTTTTGATAAAAAAAAAAGTTAAAATTAAAATATAATCATTATTATGTTAAGCTAATATTTCATTTTTTGATAAAAAAATAAATCACACCACAGATTTTTAAGTGCCACTCACACCACTTAGAGAAAGTTTAAATTGATTTTATGAATAAGAAGATTTTTTTTTTTTTTTTTTTTTTTTTTTGTAAATTTCGTAATACCTTTCTATTTTCTATTTTTAAAAGGGCAAGTTGCTATATATATTCTACTATTCATGGTTACCTCAACCTGCCCAAAGTAAACTAGGTCTGTTGGCCACCGCATAGAGTTGAAAGCCATCCAAAATTGGTATTGTCCTTTCCTTCTACTTACAGCTTTAACCACGCTACTATGTCCATAAAAGTTGCAAATGAAACATATACTATAGTTATTGTCTATCAAAAAAATAAGAAACTATAACCAGAGAGATGTTAGCCATCAGAAGAGTCCACGGGTGCTGGGTCCTTTGCATTGGATCCTGGTATCCCTGCTTGCTGCATTCTTTGGAGCTGCTGCTCAATCCTCCCAATGTGATCCGATGTCTGGATCTCTGCCTTAGCCATTTCCCGAATATCCTGCTTTATTTGTTAGAGTTCAAAGAGTACTGAGGTACTGGCTTGCTTTTCTTGCATGCTTGCCATTGCCTTTGCTAATACACATTTTATTTTCCAGTGTGTTTTGATTGATTGCTGGAAGAGGGAGACCCTGCCTCTTGTATTGCCTAGGTCGGAAATGAAGGCCATTCTAACCTCCTGCACTTTGTGGTCTTCGTCTTCATCATCACTTTGCCTCTCCCATCCCTATATATTCTTTCTGATATGCACTAGATTCCCTGAGTTGTATATATCTGTAATATCTCCAAGAATTTTCTTGTTGCTCTTTCTACCTCTTTTACTTGGGCCTGCTGTCTAAGTTTCTTGAGCCTTCCTACCTCTCCCTGCTTTTTTCCGATTGCTAGTTTGAACATCTGCCATTCTGGCTTGATTGGAATGTTATGTTATCGACAGGAGCCACAGTCCTGTAGATTGAAAGGAGTCAATTACATGAAGCGTTGAGTCAGTATGATATGCCGTTGGATTCCTCATTTCTAGAGCAAAAAGCTTTGCTTGTCAGAGTCAGGGTTATCAGCACGAGCTTGGTTTCTCCATTCATATTTTATCGGAAAGAGTAAGTTAAGGGATATACAAGAATTTCCATTGATTTGGGGTGGTAACCCTGTGCCCGTAGCAACTAGATGAGATGTAGAGCCCCAATAAGCCCATTGAAACTGTAGCTGATGCACAATATAAACACAATATTGATTTGAATTCCCACTCCCACCCAGGACACATAGGTGTTTGAGGCAAAAACTGGTTGGTCTATATACACAATTATGCATGCAGCTTAATCTCATAATCTCCCTATACTGCAAACAGGTCTCCTGACTCTGGTGCTTTTGAAAGGTTTGCAAAGCCACTAATTGTTCTTTCACAAGGTTACTTGAGAAGGTCTTAATCCTATTTAGAAATGATTGTAAAAAACACAGACTTAACCAAGGCAATTTAACCGTGTTGGGCTTATGGCATACAGGGGTGGGGGGGGGCTACGGAAACATGGATTAATCTCCCTACCAAACACCTCTTCTAATATGTAAAACCCATACGAAATGCAGAGTCTGGCTTTTTTCGTCTATGGAAGATATAGAACATTGCATTAACCTCTTTACACTGTTTGTCTTTCTTTGCCTGTATCAAAATAGGTGAAACGAGTTGCAAGGTAAGAGTAACAGAAGCCATTACATACCAAATAATCATCCACCCACTTTGTTGAATCCCTTTTCCCTACAGACCTCTCATTTCTCACGTTCGAATTCCATCGCCTGACTGTGCTATTGCCTCATGGTGGTAGCCACTTACCATTTTATTTTTCTTTCCCCTCTGCCGTCATACATTCCTTTCGTCTGACATACTTTCATGATTTGGAGCAGATTTCGTCCTTATCATTAATGGTGTGCGTGGCTGGAGTCACCATCTCTCTTCGACGAACTTGCCACTTGTTGGTCATCAGGCCTGTCCTTCGACATGGCATTGTCCTCGTCATTCCTCCTCTCATCTCAAAGCGTGCCAAGAACCTGTGGTGTGCTTGCTTATTTCATGTTAGGACGGTTGGTCAAGTGCATGCCCCCACGTGGCACCGACCTCCCTCCCATTAATCTCCCTGAGACCCCAATCAGGGTTGAGTGCCTTTTCTTTATCTATTTCGAGGATAATCTACAGAGATTGCAACTCCACGTTCCATTTCGGATGGTTTTCATTTATATCCAGTTGTATTCCTTCATTCTTGCAACCCCAATTTTCTAGGTAGTCTGCAGCTTCGTTTCCTCCTCTGCGGACATGCATGGGGATGATAAAGCCTATTTGTTGTATGATTTGGCCTATCTCCTGAATTAATCTTGCTGTTCTCCAACTCTTGCTTATCTTATCCCATGGAGTTCCTTGTTGCAGCTTGTGTAATATCCCCGATACCATTGCTGAGTCGCCTTTGATTATAACTCTTTGGTAGTTTTCCCAGACTGCAATTGTTAATCCTAGTTTCATTGCCATTAGTTTCGCTTCATTGTTTGTAGCAAATCCAACCTCCATTACGAACACCCTGCACACTTCTCCTTAGGAATTTATGAATATGCCCCTATTCTTGCCTGCCCTGGATTTCCTTTGGAGGCTCCATCATAATTTAATTTCAAAAATCTCGCTAGTGGGAGCTGAAAGCTGTCAAAATGATTTTGTCTTTGGGGTTTAAACTTCCATAGGGATTTTGCAAGCATTTATGGTTTTATGTTGAGTCTAGCCAGAATTTTTCTCTCAGTCTCTATTACCTTCCAATCTTCATCAGACCAATGTTCCGATAAGACTGCTTCCCTTATATTTTCCAGTATCACCTTCCATACTTGGCTCGTTTCCTTCTCTTCTTCTCTGAAATTTTGATGGTTTCTTTTCCTTCCATATTCCCCACAAAAGAAATCCCATTGATAGCCTCCATGCTCTATTCAAAACTTCACTTATGTAGCCTCCTTTTCGCCATTTTCTGATGGTCTCGTTGATACTTGTGATATCCCTATCAGTTTGTTGAAATATCGCAGCATTGTTCTACCACAGAGTCATTGCTAGAGGATAGGTGTTAAATAAATGTTCTATGTTTTCCTCCCCCCTCTTACACATTTTACAAATTGATGGACCTTGCATGCCTCTGCATTAAAATTGATCCCAACTTAAGGTCTTTCGGTGGCTCAAGAGCCATAGGAAATGTTCTACTTTTGGCCAATAGTTTTCTCCCCATATTTTCTACCATAATGGTATTGCTATACTCTGATGATTGTTTGATTTAATATGGTACCCTTCTTCTATGGTAAACATGCCTTTGTTTCGATAGCCCCATCTCAAAATATCTTCCACGTTTACTGAGGTTATCTTTCTGGTTTTCATTTCCTTTTCAAAGTTGTTCCATTGAGTTTTTCCTAGGGTGTTTCTCCATTTCTCTTTTCCTTTCCATTTCCACCATTGGATATCCTCAGCTTGGCATCATTATGTGGCTATCGTTCTTTGGTGGGGTAAATTTGTAAATAGAAAAATTTCTCCCAGATTTAAGTTGCTAAATAGTTTCTCTCTCTACTGCCATGAATCTTCCCAGAAAAGAGTTGTTCTTCCTCCTCGTACTTCCCAGACTCTATGTTGTACTATTAGATCTCTGTTGATTGCTGCTAGATTCCATATGTTTGATCATTTTGGTACCACATCAATTTTCAGTTTCCCTTTAATTGTGTTAGGCATTTCATATTTTCTTTGCCATATTGCTTTCCATAAATCGGTTCCACCCTGTATCCATCGCCACCATAATTTAGCAACCATGACCTGATTTAGTACATATGGATTTCTCAAGCCCAGGCCGCCCATTTTTGTTGTTTTAATGAGTTTATCCCATGATAGGAGAGCCCATTTTTTGCTCTCTTGTACTCCTTGCCTAAGAAATTTCTTGAAGATCTTTACCATGTTATTATAGACAGTTTTCGGTGCCGCTCTTCCTGACAGTTGATATATGGGTATGGCTTGAAGAACCAATCGAAGGAGGACTGTCCTGCTTGGAGCATTCAATGATCAGAA
The DNA here is from genome assembly GCA_034641835.2 of Pinus albicaulis. NCBI lineage: Eukaryota > Viridiplantae > Streptophyta > Pinopsida > Pinales > Pinaceae > Pinus > Pinus albicaulis. The sequence continues at coordinate 1,120,704,991 of CM076583.1, read as the reverse complement.
TGTCTAGTTCTGGAGTCTTTTTTGGAGATTGGCCATCAAATTTTTCCATCCTACTATTCTGAGGGATGATAGGTTTAATGGAAATCCTAAGTATTTCATGGCGAATGTCCCTATCTTAAACCCCATGGTTCTGGCTATAAAGCATTGATTTGCATTATTAGCATTGAAGAAATACACATTTGACTTATCATTGTTTATCATTATGCCTGATGCATCCATGAAAATTTTGAGAGTGTCCAGAATCCCTTTTGCTTCCCTTAATGTTGTTTGGAAAAATAGAATAATATCATCTACAAATCGCTGGTGTGAAAGAGTGAGGTCAGGTCCCCATAGATTCAAACCTTTTAGTCACTCTTCTGCTATATTCAATTTAATGAGGCGGCATAGGCCTTCTGCTACTATTATGAACAAGAAAGGTGAAATAGGGTCTCCTTGCCGCAACCCTATAGTTACATTGAAGGGCTGAGATGGTGCTCCTTTCAGAAGGATTGAGTAGTTTGGGGAGGATATGCATAACATCATCCATTGTATCCATCTTTCGTCGAATCCAAAAGCTAAGAGTAATGCCTTCAAATATGCCCAGTTTAATCGATCGTATGCCTTAGATAAGTTTAGTTTGATGAGCATACCCTTCATTTTTCAGGTGCTGAGAGTGTGCATTGCTTCCTGTACCGTCACTATCCCATCTAGGATTTGTCTCCCTTTCACAAAGCCTATTTGCTCCGGGGAAATGATATTGAGGAGGATTGGTTTTAGGTGGTTTACCATGATTGTAGACAAAATCTTGTAAATTACATTACAAAGTGCTATTGGTTTGAACCTTGCCGGAGTGTCAGAGTTAGCTTGCTTAGGGATGAGTGAGATGAACATAGCGTTCAATGCTGAGTACATGTTTCTTGTTCTCCTAGATTCCTCTACCATTTCCGAAATCTCTTGCCCCATGAAGTGCCATGTCGCTTGATAAAACTTTGATTTGAATCCATCCAGTCTCAGTGCTTTGTTTTTGGGCAGGTTTTTGACTACTTCTTCCACTTCTTCTATAGTGATCGCTCGCATTAGCGCTAGATTCTGCTCTCTGCTTACCTTAGATGGGATATGTCAAGTTATTCTCTGTATGGTAGCTTCTCTATTAACATATGGTTCTGTTAGCATATCTTTGAAGTAGTTTACTACCAAATCTTCGATGTCGGTTTGTTGATAGATTCAGTTTCCATTCTCATCCTTCAAGGAGAATATCCTATTGTGTTTCCTCCTCTGAATTAGGGATTTGTGGAAGAAATTTGTATTCTTTTCCCCTTATTTAAGTCACTATACCCGAGATTTTTGTTTCGAGAGTATCTCCTCTTGCTTGCATTTCTCTTCCAATTGACTTAGAAGGTTTCCTTCTTCTAGAGCTAGCGCCTCTGTTTGGCCCTGTAGGATCATGTTCTGCTTATTCTGTTTCATATCTTCTTGCAGTTGGTGCATGGTCGCTTGGATGTTTCCAAATTCTATTTTGTTCCACTTTCTAATTTCTTTTTTGAGGTTCCGCAACCTCAGCTGGAATGAATGCATTCAGTTCCAACCTCCCCACCATTGTTTTCATTTTTCCAGAAAGGTAGGATCTCGTAACCAGAATAATTAAAATCAAAATGGGAGATTTTTCGGGCCTTCTTTGATGTCTATTTCTAGCCTTATTGGCCAGTGGTCAGATTCTAATGAGAGTATTATTGTTTCTTCATAGTAAACATCTAGGCCCACAATCTCCTCAGATATTAGGAACTGATATAATCTGGATGCTATTTGGTGTGCCTCTCCTCTTCGATTATTCCAAGTGAAAACACCATTGATGGTTGGTACATCTACTAGTTTAAGATCAGTGAGTAGGTCTCGAAAGGTCTCCATTTCCAGTTCTTCTCTTCTAATTCCTCCTTTCTTTTCATTTATATTCGTGATTGTGTTGAAATCTCCACCTATTATCTAGTATTTCTCTTGATACATGTTTCTCAAGTTCCTTATGCTGGTTAAGAATGCTTCTCTTTCTCCTTGGATGTGAGGGTCATAGACTGTTGTGATTCTTAGAGACTCTTTAGTTCCTATCTGTCTAAAGCGTCTTGTTAAGATGAGTGAAAAGGCCACCCAGTTGTTTACTGTTACCTCTGCTGGGTTCTATAATATAGCTATTCCTCCTGCTATACCCCTGGCATCTATTTCCATTACTTCATAGTATGGTTTGGATGTCTTGAGTATGGTCTCTAGTTTCCCCATTGAAACTTTTGTTTCTTATAATAACATTACTTGAGGTTTCTCAACTTTTAGCTTCTCCTTAAGATATCTCTACTTGCCCCTACTGTTCAAGCCTCTTATGTTCCAAGAAATGACCTTCATTGGTTAACTTTTGGGGATTTGTTGGAATACCGTTTGTAACAGTACTATCTTTCCTGTATTTACTCGAATTTCTCCTACTAACTGAATTGAGTCATGCAGTGTTCTTCTTCCTTTTTTCTTTCCCGATTTTCCTTGAGTATTTGAATCTTTCACTGAGTTTGTTTCTTGGGTACTTACTTATTTTCTAGCTTGGGCTAGCAGGTAATGCTCGAACATGTCCTTGTATAGATTCTTTTGGTGTTCTGGAATGAATATGTGGTCCAAGTTTCTCCATTCATACAATAGCATTTTAAATACCTATTCTTCCACACTTAGGTCTTCTTTCTGTTGTTCTACGTCCATTGGTGTTTGTTCTTCACTAAGTATTTCCTCAAATTTTGTATGTTCTTGGAGCGCCTTTATTTTTAATCCTTGTGTTTTCTGTTTTGTTGTTTCTGGACTTTGGATTGAGGTTTCTTCCTTCTCTTTCGATGTTTCTCCTTCTTCTTGAAGGATATCGTATCGATTTTTACTAATCTTTGGTTTCGAGGATATATTCTTACTTGCGTGTTGTCCGGTGTTCTTTTTCCTTATGGTGACTTGAACAAATCCTTTGTCATTTTTTGGTGTTCCTTCATTGCTGTTGTTTGGTTTTCCTCCTTGCTTTTCTTGGTTGTTCTGTGGGCGGGCTTTGTAGATATGTTCGTACTCATGGCAGCGCCAACATCGAAAAGGGATATGTTCATAGTCAAGTGTTTGCTGCCAAATCTTTCCTTCATATTCTAACTCTATTGTTTCTAGCAATGGTTCTGAAATATTCATGTAAACACAGATTCTCGCACAGGATGTATATCTTCCACGACATGTTGTTTCATCTATTTTAGAAAAACTCCCTAAAGAGTTTCCTATTCCTTCTAATACATCCGGTTCCCAGAAATATATTGGGAGGGCAAATAGTCTTACCCATATAGGTGTTGCCAAAAATTGTTCTGCATCGGGGTTGTAGCATTCTTCCCATTACTGTAGAATGAGTCTGGCATTGTTGTAAAATTATGGTCCTCCTTCAAAGATTCGTTCTTTATCCATTAGGTTTGTAAAGATTACTGTAAAAAATCCTCTTGGTCTGAATTTGAGGTCCAGATGTCCTTTTGGCTGCCATTTTTCCTAGATCCATTTCAATAGGTCCTTTTCTATTAGCCATATGCCAATGAATTTACAAATAAGTGCATGGTGTTTCATATACCCTCAATATTCATCCAATTTTTTGGGTGGAATGACGAATCTGGGCTTCTTTATTGATCGCGGCAAACATTGGCCTCTGGTCTTTGCTTGTCACTCTGCTTCAAGAACGGGGCCACCTTTCTGGTTCATCCCTCCTTGCAAATTAGTAGATCGATTTCTCTGTTCCCCTGAGGTGATATCTCGATAGGAGGGAGTCGATTCCCCTCTCGAGGCAGCTGCCATACCACCCCCAATATGTTGTGCTCACTGGTACTCTGCTCTCGTCTTTCCTAGACTGGTTTGGCATGAAACCCTAGTCCTGCATGACCGTTACGTATTTCCTTGCTTTCTTGGAGCTTCCTTCGATTGCTAAACTATCGAAGCTTCGGTATGAATAAGAAGAAATTAAGAAACGATCATTGAAGCATACATTTTGTTATTATGTGAGCATGCACCATGCGGATTTGGTGCACATTCATGCATGGATGTTGGTGCACAAAAAATATTTTTATTTATGGTCTAAATCTGTTTATTTATTGTGTGGAGAGGCGTATTGGCTTATTCTATAAATTTGTATGGGAATATGTGTAAGTATGTAGGAAGCTAAAAATAAAAACAAAAAAATTAAAAATTAAAATCTAAATTAAACAATAACTTACATCAGCCTAGATCCATCTTAACTACTTATCTATTAAGAAACGAGAGGGATCAAATCTCTCGAGGTGCAAACATCTTTTTTGAGTGCAAAACTTGAGAAAAGGTTTGCACCTTGAGAGATTTGATCCCTCTTGGTGCTTGATAGATCTGTAGTTAAGATGGATCGAGGTTGGTTTCCTATAGTTAAGATGGATCTAGGTTGGTTTCAATGGCGTGCCAAAGAAAATCTATAGATAATATGAGGAACATATGATTAATTTTATCAATAATATGTAAATACATCTAATATTAATATAACCATTTTAAATATGCTAAATATGTTTGAGATTTATGGATTCATTTTAATTTTGAATTTTCTTAGTTACCTTAGTTTGTTGAGATGATAAATATTGTAAAATAACTTTAATTATTAAAAATGATGAAATAATTTTTTTGAATGTAAAGTGACAATGTAATAATATTGAATGATAGAGAATGTGAATAATAAGAATGTAGTCAATTAAAAATTGTCTTCATTGTGATCAATCTCAAACTATTTTCTTCTACTATTCTTATTGTCACCCTTGTTAGTTTTGTCATATTTCCATATCGAATTTATGAAAAATACAGTAGAAATTATAAATCATAAACTATTTAACTATATAAATTATAAATCATAAACGATTTAACCATTTAACACATTTTAGTAAACATCATACATTGTCTTTCTTGCTCTCCAATATTATTAGGTTTACTTACTATAACACAAAAAACGTTCTACATTGTCAATAATTTTTTGTTCTTACACTGAAATCAATGTACACTATTAATCCCATGACCTTAAAACTAATGTACGACCATACATCCAATTACATCAAATCAGAAATCAACATATACTCTGAAATCAATGCATCTAATGCAAGAAATCAAATAAGATGAAAAAACAACATCTACACAAAAATCGATGCATCTAATGCAAGTAATCAAATAGGACTAGAAATCAACATCCACACTCAAATCAATGCATCTAGTGCAATTAAGAAATTAGGATTAGAAACCAACATATACACTAAAATCAATGCATCTAGTGCAAGAAATCAAATAGAAATATAAATCACCATCTATAATGAAATGAATAAATTTAGTGCAAGTAATCAAATAGGATTAGAAAAATTTTATATTTAAATAAATGCATATAGTGTAAGCAATCAAATATAAATATAAATCAACATCTAAATTGAAATTAATGCATCAAGTGCAAGCAATAAAATATGATTAGAAATCACCATCTACACTGAAATCAATGCATTTAGTGCAAGCAATCAAATAGAATTAGAAACCATATACATTGAAATCAATGCATCTAGTGCAAGTAATAAAATATCATTAGAAATCAAAATCTCTCTCTCTGCCCTCAAATCCTCTCTCTTCCCTCATCACTCTATCTCTATCTAAAACTATGTTACTATATCACTCCCTTTCTTCTTCTCTCTCCTTCTCTCCCCCCTTGTCTCCATTACTCTTTCTATATCTCTTTATCTCACCCCTAAAAATGAACACTCTCTCTTCATCTCTCCCTTGTCACTCCCTCTCTCTCCACTTCTCACTCTCTACATATTTCTTCTTCTCTCCCCATCCAACTCCGTCTCTCCATCCCTCCCTCTCTCTCCTCCTCTCATCCTTCCTCGCTCTCCCTTTCTCTCCTCTCTCTCTCTCTCTCTCTTTCTCTCTCTCTCTCTCTACCCTCCAATCCTTTCTCCTTCTCCTTGTCTCTCTTGCTCATACATTGTCTCTCTTGCTATCAATATTATTAAGTTTAATTACTATAACAAAAAAATTGTTCTACATTGTCAATAATTTTTTGTGCTTACATTGAAATCACTACACACTATAAATCCAATGCTTTAAAACTAATGTAACATAATACATCCAATTACATTAAATCAAAAGTCAACATATACATTGAAACCAATGTATCTAGTGCAAGAAATCAAATAAGATTATAAAACAACATCTACATAGAAATCAATGCATCTTATGAAAGTTATAAAATAGGACTAGAAATCAAGATCTACAATCAAATCAATGCATATAGTGCAAGTAAGAAAATAGGATTAGAAAACCATATATACACTAAAATCAATGCATCTAGTGCAAGGAATCAAATAGAATTATAAATCACCATCTACACTTAAATGAATTCATTTAATGCAAGCAATTAAATAGGATTATAAATAATTTATATTGAAATGAATGCATATAGTGTAACCAATCAAATATAATTATAAATCAACGTCTACATTGAAATTAATGCATACAGTGCAAGCAATCAAATATGATTAGAAATCACCATCTACACTGAAATCAATGAATTTAGTGCAAGAAGTCAAATAGACTTAGAAACCATATACATTGAAATCAATGCATCTAGTGCAAGTAATTAAATATCATTAGAAATCAAAATCACTTCTGCCCTCAAATCCTCTCTCTTCCCTCATCACTCTATCTCTGTCTCCAACTATGTTACTATATCACTCCCTTTCTTCTTCTCTCTCCTTCTCTCCCCCCTTGTCTCCATTACTCTATCTATGTCTCTTTATCTCATCCCTAAACATACACACTCTCTTCATCTCTCCCTTGTCACTCCCTCTCTCTCCACATCTCACTCTCTATGTCTTTCTTCTTCTCTCCCCCTCCAAATCCGTCTCTCTATCCCTCCTTCTCTCTCATTCTCTCATCCTTCCTCCCTGAGCTCCCTTTCTCTCCTACCTCCCTCTCTTTCTCTCTCTCTCTCTCTCTACCCTACAATCCTTGCTCCTTCTCCTTGTCTCTCTTTCTCATACCTTGTCTCTCTTACTCTCTAATATTATTAGGTTTAATTGCTATAACACGAAAATCGTTCTACATTGTCAATAATATTTTGTGCTTACACTCAAATCAATGCACACTATTAATCTAATGACTTTAAAACTAATTTACAATCATACATCCAATTACATCAAATCAGAAATCAACATATACATTGAAATCAATGCATCTAATGCAAGAAACAAAATAAGATTAGAAAACAACATCTACACAGAAATTAATGCATCTAATGCAAGTAACCAAATAGGACTAAAAATCAATATCTACACTCAAATCGATGCATATAGTGAAAGTAAGAAAATAGGATTAGAAACCAACATATACACTAAAATCAATGCATCTAGTGTAAGCAATCCATTAGGGGAATTTTGAGGTCTAAAATGGGCCTCCTAAGAAAAATGTACAACCAAAATGAACTTTATAAGAACCAATAGGATTCAAGATGATGATGTCAACCATGGGGGATGATTCACCGTTTTTCAAGTAAAAGGGTAAAAAGATTAAAAAATAATAAAATAATAAACTACTTTTTCAACTTGTATTTTCAACTTATCTCCCAAAGTTTTTACTCAAATTTTGAGTGGGAGTACTCGTTAGATGAATTTTTTTTTTCCTCATCCAAGGAGTACCCATATTGCATACTTTTGATGGACCCTGCTACACGAAAAATGAGAAATACATTAAAAAATGTGATTACAATCATGTTTTTTCATGTATTTCTCATTTTTCGTGTAGCAGGGTCCATCTAAAGTATGAAACATGGGTACTCCTTGGATGAGGAATTAAATTTTGTATCCAATGAGTACTCCCGCTCGAAATTTGAGTAGAAACTTTGCGATATAAGTTGAAAATACGAGTTGAAAAAGTAGTTTTTACTTTTTTCCCTCTAAAATTTGATGTCATCAAATCTTACTTTATTATTTCCACTATTATTTTATAATTTCCTTAGGAGGCCCATTTTAGACCTCAAAATTCCCCTAATTAAATAGAATTATAAATCACTATCTACACTGAAATGAATTCATCTAGTGCAAGCAACCAAATAGAATTATAAATCACCATCTACACTAAAATGAATGCATTTAGTACAAGCGATCAAATAGGATTAGAAATAATTTATATTGAAATACACGGATATAGTGTAAGCAATAAAATGTAATTATAAATCAACATCTACATGGAAATTAATGCATCAAGTGCAAGCAATCAAATATGATTAGAAATCACCATCTACACTGAAATCAGTGCATTTGGTGCATCCAATCAAATAGAATTAGAAACCATATACATTGAAATCAATACATCTAGTGTAGGTAATCAAATATCATTAGAAATAAAAATCTCTCTCTCTCTCTCTCTCTGCCCTCAAATCCTCTCTCTTCGCCCATCACTCTATCTCTGTCTCAAACTATGTTACTATATCACTCCCTTCCTTCTTCTCTCTCCTTCTCTCCACCCTTGTATCCATTACTCTATCTATGTCTCTTTATCTCACCCCTAAACATACACGCCCTCTCTTCATCTCTCCCTTGTCATTCCCTCTCTCACAAATTCTCACTATCTATGTCTTTCTTCTTCTCTCCTCCTCCAACTCCATCTCTCTATCCCTCCCTCTCTCTCCTCCTCCCATTCTTCCTCGCTCTCCTTGTCTCTCCTACCTCCCTCTTTCTCTCTCTCTCTCTACCCTCCAAAACTTTCTCCTCATCCTTGTCTCTCTTGCTTATTTATTGTCTCTCTTGTTGTCCAATATTATTAGGTTTAATTACTATAACACAAATATCGTTCTACATTGTCAATAATTTTTTGTGCTTACACTGAAATCAACACACACTATTAATCCAATGACTTTAAAACTAATGTACCATCATACATCCAATTACATAAAATCATAAATCAACATATACACTGAAATCAATGCATCTAATGAAAGAAATCAAATAAGATTAGAAAACAACATCTAAACATAAATCAATGCATCTAATGAAAGTAATCAAATAGGACTAGAAATTAACATCTACACTCAAATCAATGCATCTAGTGCAAGTAAGAAAATAGGATTAGAAACCAACATATACACTAAAATCAATGTATCTAGTGCAAGCAATCAAATAGAATTATAAATCACCATCTACACTAAAATGAATGCATTTAGTGCAAGCAATGAAATAGGATTAGAAATCATTTATATTGAAATAAATGCATATAGTGTAAGCAATCAAATATAATTATAGATCAACATCTACATTGAAATTATTGCATCAAGTGAAAGAAATCATATATGATTAGAAATCACCATCTACATTGAAATCAATAAATTTAGTGCAAGAAATCAAATATAATTAGAAACCATATACATTGAAATCAATGCATCTAGTGCAAGTAATAAAATATCATTATAAATAAAAATCTTTCTCTCTCTGCCCTCAAATCCTCTCTCTTCCCCCATCACTCTATCTCTGTCTCTAACTATGTTACTATATCACTACCTTTCTTCTTCTCTCTCCTTCTCTCCCCCCTTGTCTCCATTACTCTGTCTATGTATCTTTGTCTCACCCATAAACATACACACTCTCTCTTCATCTCTCCCTTGTCACTCCCTCTCTCTCCACTTCTCACTCTCTATGTCTTTCTTCTTCTCTCCCCCTCCAACTCCGTCTCTCTATCCCTACCTCTCTCTCCTCCTCACATCCTTCCTCGCTCTCCCTTATTCTCCTACCTCCCTCTCTCTCTCTCTCTCTCTCTCTCTCTCTCTCTGTACCTTCCAATAATTTCTCATTCTCCTTGTCTTTCTTTCTGATACCTTGTCTCTGTTGCTCTCCAATATTATTAGGTTTAATTACTATAACAGACAAACATTTCTACATTGTTAATAATTTTTTGTGCTTAAACTGAAATCAATGCACACTATTAACCCAATGACTTTAAAACTAATGTACCATCATACATCAAATTACTTCAAATAAGAAATCAACATATACACTGAAATCAATGCATATAATGCAAGAAATCAAATAAGATTAGAAAAAAACATCTACAGATAAATCAATGCATCTAATGCCAGTAATCAAATAGGACTAGAAATCAACATCTACACTCAAATCAATGCATCTAGTGCAAGTAAGAAAATAGGATTCGAAACCAACATATACACTAAAATAAATGCATCTAGTGCAAGCAATCAAATAGAATTATAAATCACCATCTACACTGAAATAAATGAATTTATTGCAAACAATCAAATAGGATTAGAAATCGTTTATATTGAAATAAATGCATATATTGTAAGAAATAAAATATATTTATAAATCAACATCTACGTTGAAATTAATTCATCAAGTGCAAACAATCAAATATGATTAGAAATCACCATCTACACTGAAATCAATGCATTTAGTGCAAGAAATCAAATAGAATTAGAAACCATATACATTGAAATCAATGCATCTAGTGCAAATAATCAAATATCATTAGAAATAAAAATCTCTCTCTCTCTCTCTTCCCTCAAATCCTCTCTCGTCCCCCATCACTCTATCTTTGTCTCCAGCCATGTTACTATATCACTCCTTCTCTTCTTCTCTCTCCTTCTCTCCCCCCTTGTCTCCATTAATCTCTTTGTGCCTCTTTATCTCACCCCTAAACATACACACTCTCTCTTTATCTCTCCCTTGTCACTCCCTCTCTCTCCACTTCTCACTCTCTATGTCTTTCTTCTTCTCTCCCCATCTAGCTTTGTCTCTCTATCCCTCCCTCTCTCTCCTCCTCTCATCCTTCCTCGCTCTCCCTTTCTCTCTCTCTCTCTACCCTCCAATCCTTTATCCTTCTCCTTGTCTCCCTTTCTCATACCTTGTCTCTCTCCCTCTCCAATATTATTAGGTTTAATTACTATAACAAAAAAATCGTTCTACATTTTCAATAATTTTTTGTGCTTACACTGAAATGAATGCACACTATTAATCCAATGACTTTAAAACTAATGTACCATCATACATCCAACTATGTCAAATCAATAATCAACATATACACTGAAATCAATGCATCTAATGCAAGAAATCAAAGAATATTAGAAAACAACATCTACACAGAAATCAATGCATCTAGTGCAAGTAATCAAATAGGACTAGAAATCAACATCTACACTCAAATCAATGCATCTAGTGCAAGTAAGAAAATAGGATTAGAAACCAACATATACACTAAAATCAATGAATCTAGTGCAAGTAATCAAATAGAAATATAAATCACCATCTACATTGAAATGAATGCATTTAGTGCAAGAAATTAAATATGATTAGAAATAATTTATATTGAAATAAATGCATATAGTGTAAGAAATCAAATATAATTATAAATCAACATCTACATTAAAATTAATGCATTAAGTGCAAGAAATAAAATATTATTGGAAATCACCATCTACATTGAAATCAATGCATTTAGTGCAAGCAATCAAATAGAATTAGAAACCATATACATTGAAATCGATGCATCTAGTGAAAGTAATCGAATATCATTATAACTAAAAATCTCTCTCTCTCTCTCTCTCTCTGCCCTCAAATCCTCTCTTCCCCCATCACTCTATCTATGTCTCCAACTATGTTACTATATCAGTCCCTTTTTTCTTCTCTCTCCTTCTTTGCCCCCTTGTCTCCATTACTCTATCTATGTCTCATTATCTCACCCCTAAACATACACACTCTCTCATCATTTCTCCCTTGTGACTCCCTCTCTCTCCACTTCTCACTCTCTATGTCTTTCTTCTTCTCTCCCCTCCAACTTCGTCTCTCTATCCCTCCCTCTCTCTCCTCCTCTCATCCTTCCTCGCTCTCCATTTCTCTCCTACCTCTCTCTCTCTCTCTCTCTCTACCCCTCCAATCCTTTATCCTTCTCCTTGTCTCTCTTTCTCATACCTTGTAACACCCCCAATTCATGTGATTGCATTTTAAAGTTAGATACTTGTACATTATATCCTAAGGGGAGTGGACCCCAAGGGATAATTATTTTGTGAATGTAATTAAACATTTGATTGAGGAAATGAATAAAGTATTGTGGTGCAAATTGACCAAAAATGAGATGATGAGATCACTTGCTAAATCTGTGAGGATGGATGAGGCAAATATTTCCCCACAATCTTTCAAAAATCCTTGGAAGATAGTAAGTTTAAATTTAGATTTTTGAGGAAAAATCTGAATTTCCCCAATGATGAGGAAAGTAGTTGGGAAGAGGTAAAAAGTTGGAAAGCTGAGGAAAAGCATAAAACATCTTTAAAGAATCCCTAAGTGGGAAGCCTAGGCAAACAGGAAGAAAAGCATCCTGAGATTCTGGACGCAGAATTAGAAACATGCTTTGGGGAAAAATAGCTTAAATAAGCTGCTCTTGTACAGATTAGAAGTTAATATGATATAGGAGGTGATCTCAGCTCGGGGGTGAGTTCTGGGAGACAGAAGAGCTCTAAGGTTGGGAGGTTGGTCTACTGCACAAGTGGTATGTCTCTGAGAAAATTTGTCTTATTGTTTGCTATAGTATGAATTGGCTACATATAAAAACAAAATTTATTTCTAAGTTAGTTCATATTATTAGTCTACATTTAACATAATGTAGTCACCGGACAGTAACCTGGTCATCCTGTATAGTTGTAGAAGAAAAACCTGTAAAGGGGAATTCCACAGAATGTTTAAACCCGGGGTGGGGTTAAATCTGAGGAAACCTTGTTCTTTCAGGAAACATTGTGAATTTGTTTTTAATCTGCTTCTGTTTCCTAGAATAAGTTTATTTACAGCTACCCTATAGAGAAATGAAATTCACTATAGTATACCAGAACTATAGCAGGATATAAATTAAGACTTATACTGTTTATGAAAGACACAGAGGGAGAGAATCAATAATCTGATCTCAAGTTCAGCCAAGAAATTCTGTTATAATTCCAGAGAATTTAATAGTTCAAATCAACCAGGTTGTGCATGAGTCACTTTGACTAGGGGAGGAAAGGAGTACCTATTTATAAACAACAGGTAGTAGAAACTATGGTCTCCTGAAAACTACTCTAATATCATATCACAGAGATTGATTCCATATAAGGTAATAATTATGAGTAAGCAGTTGAGAACTACAGTAGTAAAGAGTTTAACTACTTCAACAGCATGTACAATACCTTTATATAAACACTATTTCCATTTATCAAGAGAAAAAGGAAAGGGGTTCTAATCCCATAACCAGCCTTTAAATACATTTATTACCATGTACACAGGTAGATACGAGCTGTAACTAAATTACAAGAAAATGAGAAGAAACTGGAGAATAGAACTATGCTTGAACACCTTTGAAAAATGAGAAATTATAAATTATAGACTTTCATATATAGTAATCATCTATTGATAAACAAGAATGGTGTCATAAATGTCCAGCAAGCTGTTCATATGTCTAGACAGTCAGGCATAAAACCAGTTCAGTATAACCAGGAGCAGAGGCAACTGTAATTATGCTATAAATACCATAGTATAGACTTACACGGAAAAGAGTGAACAAAGCACATCAGAGGAATAGATAAATATCATATATAACAACCTGTAAATTCTGATGTATGCAATTTATAAATCTGGAATGTCAGTAGCATTTCCAGAAAACAAAATAAGTTCAGACGAGCAACTTAAACAAAGCCACATGACATGGTATGAGATTATATGCACGATTTATACAGTCCCGGTAAAATTATACTGTGGCTTAGTATATCCAAATTCCATTTAGCAGCATGGAAATTATATGTATGTCCCAAAATGTCAAAATACATAAGAAGCCTATCAGGCTGGAGTATTAAACGTGCAATCCCTACTTCAACAGAATAAATCTAAACAAGCGCCCTTCTGCGCAACAGTATAGAAGGTCAATATCATATTTCGACGCCATGAGAATGACGCAACAGGAGAAGAACAATGAATCCCACAAGAATACCGACCTGGACGGCCAAGAGGTCCACGTTAGCAACCCTAACTATTGAAAAGATTAAGTGCTGTGTTTACGAACATGCCCTAACCATTTGTTTACATGTCAATGACAAATGCAAACAAAACCAAAGGGAATTAGTCAACTTATAATAGCGTAGGGAAATAAGTGAAGAACGAAAATAATAATGCGGTTAAAACCATACCTGTGGAACGCAGGGTCCAGATGCGTAGATTCCTGAAAAAAAATTTGTATACAGAGAGGGATTAACATGCAATATCTTCAGAATAAGGAGAAAGTTGCAATTTAAAACAGAGGCGAGAAGCACAAGAAATTACCTCATGAAAATCCACGAAATGGTAGACTTCTGGTTGATGGAATGCGATGGCCATTACACCAGAGGCATAACACGAATGAGTATCATCCTATGAACCCGCAGGAGTAGGGTTGACGATAACCCTGAAAACGAAACTCAATCACAATTAGCGCTGAGAGTATGCGACGTGTAGCCTGAAACAAGAGGCATATCCTTTACTAAGGACTGAACGCATACTCAGAACCAGCGCATGACCAGAGTTGAACAACGTCCTGAAATCATTTTAGCATACAATAAAGTTAAACTGAACGCTGAGGTAATTACCTGAGATATGGTGGATAAAACTGAAGCGCCATGGTTTTCTCTGCAAAAGAGAACTCACAAACCCTCGGCCGAATGAAAAAATAGGCAGACGCATAGGTGCACAACGAGTTGAAGAATGCAGAAACCCGACTCAGCTCTATCCAAAAGACTTATATAACTCTTTGATGACTGCCTTAACCCTAACCACAAGCGATCACCATCGTCCACTTGGCAGAATCGTGGAAGCCAAGCCACAGATCGAGAGTAGCAGGGGTGAGTTAAGATCAGCGTATCACATTAATGGAGTATCAATCCAAATTCAAGTCGATATGTCCGGTACCTGTGTTGGTATGGTTGCTGTACATCCCGCGTGTCGAGCTAGCACATCGACGTGGACGCACCAGACAAGCGAGTGGAGGGGTATGGAAAATTACACCAACTATTCCACTCTCAGTTATTCATTATGACGCTTGACGTGGACACAAGTGACCACGCGGTGATACACATAAGAACTAAAATCTATTTTGATCATACACCTTACGTGTATATTGATTTCAATCCACAGTACAATATCTGAAGTTGATTGGAAATCTATGTAACGTGATGTGTGTCATGTCAACCAGCATATATAGGGGTTAATGCCAAACGTATGAAAAACAATTCAATTCCCCATACTATGTCGAATCATATGAACAAAAAAAAAAAAAATCATTTCCCTCTAGGCTATACCAAAACACATAGCGGAGTAATCGTAACTATGTGTCGAAGGGTCGAACTTGGGTTTGACCCAAAGATCATTTGATTTATGTTTGATTATACGTGCCATATAATTTACCATTATATTCAACAATTCGATAAATGAAATAGATGACCCTTAAGACCAAGGTGAATTTGCAAGGGTATGCGAGAATGTGTAAAGGTCCAAGACATGAAAAATATGTTCACCCTTGAGATGCAATTAACATAAGGTAAGAAGTAGGAGTAGAGGATTTAATTGCGACAGTATATGATGATGACACGCATAATGATAAAAAGGTGAAATGTCATAATACATCCATACTTACAAGTCTGAGTTCATGACGAAAAAATTTTGTTGGGTGTGAAATTTGGAGGTGTGACATACCTTGTCTCTCTTGCTATCCAATATTATTAGGTTTAATTAATATAACCAAAAATCATTCTACATTGTCAATAATTTTTTGTGCTGACACTGAAATCAATGCACCCTATTAATTCAATGACTTTAAAACTAATGTACTATCATACATCCAATTATATCAAATTAGAAATCAACATATACATTGAATTCAATGCATCTAATGCAAGAAATCAAATAAGATTAGAAAAAAACATCTACACAGAAATCGATCCGTCTTATGAAAGTAATAAAATAGGAATAGAAATCAACATCCACACTCAAATCAATGCATCTAGTGCAAGTAAGAAAATAGGATTAGAAACCAACATATACACTAAAATCAATGCAGCTAGTGCAAGGAATCAAATAGAATTATAAATCACCATCTACATTGAAATGAATGCAATTAGGGTAAGCAATCAAATAGGATTAAAAATTATTATATTGAAATAAATGCATATAGTGTAGGAAATCAGATATAATTATAAATTAACAACTACATTGAAATTAATGCATCAAGTGCAAGAAATTAAATATGATTACAAATTAATCTACACTAAAATCAATGCATTTAGTGCAAGCAATCAAATAGAGTTAGAAACCATATACATTGAAATCAATGCATCTAGTGCAAGTAATCAAATATCATTAGAAATAAAAATCTCTCTCTCTCTCTCTCTCTACCCTCAAATCCTCTCTCTTCCCCCATCACTCTATCTTTGTCTGCAACTATGTTACTATATCACTCCCTTTCGTCTTCTCTCCCCCGTTGTCTCCATTACTCTGTCTATGTATCTTTATCTCACCCCTAAACATACACACTCTATATTCATCGCTCCCTTGTCACTTCCTCTCTCTCCACTTCTCACTCTCTATGCATTTCTTCTTCTCTCCCCCTCCAATTCTGTCTCTATATCCCTCCCTCTCTCTCCTCCTCTCATCCTTCCTCACTCTCCCTTTCTCTCCTACCTCGCTCTCTCTCTCTCTGTCTGTCTGTCTGTCTATCTCTCTCTCTCTCTCTCTCTACCCTCCAATCCTTTCTCCTTCTCCATGTCTCTCTTGCTCATACCTTGTCTCTCTTACTCTCTAATATTATTAGGTTTTATTAATCTAACATAAAAATTGTTCTACATTGTCAATACTTTTTTGTGCTTACATTGAAATCAATGCACACTATTAATCCAATGACTTTAAAACTAATGTACCATCATACATCCAATTACATCAAATCATAAATCAACACATACACTAAAATCAATGCATCTAATGTAAGAAATCAAATAATATTAGAAAACAACATCTACACAGAAATCAATGCATCTAATGCAAGTAACCAAAAAGGACAAGAAATGAACATCTACACTCAAATCAATGCATCTAGTGCAAGTAAGAAAATAGGATTAGGAGCCAACATATACACTAAAATCAATTCATATAGTGCAAGCAATAAATAGAATTATAAATCACCATCTACATTGAAATGAATGCATTTAGTGCAAGCAATCAAATAGGATTAGAAATCATTTATATTTAAATAAATGCATATAGTGTAAGAAATAAAAAATAATTATAAATCAACGTCTACATTGAAATTAATGCATCAAGTGTAAGCAATCAAATATGATTAGAAATCACCATCTACACTAAAATAAATGTGTTAGCACTCTGTAATTTATGAAGGCTGGAGACAGTGTTGAGATTCAACAAGATGATTAGCCTAGTGAAAATTAAGCACCTTCACTAGGTGGGGCCCGCTGGCTATTTTTAGGTATATCTCTATTTTTAGAATGGTGAGCATATTCTAAAATTAGTAGGATGCTAATTGTAGATGGTTGAGAAGATTTTATCTTTGGATGAATTTTTATTTTTAGAAGATGACCTAAATCTATTTATAGATCGCTAATCTAAAAATAGAATTCATGTCAATTATTATTGGCCCTTAATAATAATCAAGACAATAAATAGTAACTTATTCTCTTGGAGCACTTTATTTCAGTGAAAAGATGTGGCACATTAGTGGGCTGAAGGAATTACGCAATTCCTAGGGTGGTTGGTGACTCATGCATGGAGGACTTCGTTATAGCTAATATTGGAAAGTTGTAACAGAGTTGGAAGAGTAGTTATGTGAGTTGTTATTTAGTTTAACTCAGTTAAGTGAGTTAAAATCAGTTGTGCTAGTTGTAACTAAACATACACTAGTGAAAGAAGAGTGAATTAATTATTTAATTAATTCACAAGTAGTGTCTTACTTGCAATTGAACAAATAAAACAATTAACTACTTGCATGTCAGATCCAGTGGAGACGTAGTGGAGAGATAAGTGAAAGGGTGTGTTTGACTATCAGTTGTGGCTATAGTGATGCATTCAACGCGTCTACACACACATTGGAGATGCCTATGAGTATTGCGCAGTGCAAGCAAGGCAAGATCGAATTAATTTAGGGATATTCTTCAACAGGGATTGCGCAGTGGAGGCAGGATTTTATGAGGCAAGAAATTGGTGCATAGATATGCAAATTTCTGCATGGCAGTGTGTGACAATTGTATATTGTACTGAGAGCTCTATGAAAAATTCCGGCGAATATTTTTTAAAATTTCGGTTACAGTCGTTCAACTTCAATATCTTGGGTGTCCTAAGGGTTTTTGATGGTGCTGAATTCATTTCCACCATAGAAAATGTAATTTAAACACTCCAACTACCTGATTTTTTAATTTTTTTTACTATATTTCGGCAAAAAATTGTCGTCTTAGCTATTCTGTTGCATTAGTAGACAACTCCTCATACCTTGTCTCTCTTGCTCTCCAATATTAATAAGTTTAATTGCTATAACACAAAAATAGATGTTCATTGTCAATAATTTTTTGTGCTTACACTAAATTCAATGCACAGTATTAATCCAATGACTTTAAAATTTATGTACCACCATACATCTAATTACATCAAATTAAAAATCATCATACACACTGAAATGAATGCATCTAACACAAGAAATAAAATAGGATTAGAAAACATCATCGACGATGAAATCAATGCATCTAATGAAAGTAATAAAATAGGATTAGAAATAAACATCTACCCTCAAATAAATGCATCTAGTGCAAGTAAGAAAATAGGATTAGAAAACAACATCTACACTAGAATCAATGCATCCACTACAAGTAAATAGGATTAGAAAACCATCATCTACACTGAAATCAATGCATCTAGTGCAAGAAACCAAATAGGATTATAAATCACCATCTACACTAAAATCAATGCATTTAGTGCACGCAATCAAATAGGATTAGAAGTCATCTATATTGAAATCAATGCATCTAGTGTAAGAAATCAAATATAATTATAAATAAAAATCTACATTGAAATTAATGCATCTAGTGAAAGAAATCAAATATGATTAGAAATCACAATCTACATTGAAATTAATGCATTTAGTGCAAGAAATAAAATAGGATTAGAAATCATCTACATTGAAATCAATGCATTTAGTGCAAGTAATCAAATATGATTAGAAATCAACATCTACACTAAAATAAATGCATCTGGTGCAAACAATCAAATAGGATTAGAAATTACCATTTACACTGGAATCAATGCATCTATTGTAATAAATATTCTCCCATCTCTCTGCCCTATATATATATATATTTCCTTCCATCTCTCCTTATTTATCTCTTTATCTCACCTCCCCAAACACACACGCTCTCTCACTCCATATCTATCAATCTCTTTGTCCGTCCCTCCCTGTCTCCCTCTATCTCTTATTTCTCTTCACCTTCCATCTATATCTCTGTTTCCCTCTATCTCTCTATATCAACCCCAAAACATACACTCTCTTTCTCCAAAATATATATCTATCACTCCCTCCTCCTCCTCCTCTCTCTCTCTCTCTCTCTCTCTCTTCCCCTTCCCGCCCTCTCCGTTGCTTCTATCTCCCTTCCCTCGTGTTATCCTCTCTCTCAATCTTCCTTACCACTCCATCTCTCTCTATCTCCACCTTTAACTCTCTATGTCTTTCTTCTTACCTCACTCTCTCTCCCCTCCATCTCCATCTCTCTTTCCCTACATCTCTCCACTCTCTCTCTTGCTTTGTCACCCACCTCTCTCTCTCTCTTTCTCTCTCTTCACTTTCTAACTTTGTTACTATATGCCTCTCTCTCTCCTTCTCTGCCTTCTTCTCTCCATCTCTCCCTCTTTGTCTCTTATCTCACCCAGAAACATACACACTATCTCTCCATGTCTCCCTTGTCACTCCCTTTCTCTCTCTCCACTTCTCACTCTATGTATTTCTTCTTCCCTCCCTCTTTCCCCATCCAATTCCATATCTCTATCCCTCTGTCTTTCCCTTTCTCTCCTACAATCCTCTCTCTTCCCCCATCACCCTCTCTCTCTCTCTCTCTATCTCCCCTACAATCCTCTCTCTTCCCCCGTCACTCTCTTCCTCTCTCTCCCTTTCTCTCGTTCCGCCCTCTGTCTGCCCCCCCACCACTCTCTCTCTCTCTCTCTCTCTCTCTCTCTCTCTCTCTGTTTTCTATTCAATCCTCTCTCTCTCTGCCCTCATATCCTCTCTCTTCCCCCATCACTCTATCTCTCTCTCCAACTATGTTACTATATCCTTCCCTTTCTTCTTCTCTCTCCCTCCCCCCCCCAACCCACTTTATCTCCATCACTCCTTCAATGTCTCTTTATCTCACCCCTAAACATACACTCTCTCTCTCCATCTCTCCCTTGTGACTCCATCTCTTTCCACTTCTCACTCTCTATATTTCCTTCTTCCCTCCCTCTCTCCCCCTCCAACTCCATCTCTCTATCCCTCCCTCTCTCCTTCTCCCCTCATCCTTCATTTTTCTCCCTTTCTCTCCTACCTCCCTCTCTCTTCCCCCTTTTTTGTCTCTCTCTCTCTCTCTACCCTCCAATCATCTATCCTTTTCCCTCCCTTTCTCTTTTTATCTCTCCCACCTCCATCTTTATTTCTCCCTCTCCCTCTCTTACCCTTCTCTAGCTCTCTTACCCCTCTCTCCCTCTCTCTCTTCATTCCTCCTCTCCCATCTCCTTCAGTTTATCTTCATCTCTCCCTTGTCAGTCCCCATATTTCTAGACCTCTATCATATGTCTTTGTTCTTCTCTCCCACATATATGTAGAGTTAACATATATATCATGATATATTCATATATATTATAATATAACAAATTTAATATTGTGTTAATCTAAAATTATTAAATTTAATAATATTAATATTATAATATATTAACACGAATATTAGATTTATTATTTTAATATTAATGTTAGGGTTAATAATATTTTTTTTTGCATGGTATTAATAATAATTTGGTCCATGGTATTTGACCCATAGGCTTCATATATAATTAGATGTTGATTTCTAATCCTATTTGATATATTTTTATTTATTTACCTCACTTCTTTATACCTCTTTCATATTTATTTATTTAGCACATCTCTTTTATAAATATAGTATTTGGCCTATGGTATTAATAATAATGTCCCATAGGCTTCACATAAATAAAACCTCTTTATTGAGTTTTTGTAAATACAAAGAGGTTTATGGAGTAAATATAATTATTTATTTATTTATTTATTATAACTTTACTTTATTTATATTTTATTTATTTACCACACCTTTGGAGTAAGTATAAAAAGATGTTTTATTTATTTACCATACCTCTAGTTTATTTATATTTATATTTATTTACCATATCTCTTTTGGAGTAGGTAAAAAAAGAGGTTTTATTTATTGACCATACCTTTGGTTTATTTATATTTGTATTTATAGATTATATCTATTTTTTTAGTGTTCTCAAAACTCTTCATATTTTAAATTTATATTGTTTAAATTTATTTTTAATTGTTTATTTATATGGTTATATAATTTATTGGTTAAGTCGACATTATTTGGATTTTATTTTTTAAATTATCTTTATTTTTTATTTTGACTTCCAAAATACTCACACATCTCCCCCATATTAAACTGTAAAATACGCTTTTGAACACAATTAATGTAAAATCATCACAATTAAATTCTGTTATACATAATATATAATAAATTAATACAAAAATATCTTAAATTTGAATTTATTACTAAATATTCAGAAATCAAATATTTTAAAAAATATTTAAACCCAACATCACATTATTATATTTCCCTGTGAAATAAAACAATCCACTTTAAAACAGCTTACCACTCACCACCAACGGCACCTTGCCACTTACCGTTATAGTATAATGAATTTAGCAATTGACCACTAAAGTTGTTATTAATATAATTTAACCTCTGATCAAGCGGAAAGTTCTACCGTTGTAATGATGTAACAATTTTGTAATAATTGTATTTCACAATCACTTTAAAACAGCTTACCACTAACCACCAACGGCACCTTGCCACTTACCGTTATAATGTAATGAATTTCGTAAGTGACCACTAAAGTTGTTATTAATATAATTTAACCTCTGATCAAGCGGAAAGTTGTAACGTTGTAATGATGTAACAATTTTGTAATAATGGTTTTTGTTAAAAAAAAAAGAAAAGAAGAAGAAGTAACAGAATGAGTTAGAATAGGATAAAGATTTTTAAAAATTTAGAAAATTTTTTATCAGAAATTTGTTTATAGTTGTTAAGATTTAGTATTTAGGGTGTCTTAAAAGTTTTTGATAGTATTAAATTTTGTTTTATAAGTATGTAGTCTAAAAAAAGTAATAATAGAATGACTTAAAATTGGATAAAAATTTTCAAAAAATTAAATTCTTTTTTTTATCAAAAATTTGTTCACAGTTGTTAAACTTTAGTATTTTGAGTGCCTTAAATTTTTTTAATAATGTTAAATCTATTTCTACTATCAAAAATGCAATTCAAACACTCCAAATATAAATACCTGATTTTTTGAATTTTATTTTACCACCCACAAAAAAAACTACCATCCAAATTATTCTGTATCCAAATTATTCTGTATGGTAAGTAGACAACTGCTTCATAAACACCGACATCAAGTCAACACCAAATCTCTGACTTTGTATGTCACGTATTTTGACATTGGAAATGGATTCAGCACCATCAAAAACCTGTAGGACACCCAAAATATTAAACTTTCATAGTTTTTAACATGGATTTAGAAAAATTCCTGCCGGATTTTCTGAAAATCTTATCGGAATTTTCATGATTTTCAGGGCGATTCCTCTGGCTAGTTAGACTACGGCAAATAAAACTAAGTCAAGCATCTCACGTTCTGTTCCAGAAGCACACTTTAGAAGAAAGCTCTGACTCAAGCCTTTGGACTTTGTATTTTTATGTGCTTTATTTGCGCCCTCTGACCTGGATACTTTTGATTTTTGCATTTTTATGTCTATATCCAGTGGTGCTGTTCTTTAATATCGCCTTGGACCCGGATCTGGGGAAACCCTACCTAATTAAATTCTGCGACCCAATTATATGACTCTGGCTCTCTATAAAATATATCAACTATCGACTTGACACTAATGTGCTCGATTTGAAGATTTCATAGTGGCAGCTTACATCGACGTCCGTGCCAAAAAATGGTCGCAAAGATGCTTTGGATTTGTTATTACTCTCCTGGTTTTCACGTCTTCTCTGGGTACATTACATGAATCTCAATCTCAATTTATTCTCAGTTTATTAAATGTTAGAAGTTTCTTTTCAATTATGATTTTAGTAAAGCTTCTAAGTTTCAACTTCTCACATATGAATGTTAACTGAATATCTTATTTCCACCATTCATCTCTGTAGCTTATGAAAGGAAGATACTAGAAGCAAGCAGTCTTACCAACAACACGGCGCAGAAGTACCGTTCTGTAAATTTGGGAGGGTGGCTCAATATTGAAGGATGGATCAAGCCGTCGGTCTTTGATGGGATTTCTCACAAGGATCTGCTGGTATTCGTTTTGTTGTGCTTTCACTGGATTTTGCAATTCCCTCCGGCATAGAACATAGATCCATTTTAAATACAGATTTAGCATATTTATTTTGGTCTACATGATCAAAATTGAAAGAAAGATACGATTACTTGGCTCCCAAAAACTACCCACTGGACTGTAGAATAAGCTTCACTCAATCTGGAGTTGTTTATTCTTAATTAGATTTTAATGTTTGATTTCTGAAGTTGTTTATTCTTAATTAGATTTTAATGTTTGATTTTGTCAGGATGGGACGCAGATCCAGTTAAAATCGATGAAACTGGGAACCTACGTGGTTGCAGAAGATGGAGGGGGGACAATCATGGCAGTAAACAGGACTAATCCCTCGGGATGGGGAACTTTCAGTGTATCTGTTTGTTGACAAATTTGTGCTCCTACTGTTTGTTTCTTTGATGATGAATTCTGAAAGTGACTTGTACTGTTGCAGTTATGGCATGTGAGAGATGGCTACTACCAACTTAGAGTCTTCAACAAGCAGTTTGTAGGAGCCGATAATGGAGGAGGGGGTATTGTGAAGGCCGTAGCCACCACACCTAACAACTCGGAAACATTTCAGATCATTAGAAACCCGGCCAATCCCAATAGTGTACATATCAAAAGCTTCAATGGAATGTACATGCAGGTATGTTATCAGAGATTTCAAGGATCGCCATCTTCAATGACTTTTGCAAGGGGATATATATATATTTTTTTTTGTTCAATTGATTTAACCATGTGCCAAAAGCATCTTATAGATAGGAAGTTCACAAGGGATGGGTCTAAATTTGATAGAGTCAAACAAAATAACTGATGGGCATAAATTTCAGATTCATATTCAACATTAACCTGATATATATATTTTTCTTAATATTCGACACACGCAGGCACAATCTAAAGATCAGCTGACTGCCGATTTCGAAGGGGAGCCCGGTTGGGACGACGATAATGCTGCAACTTTCGAGATGACCATCGTAAGGACATTGCAGGGGGAGTTTCAAATCTCAAACGGTTATGGACCCGAGAAAACACAAGTCTTGAATGTAATAGGCAATTCCTACTAAACCATCTTACTCTACTCTGTTGAGAAATAGTACCAAATGGGGCTTCTCATGATTTGACTTTTTGTTCTCTCAGGAACATCGAAGCACTTTCATTACAGAGGGTGATTTTGTTTTCATGTCCAAGCACGGGATAAATGCTGCCAGAGTTCCAGCTGGATGGTGGATTGCTAGTGATCCAAAACCTCCTGCTCCTTTTGTTGGAGGATCTCTAGCTTGTCTCGACAAAGCCTTCTCGTGGGCACAGCAAGTGAAAACTGGCCACAATTTTCAATCATATAAATAGAAAACAAACAGAAGCCAAGATAATGGACTATATATATAGCTTAATTGACTTTGTGGAAACCATGCTGCAGGAGGCACGGCATTAAGGTGATTATCGATCTCCATGCTGCTCCAGGCTCACGAAATGGCTATGAGCATAGCGGCACCAGAGATGGATTTATAGAATGGCCTGAGTCGCAAGAGAACATCGACAAGAGTCTATCTGTCATTGATTTTCTTGCTGCGAGGTACAACAACTTCCTATTGCAGTAATTCATTTCGATAGATTTTGACATGGCATAACAAAAATTGCTACATAGAATAACTATATTTCTGGATATAGTAGGAAAAAGACACTTTTTTTCAATCAATCATTTCGATAGCAAACTTAAAAAAATTGCTTGTGTAATTGACAGATATGCTCCACACCCTGCCCTTTTGGGCATTGAACTATTGAATGAGCCACTGTCTCCTGGAGTAAGTTTGAATAATTTGACTGATTACTACAAACGGGGTTAGGACATCGTTCGAAAGTATTCGTCCTCGGCTTATGTGATAATGTGCAACAGAATCGGCCCTGCTGATCCAAAAGAGTTGTTTCAAATGAACAACAGCTTATCCCGCACCGTTGTGGATGTGCATTACTACAATCTCTTCGATGATGCCACTTTCAAAAATATGACGGTTCAGCAGAACATCGACTATATCAAAACCACAAGAGCTCAAACTCTGCAGAGCCTCGTCTCGGCCAATGGTCCTCTCACTTTTGTTGGTAAATATGAAAAATCCGTGCATTTAACTGCTTTAGTGCAGCCCTCCCATGAATTTAATCATGCACTAGTATCATTCTTTCCATATACAAAAGGGGCAAAATTGTGTTACATA
The DNA here is from genome assembly GCA_034641835.2 of Pinus albicaulis. Classification (NCBI taxonomy): domain Eukaryota; kingdom Viridiplantae; phylum Streptophyta; class Pinopsida; order Pinales; family Pinaceae; genus Pinus; species Pinus albicaulis. The sequence goes on along the minus strand of CM076583.1, from coordinate 1,120,679,099 downwards.
ACTTTGTGATTTTATTTAGGGGAATGGGTGGACGAATGGGACCTGAACAATGCGACACAGTCGGATTATCAAAGGTAAGGAGATGCACAGTTACAAGTATACGGTGAAGCTTCTTTCGGATGGGCATATTGGACGCTAAGAAACATTGGTAGCAGGCACTGGGATTTGGAATGGATGGTGAAAAATCAGTACCTTCTATTGCCTGCATCAAACCAAAGTTAAATTTTTGCTACCTGGGAAAAGGTCAACCAGTGATATTTTATTATATAAGTCGATGAATACGTTTGATTGGAGAATAAGTAGCTGCAACAGTAAATTGAGTGAAATAATGGTACAATCCATAGCCAAAACGCTGGGATCATATATATCCACAGATGGATCTTAAAGATATAATGTAATTTGTAATACATTGGCGATTTAATAGGGGAAGAATTTGGAGTAATCGCATAGATTTATTAAGTATTCATTTAATAGATCAATATTTTTTTAGTGTAAAATATAATATGTTATTTTTTATTGTTTAAATTGTATTTTTAATGTGAAATATAATATATATAATAGTAAATAAACATTTTAACGGTAAAAATTTATGTTTTTAAAATTTTTTAGACTATAAAATATAATGTATTATTTTTCATTGTTTAAATTATATTTTTAATGTTAAATATTGTATATATAATACTAAATAATTTTTTTGATTATAATTTTTTTAAATGATATATAATGTGTATCTAATTGACATTAAACTAGCACAACTATATTTATTAATGTGGTTAATATACGCCGATAGACTTATATAAAATAGAGTGACAACCACATTTAACAATGTGGTTGATACACGCCGACCCACCACATGTATTTCACTAAAATAAATATTATATATCTATGAAAATAATTACCAATATATTTTACGTATTTGCTTATAATATATTAATAATATTCACTATAATATAATATATTAGAATATATAATATAATATTATATTATTCAATAGTAAAATATATAATAAAAAAATATTATTAAATTATTTCAATATATTGATAGTTTTAATTCAAACTATAATATAATTCAAAAATAACATAATAATAATATTTTATTAATATTTATAATAAGTGTATATCTCTTACCAATATTTCAAGGGATTATTAATATTTTAAACAAAATGAATTAATAAACCAGAGGATTTAATATTATAAATCCAAGTAATTAGTGAAGCAAAGGATAAATATTAATATTATAAACCAAGAAATTAAAAAAAAAAATTAATCTCAAGAGATTATAAAACCCTAAGAAATAATATTTAAAACCCAGAAACCTAGGAAATTAATAAACCTTAACAATTAATATTTTAAGCTCAAGAGATTAATAAACTCAATAGATTATTAATAATACAAATCAAAAGAAGTAATAAACCCAAGGTTTAAATATGATAAATCAAAGGAATTGGTGAACCCAAGGGATAAATATTAAAAACACAAGAGATTATAAACTCTAAGAATTGATATTTTAAACTAAAAGAACCTAATAAACTACTAAACCATAAGAATCAATATTTTAAACTTAAGATATTAATAAACCAACGAGATTATTAACATTATAAACCAAAAGAACTAATAAACCCAAGGGTTTAATATTATAAACCAAAGGAGTAAGCGAACCCAAGGGATAGATATTATAAACCTAAAGGATCAATAAGGACAAGGGATCAATATTTTTTTTTCCTAAATAAGATTGATCTATTAACAAAGGAGTAAAATTACATCATGACCGTAGTCATAACTACTGCCCTGGAGGAAGGTAGAATTATCATGAAAAACACATAAGGAGACTGCCCATTGACAAGGAAACTAGTCTGAAGAAAAATGCCAAAACCCACGTAGGGGCGTAAGATGTGATCTTCCTGAAGATGCAGAGTTTGCTTGGAACCAAAAGAGTACAAAAATAAGCCAAAATTCCACAAAACAGTTTGTACAGTGACAAGCCCAATTATATGGGTCGCAGGGAAAGAAAAAAACATCACAGTAAATAGACTAGTCATCTGGAGGTTCTTCAACAATACGACACCAACCTGAAGCAAGCAAATACCTAGCAAGAGCATCTTCAGAAACTGAGGGACCTGGATCATCAAGAGCCATCACAACATCAGGAACGATGCGAGCATGATCATTCGAAACCTGCATTATCGTGCCACTAGCCCGCATGTGGATGTTCGAAGTCTAGGCAAAGTCCACACCAAGACCCACGGAATGAGCGCTAGCCTCCCTGACCTGGGCTTCCTCATGGAAGACCACTGTGAAGAGAGCAGCAATTCTTGGACGAAGCAGAGCACTGTTGAAGGTGAAGCACGCGGAGCCAATGGTGGGGGGAGGCGAGGTAGCTGGAGGACGTGGAGAAGGGGAGCCCGAGCTATGGCGAGAATCAAGGAGACGCCCTCTCCCACTGTGGGTACGGGGGTAGTGGCCAGCCAATAGTCCACTGGAAAGAGAAGGTGAGACAAAAGAAGGGCTAGATTGCGCGCTCGAAGGTCGACCCCTGGTGCCACCTCTGTGACTCCGCATTCTGTGGCGCAGACGAGGCATAGGGGAGCGAAAATGGGACCAGACAGCAGCAATGGCAGGGAAATAACAAATCAAAATGAAGCCAGAGGCCCGAGCAAGGTGCCCAGGGTCCAAAGGAGGCAAATTTGCTGTAGGACTAGAGCGCAGCTCCAAAAGAGCTTCCCCCTCCAAGGAGTGAGAGAAACCAGGACTGGTAGAGCCGACACAATACAGATTGAAAGCCGAAATGAGACCAGAGACCAGAACGAAGTGGGCGCGGTGCGACTGAGGCAACTCCACAAAAGGTCCATCTCCTCCTTCCCATTTATCCTTCCCGCTCACACATCGAGAGTCTCCCATCATAACAGAGGAATTAATGAGAGCTGAAGTCTCCAGCATACAGAAGCATGCAAAGGCAGAAATCAGTGCAGTGGGCGTGAAATGAAAACCAGAACCCATTGAAACAATGCCAAGGAGATATGCGAAACGTAAATGCCAAGATCCGCCTAACAATGGCAAAATACCCACCATGTCCTGGGTGGGCAGGTGTCGTCCCACCTCGCCGCACCCCTGTCCCATCGAGTTAATCTGCTGGCTGTACACCCGCATCCGAGAGATTTGCATCCCTTTGGATAAGTGTTTTGCACTTCTGTTGCTGATCATTGTTCTGAATTATGTCAAGAGCTCCGGAGAGAAGAGTGTGCCCATTATCCACCCCCACATTGGCAAGAAGATCAACGATCTGGTTGCCTTCTCGTCTAATGTGTTGGAATATGATGGCTCGATTGGTATGGAGCCATTGTTCAATTCTTCCAATCTGGCTTCGAGTCTCCAACTGTTAGCAATTTTGTGCGCATGAGTCCCATTGAGGAGATGATTTTCCATGTTGATGAGGATTCGGGAGTCACCTTCAACCTCCAGAGGTTGGAAGCCATGTCGCTGGGCTAGGAGAAGACCTTGCCAGAGGCCCTCCAATTTTGCTGAATTTTTTGTGTCCCAACCAATATTTCTGAAGAAGAATAGAAGAGGCAAACCCTCATGATCTCTAAATATGTCGCCAAATCTTCCTTTGCCGGGGTTGCCCCTTGAAGCTCCATCAAAATTGTGTTTGAAAGAGAATTTTGGAGGGGGGGTCCAAGAGAGCTTTCCAATGTTATGGCCTTTTGAAGCTCTGTGATTGTGCGTGCCTTGTGAAAGTTGTGTGTTCCAATTTTCCCAGATGGATTTCTCATTTGCAAGAGTGGGGAAATCTTCCGGGTGCCAATTTTGAAGAGCCAAGGTCTCTTTGAGATTAAGACAAAGGTTGCCCCAAATGATGTCTAAAGGAGTGCTTTGATCTTTGAAAATGCGCTTGTTCCTTTCTTTCCAAATAGTCCAGAGGAGAAGACCAGGAATCAATCTCCATAATTGGTTGAGTAGTTTGCTTTTATAAGGGTTCTGGTGCCAATGTCGAATGGAGTTGATTATATCATCGAACACTCTGCATTTCTTTTGACAACGAAATCTGGCCTTCTCCCACAATTGGTTGGAAAGAGGGCAAGAGTTCAAGAGGTTTTGGAGAGTTTCCTCCTGAGAGTTGCAATTGGGACAAATGGAGGGCCCATGAAAGTTTCATTTCTGAAGATTATCCCAAGTAAGGATTTTCCGGTGCCCCATAAGCTAGAGGAAAAAAGAGACTTTGGGCCAGGTACCCGGTGACCAGATTCTGCTCCATATACGATCTAAGGGCATTGGATCGTTGCATATTATTTTGTAAGCCTCTTTGGTGGAGAAAGATCCTTTTGGGGTATATCCCCATCTTAGGATGTCCCTGCCTTCAGAGGATCTAATACGCCTATTCTGGAGCTCATGCTCCATGTCCTCCTTAGTCTGGTTGTCTGCATTCCTGATCATTCTGTCGATCTGCTTCCATTGTCTGTATCCCTGTACTGTCTCCGGAGTCCATTGTTGCCATACGGATTCTTGTTGTTGCTCCTCCCACTCTTGGATGCGAGGCGGATTAAATATGCTGTTGAGGTTTGGTAATTGATGCCAGGCATCTGTCCAGAACCTCGCAGTGCTGCCATTCCTTATTTCCCAAAAGCTGTGTTGTTGAATGAGCGAATAGTGTTGTCTGGCAGCGTTCCATATTAGTGACCCCTTTTCAGTGGGAGTGAATCTGATTAGCTCTTCCGTTGGTCTGTGATTAGCGTACTTGGTAGTCCAAAGGGTGGCCCAAGGTTTGTTGGGAGAAGAGAGCCATTGCCACCAGATTTTTGCGCCCATTATTGCATTGCTATGCTGGGGATCTCTCAGACCTATGCCCCCTTTTTCTTTTGGCTGGCATGCCGTCGACCATTTTGCCAATGCCCATTTGCGATTTGTGCCTGTTGCACCCCAGAGAAAATTGCGTTAGAGAGCTTTTATTTTTTTCAGGACCCATTTAGGCGCTGCCAAGATAGAGAAAAGATAGAGAGGCGTCGCCTGAAGCACAACTTTGATTAGCACTGATCTGCTAGCTATGTTTAGAGTTCGATGAGTCCAAAGGGTGAGACGAGATTCCAGCTTCTCCGGGAGCATACGCCAAGAGGTGTGCTTAATGGCAGAGTCAATTAAAGGAGCACCGAGGTAATTGGAGGGTAAGGAGGCTAAGGAAAAGCCCAGAAGGTGAGCAATGGCATGTTGAGTAATAGGGGGGGTGTGTAAAAATAAAATCTGTGATTTGGCTGAGTTTATACTCATCCTTGAGGCATCTGAGAAATCCTTCAGAATGGATTTGAAGATGGAGGCTTCCTAAACAGAGGGGTACCCAAACAACATGTTGTCATCGAAATTTTTTTGATGAGTAATAGCTGGAGAATTGTGAACAGACAGACCCTTGAGATGCTGGTAGAGGAGGGCATGTTTGATATGGTGCCCCAGACCTTCCGCCATTAGAAAAAAAAGCAAAGGGGAGAGAGGATCTCCTTGTCGAATACCTCTGGAGGGTCTGAAAGGTCGTGAGGGAACTCCATTTAAGAGGATCGAGAAAAAAGTAGAGGAAATTAAGCTCAGAATCCATCGAGTCCACATTGGGGAGAAACCAAAGGTTGTTAGCATTTTTTGGATATAGAGCCAGCTTAACTTATCAAAAGCTTTGGAGAGGTCAATCTTGAGAAGCATACCTGCCTGTTTGGAGTGCTTGATTGAGTGTATGATTTCATGAGTGAGGATAATGCCGTCCAATATCTGTCGTCCTTCCACGTATCCAGATTGTTCCGGTGATATGAGCAAGGGCAGCAGCGGCTTCAATCTGTTAGCTATGACTTTGGATATCACCTTATAAATAACATTGCATAGTGCGATGGGACGGAATTTGTCCGGAGTACTGGTGTTTTCTTCTTTAGGGATTAGGGCTATGAAGGTTGAGTTCAAAGAAGGCAGGAGCCAATGAAGAGTGCGTGATTCCTCCACCATTTTCCACACCTCTTCTTTGATGAGATCCCAAAAAGAGTGGAAGAAGGTAGTGGTGAAGCCGTCTGAACCTGGGGCTTTGCCCTCCTTGAGCTGGTGCATAGCCAGATCCACCTCTTGAGGTAATACTGGTCGGAGAAGAAGTTGGTTTTGTTCTTCTATGATTAGCTTCGGCACATTTTGGGTGATCTTTTCAATTGCAAGTCGTCTATCAATTTGGGGTTCTTGATGGACCTCTTTGAAGTGATTGATAAACTCCTATTCGATCTCAGCATGGCTTTCCACTCATTCCCCCTCTCACGTTTGTATAAAAGAGATGGTGTTGTGCATTCTTCTCTGTATTGTAGTTCTGTGGAAGAATTTGGTGTTCCTTTCGCCCTCTTTCAGCCATCTGATACGGGATTTTTTCTTCCAAAGAATTTCTTCCTGCTTTCTATGCTCCTCCAATTGATTATGAATGTGCTTTTCCTTTTCCAAAGTCCCTTCCTTGTAGCCCTCTGCAATTATATGTTGATGTAGTTCCCTCATCTCTTTGTTTAAATCTTGCTGAGCCTGGAAGATGTTTCCAAAAGTCTCTTGATTCCAGCGCTTTATTTGGGATTTCAGGAATTTGAGTTTCTGTTGAAACTGATACATTTTGGATCTCTTTGGAAAGGGGGAGGTAGTCCAGGTGGATCTGATGAGGTCGTTGAAAGCGGGGTGGGTGAGCCAAAAAGCTTCAAAGCGGAAGGGATGCCTGGTGGAGTTGCCTGGCCTTTGCCATTGGAGTGAGATCGGCCAATGGTCTGAGCCTGAAAATGGAAGAATGGATGTCGAGATATCGCCTCCAAGATGTGCTGCATTGTTTGAGATGAGGAATCTGTCCAGTTTGGAAGCAATGTGTTGTCGGCCTGCCCTTCGATTGCTCCAAGTGTGCATTCCATTGCAAAATTGCAGATCAATTAACAAATTGTTTTGGATAAAATCTTTAAAGTGGTTGTTCTCCTGATCCAGTTTGGCTCGACCTCCCTGATTTTCCTCTAGCTTGGTAATCATGTTGAAGTCTCCTCCAATGATCCAGAGAGGATGGAGTCTGTTGAGGTTGAGCACTTCTATTGTGTCAAGAAGAGCAATTTTTCTACCTGCTTCCTGAGGGAAGTAGACATTGGTGAGATGTCCATGCATGTTGGTGCCGATGATATGAAAAGTAGCCTGAATGATATGATGGGAAGCATGAAAGTCTGAGAGCATGATAGCTTGCATGTTCCAGGCGATTTCCAGTCCCCCAGAGGCCCCTGAAGCGTCTACTGAAACTGAGTGACAACCTGGCCATGCTCTAGAGAGGATTTGACCAAGAGTGTTGCTGGTACATTTCGTTTCCTGCATAAAGAAGATCTGGGGCTGCTCCTGCTTTATCATGTTTTTTATCATTCTGAGTTTTCCGGGGCTGTTTAGCCCTCTTAAATTCCATGAAATGAGCTTCATGATTCACTATTAGTGGTGGGCTTATAGTACTTTTTCAACTTAGCATATCTCCCTCAGTCCACCAGGATTTTCCCTATTGTGATGGTTCTTTGAAGATCTGTCTTTCTTCCCCATTTTTTGGAGTCTTTAGGGAAGAAGTTGTCGTCCCATTGACTGCCCGGTTGTATGCCTAGTTGTTGTTGCTAGTAAGCCCTGGAGATGATGACTTCCAAGGTCTTGTCGTAATATTTCCTTCTGCATGCTTGTTCCAGTTCAAAGATGTTAAGACCTCCCAAATCAATGCTTTCCGGTTCTTCTTCCATATAGTGCGTTTGACTGCTTTCTGCTGAGGTGAATGTGGATTGCAGTGGCTGAATGGGGATGAAATCAACATCCATACCATTAGGCTTCCAATCCAGATCCTTCCGAATCTCTTCAGGAATCCCAGAGTTGCCATTCAGGGGTGAGGGCTTTGGAGAAGAGCCCGACCGAGTGGGGGGAGAGGTAGAAAAGGTCAACGGAGGGATTGGCGAAGTGTTTAGAGGAGGGTCTTTTGAGGTTTTTGCAAGAATCTCAAAGTTGTTGCTTGTGGAGGGTACAAAGGCGACGTCCTGAAGGGGTTTTTTCCTGGAGGAAGGTTTTTTATGTGCTCTTTTTCGATTAGCTACCTTGGTAAAGCCATCTTGGGTCGGTTTATTTGAGGGATCAGGGGTTTGGGGTTTAAAATTTAGAGGGCAGTCCCAAAATAGATGACCAAGGGCATGACACTTGTGACAACGAAAGGGAACATGTTCAAAATCTAAGGGTTGAATTCATTCATAGTCATCATGGTAGAGACTTACCGAATCCGGAAGGGGCTTGTCCAGGCGCATGAAAACACAAATACGAGCATAGGAGGTGTATCTGCGCAGCTTCGTTTCTTTAGCTATTTTAATGAATTCGCCCAGTCCCTTGCCAATGTCTCTCAAAAATTCTTCATCCCAGTATTCCAATGGGAGTGAGTACATCCAGATCCAAACTGGCGCCCAATTGAAATCCTCCTTTTCAGGGTTAAATCTCTCAACCCACTCCCTTAAATACAGACCAGTAGAGTTGAAGAAATAAAGGCCTTCATCCATGACCCTGTTCCAATCTTCAAGGCAAATGAATATCACCGTGAAAAACCCCTTTTCTTCTAGCTACAGGGTTACATGCCCCTTGGGTTTCCATTTAGCCGAGATCCATCCTTGCAAAGCTTTTTCAGTTGGCCAGTATCCAATAAATTTGCCAATGAGAGCATGATCCCTCATGTACTGGATTTGTCCATTGATTCTGTGGCTAGGAAGTTCTATCTTGGGTCTTTCAGCTGCTATGGGTTTGCATGTCGCTGATGTAAACTTGGGCGCTTCCTTTTGCCCAATCCCACTTACTTGTCCTTCACTGCGCTTGTCTGACTAATCAGTGGGAGCGTTTGTCATTCTTGCATAGGTGAGTCTCTTGTATTCATGTATCCTTGTTTTGGACCGGAAGGCCTTGTCAAGTTTTGCGCTTGATGCGCTTTCTCGGCGGAGGGGGAAGGCTTTGCGGCCCCCCCCTGAGGATCAGCCATTGGTGAGCTTTCAATACCAGCAGTCTACTGTCGCGGGTAGTAAGACGAACGGAATATCGTGGCAAAGAGTATGCAGACTACGCCATTGCAGGGATCACCAGGAAACCCTGGGTAGCAGAGCGCGCAATCTCCTCTCGACAAGGGATCAATACTAAAAAAAATAGAGATTAATAAACCCTAAGAATTAATATTTTAAACTCAAGAGATTAATAAACCCAAGGGGCGATTACCAATATAAACCAAACCCAAGGGTTTAACAATATAAACCAAAGGAATCGGTGAACCCAAGGCATAAATATTAAAAACCTAAAGGATCAATAAGGCCAAGGGATCAATATTAAAAACAATAGAGTTTAGTAAAATCTAATAATTAATATTTTAAACAAAAAAACCTAAGAAATTAATAAAGCCTAAGAAATAATATTCTAAGCTCAACACTTTAATAATCCCAAAGGGTTATTAATACTAAAAAACAAAAGAATATAATATATTAGAATATGTAATATTATATTATTTAATAGTAAAATATATAATAAAAATATATTTTTAAATTATTTGAATATATTAATAGTTTTAACTCAAAGTATAATATAATTCAAAAATAACATAATATTAATATTTTATTAATATTTATAATAAGTGCATATCTCTTACCAATATCTCGAGGGATTATTAATAATTTAAATAAAATGAAGTAATAAACCCAAGGGTTTAATATTATAAAACCCAAGTAATTGGTGAAGCAAAGGATAAATATTAATATTATAAACAAAAAAAATAAAAAAACCCTAAGAATAAATAATTTAATCTGAAGAGATTAAAAAACCCTAAGAAATAATATTTAAAACCCAAAAGTCTAAGAAAGTAATAAACTCTAAAAACTAATATATTAAACTCAAGATATTAATAAAGCATATGAAATAATATTTAAAACCCAAAAATATAAGAAATTAATAAACCGTAACAATTAATATTTTAAACTCAAGAGATTAATAAACCCAATAGGTTATTAATAATACAAACCAAAAAAAGTAATAAACCCAAGGTTTAAATACTATAAACCAAAGGAATTGGTGAACCCAAGGGATAAATATTAAAAGCATAAGGGATACCTCAGGCCAAGGGATAAATATTAAAAACACAAGAGATTAATAAACCCTAAGAATTGATATTTTAAACTAGAAAACCTAATAAATTAATAAACCATAGGAATCAATATTTTAAACTTAAGATATTAATAAACCACCTGGATTATTAACATTATAAACCAAAAGAACTGATAAACCCAAGGGTTTAATATTATAAATCAAAGGAATCAGCGAACCCAAGGGATAAATATTATAAACCCAAGGGATCAATAAGGACAAGGGATCAATTTTAAAAACAATAAAGATTAATAAGCCAAGGGGTGATTAACATTATAAATCAAAACCTAAGAATTTAATAACAATAGAGATTAATAAAACCTAATAATTAATATTTTAAACTCAAAAACCTAAAAAATTAATAAAGCCTAAGAAATAATATTTTAAACTCAATATATTAATAAACCCAAGGGGTTATTAATATTATAAAACAAAAGAATAATATATTAGAATATGTAATATTATATTATTCAATAGTAAAATATATAATAAAAATATATTCTTAAATTTTTTCAATATATTAATAGTTTTAACTCAAACTATAATATAATTCAAAAATAACATAATTACGCCTTAAGGCGTTCCTATTTGAAAACAACTCCCTTAGCTACCATTATGTCCATGTCTGAGCCATTGGATCAAATGTTAGATGACTGAAATATTTTAGGCCATTAGATTCACAAGTAAATAATTGTATATATGTTTTTTATAATGTTAGTTTTTTTTTTCTTTTTAATAAGTTAGATTGAATTTAGATTTGGTAAAACTATGTCAAATTACACAAAAATAAAAATAAAAGTAAATTAAATAAAAAGACTGACATAATGTAATGGACATTTTAACTAAGTCAAAATACAATAAAAAATAAAAATAATAAAATAATAATAAACTATAAAAACAGCCCATGGTATTGACCCATGGTATTCATGTGGAATGTAGTTTATTTAAAGGGGGAAATTAATATGGCCTAGATCAATATTAACTATGGATCTACTAAGAGCCAAGAGGGATCAAATGTCTAATAATAATAAATTATAAAAATAGCCCATAGTATTGACCCATGGTATTCATGCACAATGTAGTTTATTTAAAGGGCTCTGTTAAATAATATAGATCTGAAAAATCTTAGATGTTTTTTACATTATAATCATAAACAATTTTCATATTATATGATGTCAAACTTACTCAATTTTTTATTATGAAATTTTAAACAAAATTTTCACTACATGAAAAAGAAAAAACCCACTTATTCCTTAGGTTTTTTGTACAAGTTTTATCATAGCCTTTCCCTCTATCCAATATGTATTGTAGATTCTTCTGAAGAGAGAGTGTATTCTAGTTTATAACCTGATCCACAATCAAATAAAATGGCTAGGGATTTCACAAGTTATTAGTTTGTAACCCCATCCACGATAAAAAAAAATGACTAGGGATGTCACAAGTTATCATTCACATAATGATCTATTGACGTTCTCAGTTGAAATGAATCCTATTAGATGCATGGTGGCCAGAGACACTAAAAAAATAAAAATAGATATCAGTTATGACATCGATATTGTCTACAAACAATCCAAATTTCCCATATTATACAACAATTTCTAAAAATAACTGCTCAATTCACTCTCAAATTTTTAAAAACCCCCCATGCTGGGGAGATCACAGTGTAAAATCAAATGTTCCCGTGGTTTTTTAAAGGGTTCATAAGAAAAACATATAATGAGAAAGTCAATATTGTGGTATAATAACTGATTTTTGAATCATTGTGACAAAGAAAACATCACATTAGCTCACAAAATATATCTAATGCTACAAGGATCTAAGATGATAACAAATTTTTGAATCATGATAACTGGGTGACAACCAAAACTAATTTTTATCCATAAGAAAAAAAATCATAACAACTCACAGAATATATTCGTGGTTGCAATGAACCCCATACATTGTGATGGACATCATGGGAATTTTAGTCCACATTGAACAAAACCCTAAAAATTCTATACTCTTGATCAGTTAAGAATAAGCTAAGATGTCTATATTGGATGCTGAGGTGTTTTTTTAAAGGGTTCATAAACAAAACAGATAAAGAGAAAGTCAATATTGTGGTATAATAACTTATTTTTGAATCAGTGACAAAAAAAACATCACATTATCTCACAAAATATATCTAATTCTATAAGGATTTGTGATGATAAAAAATTTTTGAATCATGATAAGTAGGCGACAATCAAAACTAAGTTTTAGCCATAAGAAAAGAATCACAACGACTCACATAATATATCCATGGTTGCAATGAACCCCATACATTGTGATGAACATCATGGGAATTTTAGCGCACATAGGACACCACCCTAAAAATTCTATTCTCTTGATTAATTAAGAATAAGCTAAGATCTGTAGATTGGATGCAGAGGAGGGTGGTACAATAATTGAGGATGCTTCTTAAAGGGTAAGGGAATTTAGATACTTTATCCTTCCACCAAAGCTATAAAAAGTGAGACTTGTAGATTATAGTTTAACAAAATTGACATTATGTGATTAAGAATAAGTTACAAACATGAGGTATTTAAAAAGTAATAAGAGGAAGGTACACTAGGGTCATGTTAATTAATGTGATTCTTTGTATTATTTTTATTTAAAATAGTTATTTGTAATTTTATTTTTTTGAGTGAATATTGTTTTTGTTTTTTTGGTAAGTTGTGCTAATCTATTAATTTCGAAAACATAAAAGTACATAGTTTACAGGCAGGGTTGGTAAGTTGTGCTTAACTAATCCCTGCCTTTGTTACACTGTTTCTGGGCTGCCACGGGGGAGGGGCTTGGCCCAGACAAAACTTGCGAGCAAGAATTACTTTGTGCGCAGTAGCACTAATACATTTAGGAGCATAGGAGTAGGACATGACAGTAAAGCCTTGGGGGCACAGATGGAAAAAAACAAAATAAGACTGAACAACAATGCAAGCATTATTCATCCTCATCATCGCTCCAGTGGGGAGTTTCCTCGAAGATGGGATAGGTAGGGGCCTGCACAATAGTCGCTTCCATTGCAGCTTCCACTTTAGCAGAAGTGCGTTTGGGGAGAATTGAAGGAGCGCAGAGGATGGGGGAGTCTAGATCTACTCCTTAAGGAACTTTCATCCATATGCCATCGGAATCCATGATCCAAATGTCTGTGTCTTCATCGGTCTACACAGGACTATTTTGGGGTGCCGGAATGCTCTATGAAGAGAGAGCTTTGGGGGTGGAGGTGGACCTCCTCACTTGACGACTTCCCCTTTGTGCTGGGCTCCTGGAGGAGTTTGTGCGCTGCTTAGGAACTGATTAATGTCTAGCTGGGGAGTTTGACGAGGAGCCTTCGATCCATTTGAGGCAGTTGTCCTCACTGTGATGGTAGTGGCCTGTGAGAGCCCCTCACTGTCCATCGCAAATTGTGTGTTGGTGCAGCCTGGGTGCCATTGCGCACTTGAGAGGGGAGGCATGGGAAACACAGGGGTAGGAGAAGCTGCAGAGGCTGGGGGAAAGGTGCACAGGATACAATGCACCTGACAAAGGGGGACTACACAGCTCCACTTTAGGACTTAGACTTCGCAGCTAATTGGTATCAGCAAGCATCGATATCAGAAGAGCTAAATGCAGCAGAGGGTAGATGAGGGAGGGATGGGGCCGATAATGGGAGGATATATAGGATTGCAGATGGGGAATTTCAGAGAGGCAATGAGTGATCTGAGTGTGGAGCTCAAGAAGTTGGGTAGGCGCAGAGGGGTAAGCGTGGCTTCTTTGCTGATTATGCATCATGGTCATTAATGGAGGTAAGGGTGAGGTGATGGTCCAGGTTAGTTGACACCAGGCCTACCCATTCTGCGTGATCTATGTTTCTGCGACGATCATGCGAAGCGATAACAGTAATTAGATCCGCTGCAGGTGGGGAATTTCATTGGAGATCTCTACAGTCCACGTGAGTTGGGCGTTGTTGTCCACTCGTGTCAAGCGTGTCACCCGTATCTAGGAAAATTGAATGAATATTGTTAAATGTGTTGTAGTATTTCTATTTAAAATAGTAATTTATATTTGTATTTTTTAAATTAACTTTGTTAAATGTGTAATTGAGTAGAATGTATTAAATTAATATTCTAATTTTTAAGAAATTTATTTAAAAAAATCAAAGTATGGTGAGTTTTTTTTTATTAAGCTTTACTCTAGATGTGCAAAGAATGAATCTATGTTAAGTCCCAAACAAGATTCTAATGTACCAAACAATATTCTTCTTTCTCTTGTTATTCTAGCTTGCACCTTACACTCCTCCTCTCCTCCTCGTTGCACAAATGTAAAATATGAGGCACGGGGTAATTGTTGCATATATGAACATTTAGATATGATAAGAAAAATGTGTTACTCTATTGTAATTTTCTCTACAAATGTGATGGCAAGTGTGCCCTAAATGTTGAAAATTTCATGGTTAATGTAGTATAAGCTAGATGCAAATTTACAGTCTTGTATAGAAGATTAAGGAATCTATGCCCAATATCCAACACCATAGAGCTAGATGTGTTTACCAATACAACAATTGTTTTCTCAATAAAAGCCATCGTTGTTGCATATAGGAGCATTTAGTTATGATAAGAAAATTGTGACACTGTGTTATAATTTTCTCTACAAATGTGTTGGAGTTGTTTTCTTAATAAACTTATTTTTACTGCTCCTAAGTGATGAAATCCATTTCTCTACAAACGTGTTGGAGTTGTTTTCTCAATAAACTTGTTTTTACTACTCCTAAGTGATGAAATCCATTTTTGTTGCATATAGGAGCATTTAGCTCTGATAAGAAAAGTGTGATAGTTTGTTGATCTTATTTGAGTTACATGCTTATTTCATGCTTGTTTCTGATGATTATTAATCACCAAAGGATTTTCACTGACAATTTCCTATTTCAATATCTATAACAAATTTTTTATATATGTGAACAGATTATGTTGGTTTACATATATGTTTTCATCCCCAATTGCCTGTTTCAGTATCTAAGACAAATTTTTCTGGTTGATAACTCTTATCAACAATATCTTTAAAACCTCCACTACCTGCTTCCATGGAAGCAAAATTTTCCTTTCATCCCTTCACGATGGAAAATTTGTCTTCAATTCCTTCCAGATGGTTCCTTCTTTGCAACATCTTATTTCTTCTAGGCTACTCTTTCCTATGCTATTTCCTTAAGGCATTTCTTTTGCAACATGTGGTGCAATTGCTAGTAATAATATTTTATTAATATTTATAATAAGTGTATATCTCTTACTAATATCCCAAGGGATTATTAATATTTAAAAAAAATAATAATAAACCCAAGGGTTTAATAATATATATACTACCAATATCCCAAGGGATTATTAATATTTTGAACAGAATGAAGTAATAAAGCCAAGGTTTTAATATTATAAAACCAAGTAATTGGTGAAGCAAAGAATAAATATTAATATTATAAACCAAAAAATAAAAAACCCTAAGAATAAATAATTTAATGTGAAGAGATTAAAAAAATCTAAGAAATAATATTTAAAACCCAAAAGCCTAAGAAATTAATAAACCCTAAGAATTAATATATTAAACTCAAGAGATTACTAAAGCATATGAAATAATATTTAAAACCCAAAAACCTAAGAAATTAATAAACGTAACAATTAATATTTCAAACTCAAGAGATTAATAAACCCAATAGATTTTTAATAATACAAACCAAAAGAAGTAATAAACCCAAGGTTTAAATATTATAAACCAAAGGAATTGGTGAACCCAAAGGATAAATATTAAAAACATAAGTGATCAATAAGGCCAAGGGATAAATATTAAAAACACAAAAGATTAATAAATCGTAAGAATTGATATTTTAAACTAAAAAACCTAATAAATTAATAAACCATAAGAATTAATATTTTAAACCTAAGATATTAATAAACCAACAGGATTATTAATATTATAAAACAAAAGAACTAATAAATCCAAGGTTTTAATATTATAAACCAAAAGAATCAGTGAACCTAAGGGATAAATATTATAAACCTAAGGCATCAATAAGGACAAGGGATCAATATTAAAAACAATAGAGATTAATAACCCTAAGAATTAATATTTTAAACTTAAGAGATTAATAAACCCAAGGGGTGATTAACAGTATAAACCAAAAAAACTAATAAACCCAAGAGTTTAATATTATAAACCAAAGGAATCGGTGAACTGAAGAGATAAATATTAAAAACTTAAAGGATCAATAAGGCTAAGGGATCAATATTAAAAACAATAGAGATTAATAAAACCTAATAATTAATATTTTAAACTCAAAAACCTAAGAAATTAATAAAACCT
This sequence comes from Pinus albicaulis, assembly GCA_034641835.2. Classification (NCBI taxonomy): domain Eukaryota; kingdom Viridiplantae; phylum Streptophyta; class Pinopsida; order Pinales; family Pinaceae; genus Pinus; species Pinus albicaulis. The sequence goes on along the minus strand of CM076583.1, from coordinate 1,120,662,606 downwards.
AAAAAATAATATTTTAAACTCAATAGATTAATAAACCCAAGGGGTTATTAATATTATAAAACAAAATAATATAATATATTAGAATATGTAGTATTATATTATTCAATAGTAAAATATATAATAAAAATATATTCTTAAATTATTTCAATATAATAGTTTTAACTCAAACTATAATATAATTCAAAAATAACATAATAATAATATTTTATTATTATTTATAATAAGTGTATATCTCTTACCAATATCCCAAGGGATTACTAATATTTAAATAATACAAACCAAAAGAAGTAATAAAGACAAGGTTTAAATATTATAAACCAAAGGAATTGGTGAACCCAAGGGATAAATATAAAAAACATAAGAGATCAATAAGGTCAAGGGATCAATATTAAAAACACAAGGTATTAATAAACCCTAAGAATTGATATTTTAAACTAAAAAACCTAATAAATTAATAAAACATAAGAATCAATATTTTTAACTTAAGATATTAATAAACCAATGAGATTATTAACATTGTAAACCAAAAGAACTAATAAACCCAAATGTTTAATATTATAAACCAAATGAATCAGGGAACCCAAGGGATAAATATTATAAACCTAAGGGATCAATAAGGACGAGGGATCAATATTAAAAACAACAGATATTAATAAACCTTAAGAATTAATATTTTAAACTCAATAGATTAATAAACCCAAGGGGTTATTAATATTATAAAACAAAAAAATAATATATTAAAATATGTAATATTATATTATACAATAGTAAAATATATAATAAAAATATATTCTTAAATTATTTCAATATATTAATAGTTTAACTCAAACTATAATATAATTCAAAAATAACATAATACTAATATTTTATTAATATTTATAATAAGTGTATGTCTCGTATCAATATCCCAAGGGATTATTAATATTAAAAAAAAAAACTAATAAACTCAATGGTTTAATATTATAAACCCAAGTAATTGGTGAAGCAAAGGATAAATATTAATATTATAAACCAAGAAATAAAAAAATCTTAAGAATAAATAATTTAATCTGAAGAGATTAGAAAACCCTAAGAAATAATATTTAAAACCCAAAAGCCTAAAAAAGTAATAACTCCTAATAATTAATATATTAAACTCATGAGATTAATAAAGCATATGAAATAATATTTAAAACACGAAAACCTAAGAAATTAATAAACCCTAACAATTAATATTTTAAATTCAAGAGATTAATAAACCTAAGAGATTATTATTAATACAAACCAAAAGAAGTAATAAACCCAAGGTTTAAATATCATAAACCAAAGGAATTGGTGAACCCAAGGGATAAATATTAAAAACATAAGGGATGAATAAGGCCAAGGGATAAATATTAAAAAGAGAAGAGACTAATAAACCCTAAGAATTAATATTTTAAACTAAAAAGCCTAATAAATTAATAAACCATAAGAATCAATATTTTAAACTTAAGATATTAATAAACCAACAGGATTTTTAACATTATAAACCAAAAGAACTAATAAACCCAAGGGTTTAATATTATAAACGAAAGGAATCACCGAACCCAAGGGATAAATATTATAAACCTAAGGAATCAATAAGAACAATGGATCAATATTAAAACCAGTAGATATTAATAAACCCTAAGAATTAATATTTTAAACTCAAGAGATTAATAAACCCAATGGGTGACTAACATTATAAATTAAAAGAACCAATAAACACAACGGTTTAATACTATAAACCAAATGAATCAGTGAACCTAAGGGATAAATATTAAAAACCTAAAGAATCAATAAGGCCAAGGGATCAATATTAAAAACAATAGAGATTAATAAAACCTAATAATTAATATTTTAAACTCGAAAACCTAACAAATTATTAAAGCCTAGGAAATAATATTTTAAACTCAATATATTAATAAATCCAAGGGGTTATTAATATTATAAAACCTAAGGTATTGCTATTATAAACGTAATGGACTAATAAACACAAGGGATTAATACTAAAAACCCAAGGGAATAATATTAAACATAAGGGTTTAATATTATATACCCAAGGTATATGAACCGTAAGATAAATTTTATAAACCAAAAAATAAAATGATTGACCATTGTTCACCTTGGTTGATTTTCATATTAACACAATCTTTGTCATCATACGACATTGGACCATGATTAATCATGATTGATTTTCATATTGAAACAATCATTGTCACAATGTAAAGTTGGACCATGGTTGACCATGGTCGGTTCTAATATTGAGACAATATTTGTCACAATGCGATGTTGGACCATGGTTGACCATGTTTGATTTTCATATTGACACAATATTTCTGACAATGCGACGTTGGACCATGGTTGACCATGATGGATTTTCATATTGAGACAATATTTGTCATAATGTGATGTTGGACCATGGTTGACCATGGTTTATTTTCATATTGAGTTAATCTTTTTCACAATGTGAGGTTGGACCATGGTTGGCCATGATTGATTTTCATATTGAGACAATATTTTTCACAATGCGACATTGGAGCATGGTTGACCATGGTTGATTTTCATACTGAGACAAATTTTGTCACAATGTGACGTTGGACCATGGTTGACCATGATAATATTATTTAATATTATTAATATTAATAATTAATGTTAACATTAAACATGGTTGAACATCGTTGACCATGGTTGATTTTCATATTGACATAATCTTTGTGTAACACCCCGAATTTATGTGATTGCATTTTAAAGTTAGATACTTGAACTTTACATCCTAAGGGGAGTGGACCCCAAAGGATAATTATATTTGTGAATGTAATTAAACATTTGATTGAGGAAATGAATAAAGTATTATGGTGCAAATTGACCAAAAATGAGATGATGAGATCACTTGCTAAATCTGTGAGGATGGATGAGGCAAATATTTCCCCACAATCTTCCAAAAAATCCTGGGAAGATAGTAAGTTTTAAATTTAGATTTTTGAGGAAAAATCTGAATTTCCCCAATGATGAGAAGAGTAGTTGGGAAGAGGTAAAAAAAGCTGGAAAAGCTGAGGAAAAGCATAAAACAGCTTTAAAGAATCCCTAAGTGGGAAGCCTAGGCAAACATGAAGAAAAGCATCCTAAGATTCTGGACGCAGAATTAGAAACATGCTTTGGGGAACAATAACTTAAATAAGCTGCTCTTGTACAGATTAGAGGTTAATCTGCTACAGGAGGTGATCTCAGCTCGGGGGCGAGTTCTGGGAGACAAAAGAACTCTAAGGTTAGGAGGTTGGTATATTGCACAAGTGGTATGTCTCTGAAAAAAAAACTTGTCTTATTGTTTTCTATAGTATGAATTGGCTACATATAAAAACAAATTTATTCTAGGTTTGTTCCTATTACCAGTCTACATTTAACAGGATGTAGTTCCCAGGCAGAAACATGGTCATCCTGTATAGTTGTAGAAGAAAGACCTGTAAAGTGAAATTCCACAGAGTGTTTAGACCAGGGTGGGTCTAAATCTGAGGAAATCTTGTTTTGTTCATGAAATACTGTGGAATTGTATTTAATCTGCTGCTGTTTCTAAGTAGAATTGCATATCAGCTATCATAGAGAGAAATGAAATTAACTATAGTACACTAGAAAAATAGTAGGATATTAGTTATAAATTATACTGTCTATGAAAGAACAGAAGGAGAAACTCAACAGACTGACCTCAGGTTCAGTCGAATACTTCATTATATTTGCAGAAAATCAAATTATCTTAGACAACAAAGACAGTCCATAAGCCCTTACTCGAAGTACAGGAAAGTAGTAGATATTCATAAACAAATGAATAGGAAAAAGGACCAGACAATAGTCTCATGGACCTATTCTAATATTATACTACTGAGAAGTAATACCTAGAAGACAGAAATTATGAGCAATCAGTTGAGAAGCATAGGAGTAAGAAGTAATTAAATTGCCACATTATACACATTAGCATTTATTTAACCAATATTTCCTTGACTATGAGGAAAGAAAAAAGAGTTCAAATCCCACTACCAGTTCTTCAGAGTTCAGTTATCATCAGGTATACATATCGGTACTAGCTGTAACTAATTACAAGAAAATAAGAAGAAACTGGAGAATAGATTTATGCTTGCATACCTTTGCAAAAGGGGAAATTATAACTCATAGACTTTCAGACATACTAATCATTTATGGATAAGCAGGAATGGTCTCATAAATATTCAGTGAGTTGTTCATATGTCTAGATAGTCAGGTATAAGACCAGTTTAATGTAACCAGGAGCAGAGGCAACTGTAATTACATTATAAATATCCAAGTATAGACTCTACACAGGAATGAGTGAACCAAATACATCAAAGGAACAGACAAATAGCATGTATAACAACCTGTAAATTTTGATGTATGCACTTAAGAAAATCTGGAATGTCAGTAGCATTTCCAGAAAACAAAATAGATTCTGACAAGCACATTCAACAAATCCAAACGCCATGGTCTAAAATTATACTCATTATGTATACTGTCTCTATAAAATTAAAATGGTGGCAGAATAGATAAAAATTCAACCTACGAAAATAAGAAGTGTATAATGGTCCAAAATTTCAGAAGAAATACTAAGCCTTTTAGGGTGGGGTACATAAATCAGAAACCCCCATCTCACAGAATGAAATTATACAAGCGCCATCCAAGGATGACCACGCTAATAAGATGGAAACGAAAACCCTGACTCGAAGAGTGAGTTCCGTTCCATATGCAACCTTGCACAACATCACCATAGAAGCAGTGTTTCGACGCACAAGAGATAAAGCGTCAGGAGAGGAGGAACCCCATACAGATACCGACCTGGAGGGCCACGAGACCGAGTTAGTATCCACATGATTTAAAAGGGTCACCCGCTACTGTTACAAGCACGCCGGAATCCTTTGGAGTTACCTGTAGAAAATAGAAATAACCCAAATCCAGTTAGTCATTGTGCCATCAGAGATAAACATGCACATAGATAAAATAGTCTCGGTATTAAAACTAGTACCTGTGGAAGGTGAACCTTCAGACGCGTCGAGCCCTGCCCTCGACCATTACACAGAAAGGGATTAAGATAAATTATCCTCGAGAATAAAACGATGAAACCAATAATTAAACGCTGGAATGGCAAGATTAATTAACATACCTCGTTCAGCTCCATGGAACAGGAGGCGTTCGCTGGAGGAAAGGCGACGCAAGGGGTATCGTACCAAGCAAACGAATTCTAAATATAACGAGAGAAGGGTTGAAGTAACCCCGAAATTATCAACCAATTACACCATGCGCGGGGCGGAGACCTGGAGCATCTAAAAACAAACCAGACGCATTCACCTGATTTCTTATTCAAAGTAAAAATATATATTCAGCGTCAAGCGTATGGCCCTTGTAACCTAAGTATGAAAAATTCACTTCTGCAATAAAATTTAAATGTGCGTGGGGAAGATTACCTGTCTGCGCAGGGAGGAGGAGAGGCGCCATATCTTCTCTCGCCAAAGGAGAGTCGAAACCCTCGGCAGAAGTAGCATGGCTCAGTCATGGAAGGGACCTGCGAACGAAGAGCGCGGAAACCGACTAAACTCTTCACTCCAAACTTATATAAGCCTTCGGTAACCACATGAACCCTAACTGAAGACGATCGTCGTTGTCCACTTAGCAAGCATCCGAACAGTAAGCCACGGATCGAGGGCAGCATGGAGAGTTAATACAGTCGTATCCAAATTTATGGAGACTGATGAGAATTGAATTCTGTATGTCCGGTTCAAGCATCGACGTGGGTGTCGATCACCACGCAGGTTGAGTGGTGCCAGCTACGTGGTGAGTCCACGTAAGCCAACGAATGGACATAATACAATGCAACGCTCAGTTAATCAACCCAGCGCCTGACGTGGATCCGATTTTCACCATGACGAGATCATAGAAGTCCAATCCGAAATAATAATGAGCACCATGTTCAGATTTAAAAACCGAGGCCAGTACAATATATATATCTTAAATCGAATCAAAATCTGAGGTACTCATATGAGTAGTCATATCAACCAAGTGCATAGGAAAATCCATTCATCATAATGTACTTTTCGAATTTTATGATAAGGCTATCACTATAACGTAAGGTAGAAATTTATGAAAATGTGACCATCGTCACTATGGCTATGCGAAAGGTTGCAATTGCCATGGGCAACAACCCTTACCACGAAACTTATATAACACCTGCTTATAGTTCATATGGGATACGATGGAGGATAATAATAATAATTTAAATGGAATATCTGACCATTAAACGAATGGAGAGTGTGGTGCATAAACACCATCTCCCTAATTAAAATCAAAATAACAATATAACGAGAAATAGTGACAGAGGGTGTTATTGACATGATGAAATGTAAACTGTCATAATGATGGGATTGAGAGGTCAAAATAACCCTAGGCTCACTAGTTTGGACTCGCAAAGAAAATTTTTTTTGGGTTAAATTTGGAGGCGTGACAAATGGTATCAGAGCCCAAGTTATAAAACTGGGCTGGTGACTTTGTGCTCACGATTGCTGTGTACTCACTGTGTAAATTTATTGCTGTAGCAAAAGTTTTGTTTTGTTGTTTTGTTTTTTTTTCTGTTCACTGACCTGTGCTATGTAGTGTACAGTGAGGTGATAGAATGGAAGAAGGTGGTGGAATTTATGTAGATCTGCAGGGAGAGCCAGATCCCAATGCGGCCATGATGGCTATGTTGCAGAATTTGCAACAAGAGTTGGCTGAGATAAAAAGCCAGAATGACAGATTGTCATTAGCCAGTGAGGAGCAGGAAAGGCTCATCAGAGAATTAACCTCATGGAACAGCCACGAAGGCGAAGGTTCCGGGAAGAGGAAAATTGATGAATCTGATGAGGAATATGCTATTCGACATCAGAATAAGAATCAAAAGGAATTACAAGGGGAATTCCGAAAAATCAAACCTCCCTCCTATGATGGAGAAAAGGAGGAGGATGCAGAAGCCTGGTTGCTGAATATGATTAAGTATTTCCAGGTTTATGAATATGAAAGCAATCTGAAGGCCAGATTAGCTGTCTACCAGCTACAAGGTAAGGCTACCTTGTGGTGGGAGGAGACAAAGATGGTGCATGCCATAGATGAAAAGACAGTTACTTGGGAAGATTTCCAGGCAAAATTCAAGAATCGCTACTTGAATGAACGGTACTATGATGACAAAGCAAAAGAATTTCATGAGCTTAGATTGGGACAGCTCACTATCGATGAGTTTGTCACTAAATTTACCAATCTGTTAAGATATGTACCTTACATAAGGGAAGAAAAGGCAAAGGTACAGAGGTTTCTGAATTGTTTGCCTCTGATATACAAAGAGAAAATTGAGTTTGACAACCTAAAAACAATGGACGAAGCTGTTAGGAAAGCCAGATTGTGTTACTAACAGTTCAAAGGAAAAACTGATCAAGGAAAAAGTTGGGTAAGTAAAAATGAATTCAAAGGGAGAAAACCGAAACCTGCCTATTTGAAGAATTTTGGCAGAGATCATCAGCGGAAAAGATTTGGAAAGCCCAAAGAAAGTCAAACTGCACAGTCTCAAGTGGCATCGAAACCAATGGAGGGAGACAGTAAAAAGGAGGGAACAGTCAGAATGAAGGAGCCCTTGAAATGTTGGGGCTGTGGGGAACCCCATCTTTTGAGGGACTGCCCCCATAGAAATGTTCATATGCTCATGAGGGATCGGGAAGCGACAACAGTAAACGATATAGCCAGAAACATACCAACCATCAGTGCAGCCCTAGAAAATCGGCAAGCAGAACATCAAGCAACCATGGTGGAAATGGAGGGTAAGATTTCTGACCTACCTGTTTCTGTTCTGATTGATCCAGGTGCTTCTTTGAGTTACATTAGTCCAAATATTGTAGAAAAATGTAACTTAAAAACTGAAAAATTTCAATAGTCATGGTTGGTACAGCTGGCCACTGGAACAAAAAGAAAGGTAACCCATAAACTGCCCAAAACAGAAATCCAATTAAATGAGTTTAGAACAGAAGTGAATTTGAACATTCTACCATTAGGGTCATATGATTTATTGATAGGAATGGACTGGCTGGAAAAGAAGAAAGCTTTGATGAATTTCTGGGATAAGACCTTGCACTGTGTAGATGAGGAGGGGAAACCTTTCATTCTCAAAGGGAAACCAAAACCAATTTCTGTCAGACAAATTTCAGCCTTACAATTGAAAAGAACAGCTAGGAAGGGATATCAGGTTTATGCAGTGCATGTGGAAGAGACAAAACAGAAAACTGAAGAAGAATTACTGGATACTGTACCAGTAATAAGAGAATTCAAGGAAGTTTTTCCAAAGGAAATCCGTCATCTTCCCCCCAAAAGAGAGATTGACTTCTCAATCGATCTGGTGCCAGGAGCAACACCTGTTTCACGAGCACCTTATCGAATGAATCCTCCTGAACTTATAGAATTGAAGATGCAACTGCAGGAACTGCTAGACAAAGGATATATTAGACCAAGTGTGTCTCCTTGGGGAGCACCAGTGCTGTTCGTGAAAAAGAAAGATGGAACTTTTAGGATGTGCATCGATTATAGGCAACTAAATAAGTTGACCATTAAAAATATATATCCTTTGCCTAGAATTGATGATCTTTTTGATCAGGTGAGAGGAGCTTCAGTATTCTCCAAAATTGACTTAAGAACTGGTTACCACCAGCTCAGAATTAAAGAGGAAGACATCAGCAAAACAGCCTTTAGAACCAGGTATGGCCACTACAAATTTGTAGTTCTACCTTTTGGTTTGACAAACGCCCCTGCCACATTCATGTGCCTAATGAACAGTGTGTTGAACAAGTATTTGGATAAATTTGTCCTGGTGTTCATAGACGACATTTTAGTTTACTCAAACAGTGAAGAGGAACACAAACAACACCTAAGGATCGTGCTGCAAACTCTAAAGGAAAATCAGCTATACGCTAAATTTAGCAAATGTGAGTTCTATAAGGACAAGATCCAATACTTGGGTCATATTATTTCTGAACAAGGCCTTGCTGTTGATCCAGAAAAGATAAAGGCTATAAAAGAATGGCCAGTACCCTCTGATGTTTCAGCAGTTAGATCATTCATGGGGATTGCCGGCTATTATCGCAGATTTGTGGAGAGATTTTCTGCCATAGCACACCCCATCACTTCCTTACAAAGGAAAGGTGTCAAGTTTGTATGGACGGAAAAATGCCAAAATAGTTTTGACCAATTAAAGCTGAAACTTACCACAACCCCTATACTGAAAATTGCAGATCCTGATAAGGAATTTGTGGTATGTACGGATGCATGCCGAGAAGGGTTGGGAGGAGTCCTGTTGCAGGAAAATTCTGTGATTGCCTACGAATCCAGGAAACTGAAAATACATGAACAGAATTATAGTGCCTATGATTTAGAATTAGCAGCTGTTATTCATGCTTTAAAAATGTGGCGGCACTACCTTCTTGGAAAAATATTTACACTGATGACTGATCATATTAGTCTCAAATATTTCTTTTCTCAAACTGAATTGAATGCCAGACAAGCCAGATGGCTGTCCTTTTTAAGTGAGTTTGACATGGATATAAAACATGTTAGAGGAAAGGAGAATAAAGTTGCTGATGCATTGAGTAGAAATGCTTGTCAGCATATCAATAATATTGGAAGTAGTGCTCAGATAGATATAGAAGAATTGGTGAATAAGGCAGCAAATCAGGACCCAAATTATGAAACACTTCTGGTAAAACTACAGAAAAAGGAGAAAACTGATTTTTCCCAAAACCAAAAAGGGCTGATTTGCTATAAGAACAGATTGTATATCCCCAATGTAGAGTCTTTAAAAAGAGATATTCTGGATGAGTATCACAAACAACCCTATGCAGGACACCCAGGGTATCAGAAAATGTTAACAGCCCTGAAAAAGAAGTTGTTCTGGTCAGGAATGAAGAGAGAGGTAGCAGAATATTTAAGTAGATGCATGGAATGTCAATTAGTTAAGGTGGAACATCAGCATCCTGCTGGTCTTCTAAACCCTTTGCCCATTGCAGAATGGAAGTGGGACACCGTTTCCATGGACTTCATTACAGGATTACCCAAAACCAAATACCAGCATGATTCTGTAATGGTAGTGGTGGACACTTTAACCAAAGCTGCTCACTTTATACCAGTGAAATCTACCTTTGGAACAGCTCAAGTGGCGAATGTATTCCTGAAGGAGATAGTAAGGCTCCATGGAGTTCCTAAGGTAATTGTGTCTGATAGGGATGCTAAGTTTACAGCAGCCTTTTGGAAGGGGTTATTTGGAGGAATGGGCACTAAATTGATTTTTAGCACCGCCTACCACCCTCAGACTGATGGTCAAACAGAAAGAACAAATCAAATTTTGGAGGACATGCTGAGAATGTATGTGATGGATAGACCCTCAAAATGGGAAGATTTCTTACATTTAGCTGAATTTGCCTACAATAACAGCTATCAATCTTCCATTAAAATGAGTCTGTTTGAGGCACTGTATGGAAGGAAGTGTCGTACCCCTTTGAGCTGGAGTCAGCCAGAAGACAAACTGATGTTGGGACCCGATGCTTTACAAGAAATGGAAGGAATTGTCAAACAGATACAAAATAACATCAAGACAGCACAAGATCGCCAGAAGAGTTATGCAGATAAGAAAAGAGTGCATAAAGAATTTAAAGTTGGGGAGCATGTATATCTGTGCATTAAACCCAAAAAGAGCACCCTTTATGCTGGGAGTTGTGCTAAATTGTCCCCTCGATATTGTGGTCCCTTTGAAGTATTAGAAAGGGTGGGACCAGTGGCTTACAAGCTGGCCTTACCACCCCATGTTAGAGTTCATGATGTATTTCATGTTTCATTCCTAAAAAGATATGTGCATGATGCTTCTCACATAGTTGATTGGAATGTTGTACAGGTGGAACCAGAAGGGGAGTTTCTGCCAGAACCTCTTCAAATATTGGAGCGGGAAGAAATTGAATTGAGAAGCAGAACAGTAGCTAGAGTAAAGGTGCAGTGGAAGCACTTTACTGCTGAAGAAGCTACCTGGGAACGAGAGACTGAAATGATGGAAAAATATCCATTTTTGTTTGCAAAATAAACTCTAGTTGTCGAATAATAACACCGAGGACGGTGTTTATTTTCAGAGGGGGAATATGTAACACCCCGAATTTATGTGATTGCATTTTAAAGTTAGATACTTGAACTTTACATCCTAAGGGGAGTGGACCCCAAAGGATAATTATATTTGTGAATGTAATTAAACATTTGATTGAGGAAATGAATAAATTATTATGGTCCAAATTGACCAAAAATGAGATGATGAGATCACTTGCTAAATCTGTGAGGATGGATGAGGCAAATATGTCCCCACAATCTTCCAAAAAAATCCTTGGAAGATAGTAAGTTTAAATTTGGATTTTTGAGGAAAAATCTGAATTTCCCCAATGATGAGGAGAGTAGTTGGGAAGAGGTAAAAAGCTGGAAAAGCTGAGGAAAAGCATAAAACAGCTTTAAAAAAATCCCTAAGTGGGAAGCCTAGGCAAACAGGAAGAAAATCATCCTGAGATTCTGGACGCAGAATTAGAAACATGCTTTGGGGAACAATAGCTTAAATAAGCTGCTCTTGTACAGATTAGAGGTTAATCTGCTACAGGAGGTGATCTCAGCTCGGGGGTGAGTTCTGGGAGACAAAAGAACTCTAAGGTTGGGAGGTTGGTCTATTGTACAAGTGGTATGTCTCTGAAAAAAAAACTTGTATTATTGTTTTCTATAGTATGAATTGGCTACATATAAAAACAAATTTATTCTAGGTTTGTTCCTATTACTAGTCTACATTTAACAGGATGTAGTTCCCAGGCAGAAACCTGGTCATCCTGTATAGTTGTAGAAGAAAGAATTGTAAAGTGGAATTCCACAGAGTGTTTAGACCAGGGTGGGTCTAAATCTGAGGAAATCTTGTTTTGTTCATGAAACACTGTGGAATTGTATTTAATCTGCTTCTGTTTCTAAGTAGAATTTTATATCAGCTATCATAGAGAGAAATGAAATTTCTATAGTACACTAGAACAATAGCAGGATATCAGTTATAAATTATACTGTCTATGAAAGAACAGAAGGAGAAACTCAGCAGACTGACCTCAGGTTCAGTCGAATACTTCATTATATTTGCAGGAAATCAAATTATCTTAGACAACAAAGACAGTCCATAAACCCTTACTCTAAGTACAGGAAAGTAGTAGATATTCATAAACAAATGAATAGGAAAAAGGACCAGACAATAGTCTCATGGACTTATTCTAATATTATATTACTAAGAAGTAATACATAGAAGACAGAAATTATGAGCAATCAGTTGAGAAGCATAGGAGTAATAAGTAATTAAATTGCCACATTATACACATTAGCATTTATTTAACCAATATTTCCTTGACTATGAGGAAAGAAAAAAGAGTTCAAATCCCATTACCAGTTCTTCAGAATTCAGCTATCATCAGACATACATATAGGTACTAGCTGTAACTAATTACAAGAAAATAAGAAGAAACTGGAGAATATATTTATGCTTGCATACCTTTGCAAAAGGGGAAATTATAACTCATAGACTTTCAGACATACTAATCATCTATGGATAAAGAGGACTGGTCTCATAAATATTCAGTGAGCTGTTCATATGTCTCGACAGTCAGGTATAAGACCAGTTCAGTGTAACCAGGAGTAGAGGCAACTGTAATTACATTATAAATATCCAAGTATAGACTCTACACAGGAATGAGTGAACCAAATACATCAAAGGAACAGACAAATAGCATGTATAACAACCTGTAAATTTTGATGTATGCACTTAAAAAATACGGAACACCGTGCATTTCAGTAAAATAGATTAGATAAGAAAATTCCACGAAGCCAAATGCCATGGTGCAAATTATAATCATTATGTATCTTGTCTACGTACATTTAAAATAGGTGGCGAGTAGATAAAAAATTGGACCTACGAAAATAAAGTGTATAACAATGGTCCAAAATTTCAAAGAAATGCGAGCCTTTAAGTGGGGTACCTCATCCGAAAACCGGAAACGAAATTAGACAAGCGCCATCCAAGGATGACCATGCTAATAAGATGGAAACGAAAACCCTGACTCGAAGAGTGAGTTCCGTTCCATATGCAACCTTGCACAACATCACCATAGAAGCAGTGTTTCGACGCGCAAGAGATAATGCGTCAGGAGAGGAGGAACCCCATATAGATACCGACCTGGAGGGCCACGAGACCGAGTTAGCATCCACATGATTTAAAAGGGTCACTCGCTACTGTCACAAGCACGCGGGAATCCTTTGGAGTTACCTGTAGAAAATAGAAACGACCCAAATCCAGTTAGTCATTGCGCCATCAGAGATAAACGCGCACATAGATAAAATAATCTCGGTATTAAAACTAGTACCTGTGGAAGGTGAACCTTCAGACGCGTCGAGCCCTGCCCTCGACCATTACACAGAAAGGGATTAAAATAAATTATCCTCGAGAATAAAACGATGAAACCAATAATTAAATGCTAGAATGGCAAGATTAATTAACATACCTCGTTCAGCTCCATGGAACAGGAGGCGTTCGCTGGAGGAAAGGAGACGCAAGGGGTATTGTACCAAGCAGACGAATTCTAAATATAACCAGAGAAGGGTTGAAGTAACCCCGAAATTATCAACCAATTACACCATGCGCGGGGCGGAGACCTGGAGCATCTAAAAACAAACCAGACGCATTCACCTGATTTCTTATTCAAAGTAAAAATATATATTCAGCGTCAAGCGTATGGCCCTTGTAACCTAAGTATGAAAAATTCACTTCTGCAATAAAATTTAAATGTGCGTGGGGAAGATTACCTGTCTGCGCAGGGAGGAGGAGAGGCGCCATATCTTCTCTCGCCAAAGGAGAGTCGAAACCCTCGGCAGAAGTAGCATGGCTCAGTCATGGAAGGGACCTGCGAACGAAGAGCGCGGAAACCGACTAAACTCTTCACTCCAAACTTATATAAGCCTTCTGTAACCACATGAACCCTAACTGAAGACGATCGTCGTCGTCTACTTGGCAAGCATCCGAACAGTAAGCCACAGATCGAGGGTAGCATGGAGAGTTAATACAGTCGTATCCAAATTTATGGAGACTAATGAGAATTGAATTCTGTATGTCCAGTTCAAGCATCGACGTGGGTGTCGATCACCACGCAGGTTGAGTGGTGCCAGCTACGTGGTGAGTCCACGTAAGCCAACGAATGGACATAATACAATGCAACGCTCAGTTAATCAACCCAGCGCCTGACGTGGATCCGATTTTCACCATGACGAGATCATAGAAGTCCAATCCGAAATAATAATGAGCGCCATGTTCAGATTTAAAAACCGAGGCCAGTACAATATATATATCTTAAATCGAATCAAAATCTGAGGTACTCATATGAGTAGTCATATCAACCAAGCGCATAGGAAAATCCATTCATCATAATATACTTTTCGAATTTTATGATAAGGCTATCACTATAACGTAAGGTAGAAATCTATGAAAATGTGACCATCGTGACTATGGCTATGCGAAAGGTTGCAATTTCCATGGGCAACAACCCTTACCACGAAACTTATATAACACCTGCTTATAGTTCATATGGGATATGATGGAGGATAATAATAATAATTTAAATGGAATATCTGACCATTAAACGAATGGAGAGTGTGGTGCATAAACACCATCTCCCTAATTAAAATCAAAATAACAATATAACGAGAAATAGTGACAGAGGGTGTTATTGACATGATGAAATGTAAACTGTCATAATGATGGGATTGAGAGGTCAAAATAACCCTAGGCTCACTAGTTTGGACTCGCAAAGAAATTTTTTTTTGGGTGAAATTTGGAGGCGTGACACTTTGTTAGAATGCGACGTTGGACCATGGTTGATCATGATTGATTTTCATATTGACACAATTTTCATCACAATGTGACGTTGGACCATGATTTATTTTCATATTGAGACAATATTTTTCCATTGATTATGGTGACTATGGTTAACCAAATATGAATATGATTGACCATGGTTGGATTGATATTATAAAAATTATGAATAATATTATACTCTCAAAATATGGACCCTTATATTAATAAATCCAAGGGATTGGTATTATAAACCCAAGGGACTAACAAATGCAATCAATTAATATTAAAAGAAAAAGGGAATAATATTAAACCCTTATTAAACCTAATGGTTTAATATTATATACCCAAGTTATATGAACCCTAAGATAAATATTATAAACCCTAATATAAACATGATTGACCATTGTTGACCATGGTTGATTTTCATATTAAGACAATCTTTGTCATAATGTGACGTTAGATTGTTATTGATCATGATTTATTTTCATATTGAGACAATTTTTATCACAATGCAGTGTTGGACCATGGTTTACCATGGTTGGTTTTCATATTTAGACAATTTTTCTCACAATGCCACGTTGGATGATGGTTGACCATGATTGATTTTCATATTGACACAATCTTTGTCACAATGTGACATTGGACCATGGTTGATCATGATTGCTTATCATATTGAGACCATCATTTGACAATGGTCTATTTATAGTTGACCATGATTTAAGTACTGTTACATTTGCAATGGTGGTTGTGGATAGTTAACCATGGTTTGACTATGGTTAACCTTGGCCATCCACTAAATATTTATTTATAATTAAGACATTATTAATCTATTAATTTATAGACCAATATATTAATATATAGTTATTAATATAAAATGTTATAAATTTATTAATATTTAAATAATATTATTAAGATATTAATATTTTTACTAAAATTATTAAATTATATAATTAAATTTTAATATAAAACTTTAATATTATTGTTATAATTAACCTTAAGAGCTTTAATATTATTATTATTAAATAATGCGGTTAACCATCGGTTGACTAAGGTCAACTCTAAACATCCACTACAGGTATCCATGTTTAACCATGGGCATCCATCATGTCTAAATAAAGCTCATTATGGTTAACTATATGTACCTACAAATAACTTTGCTAACTATGGTTCAATAAGGTATTCATGTTGAATATTGTTGACTACGATGACCATGTTAACTATAATTGACAATCTCAACAATACTAAATCATACTTAAATGAGATAATGCATAAATTAATTTATAGTTAATGTATAGATTAATAATTTATTATTATGCCATTAATATTATATTATTGTTATAATTAAGTATTAAAACTAAAATAATGTATATTAGTTAATCAATAATTAATTAATTAATACTAAAAATTAATTAATATTAGTTATATTTCATTATAAATTAGCTTATTAATATAATAGTTCTTTAATGGTGAATTAATATATATTTATTTTATATTTAACATAAAATATGTATATATTAATTAATCATTAAAGTAGTACCTTACTAACCAACTAATTTTAAAAAAAATATAAAGGCTAAGATTAATTAATTATAAATCTCACCTATAAAGCCTATTAACATTAATTATTAATAAATATTAATGTTAATAAATTTGGTTATTCATAAACCTAATTTTAATTAATGGTTAATATTAATTATAAAATTTATTAATATTAATCATTAAATTTATTAATGAGTAGTCTATTAATATTTATTTTATTTTTAATTATTAATATTATAAATCTAATTATTAATAAATTTTAATATTAATTAATTATTAAAATTGATTATAAAAACTATTAATATCTTTAATAAAATTTATTAAAGATATCAACATCTCTGTGAGAATTATGAACATCGAGGATGAAAATCACTTCCTCTTAGAGTGCCCCGTGTACAACCACATTAGAGCTCAATTTCATAATATTTGTTGCAATAGTGACCTTCCTAGCCTTTTAAGATGTCAAAATTATAGTGAGCTCGAGAGGCTTCTCCCCAAGTTTTTTGAGCATAGGAATAAAATCTTAAATCAAACTAAATAACTCTTTCTTTAGGTCCTATAGACCAAAAATTGGTCTCAGTGGATGTTAACCATCATCATCATCATCATTAGCACTTACTAATATTAAATACAATACATACTTTTGTTGTACATTGAAATATTTGTATATAATATTGGCAATATACTAATTCTGTTATATTTTTTCTTACCTTTGTAAATGTTGAATCTTCATTTTATTTTCTATTAACCACAAGCTTATGTTTGCATGCCTTTGAAGCACATGGGAAATGTTTATTTTATGTTATCGGTGAATTACTAAAAGAATGACATAAGAATATATGCACAACTATTTATAATACAATCCTAGACACTTTTCATAGCTTAATGTTTTAAGGATGAAATCATTAAAGAAATAAAAGTTCATCATGAAAACAACAATGTAGGTGAACACTTTTCCATTAAAATACACTTTCATCATGTCAAACCATTAGCTTTTAGAGCATTAAAAAAACTCTATTTTTTTATTAAATAATTTAATATTAATATTAAATTAATAAGTTATGATTTGAATCATATGCTCTTCACACTGACAAAAATCAGTAGCCAACTATAGTGCAACCATATGCTCATCACTCTCGAAAAAAATCAGTAGCCAAATGTAGTGGAGGTGTATTGGTTTTCCCAAAACATTTGACATCAAAAATGTTCTTTGGATTCATGGCAGAATTTGGAGGATCCTTTGGGTTGAAAAATGTGACATCAAGCTCATATTAGTGACTCATAAGTAACTCTTAAAAATAAAATTATTATAATTAATTAATTAAAAATTCAAACTAATTGAGAAAAATTTAATTACAATATACATTAAATAATGTTTCAGCCATTTTAACATAGTTAAGGAAAAAAAATTCATAGAGAAAAATAAAAAATAAAAAATATAAAATTTAATACCATTTCATAAAAAGATAAAATTATCATTCTTTTTTTTTCTTGGAAATTTGATAAAAGATTCTATGTTTTTTTATCTAGGTTTAAACAAATATAAGAAATATTAAGAAATGTGTGGCATTTTGGTAGTGATTAAAATATTTGGAATTTTCGCACAGTTCTTAAAAGACGAGATTAAAATATTTTTGTCTTGACTAAATCTACAGGTTAAGATTGTTTGAACATTAAAAAAAAAAAACTAATTTGAACCTAAAAACCTAATTAAATTATTTTTATTTTTCTTCTAAAGATTACCATTCTAAAACACTTTTCCAAATTTCTAATGCTATGACGTTTCTTATAAAGTTTACCAGATTCGAAACCGGTTTTCAAGATTTCAAATGTTGTGATGTATTGTAACAAATTCCAATAATTAATATTTCTATTTACGGGGATTTATACTATTGGGGATTGTATAAAACCTATGCATGTAGTTATCCCTCTAGTAAATATTTCTTGAAATATCTCACAAACAAGAAAAATAGAGAGAAACATACGAATGATGTTTAAATTTGTCATGCAATATGATATCTCACTTTGAAACCACAAACTATTCTCTGTTGTCAACAATCAACTCTCTCAACCTGTCGATTTGGAGTATTTCCTACAGGTTAAGATTATTTGATTTGGAGTATTCCCTACATGTTAAAATTCTTTGAGCTAAAAATCTTTGAGCCTAAAAACCTAATTTGAACTTGGAAACTTAATAGATTTTTTTATTTTCTTCCATAATTTAAAATATTTGAAACGAATTTTCCAAATTTTGAATGGCATGCTGCATTGTAATTAATTTCAATAATGAAACTTTCCTTTATTGACATTCATAAATTGTCAAATATATAAAAATGCTAAATTGTAACAAATTCCAATAATAGACATTCCATTTTACAAACATTCATACAAGTGTCGAATGTATAAAACCTAGCATGTTGTTCGT
Source organism: Pinus albicaulis (assembly GCA_034641835.2). NCBI lineage: Eukaryota > Viridiplantae > Streptophyta > Pinopsida > Pinales > Pinaceae > Pinus > Pinus albicaulis. Next base: position 1,120,643,683 of record CM076583.1, on the reverse strand, counting down.
CGGCTAGAGGTCACAGATCTTTTTGGAAAGATCCCAGGAACAAGAGAAACACGAGCTAGGCTTGAATTTGTCATGCAATATGATGTTTCACTTTAAAACCATAGATTATTCTCTATTCCTCAAGCTCCCATCCATTACGCGTACATTTGAATTGTTATTGAAATTAGGAAGTCCATTTGGAATATTTTGTTTGAGGAGTCGAGCATAATGCTAACAATAAGGCATTTGATAATTAAATGCATCCATAATTGAATGAATGAAAATAGTTTTGAATTTTATTATTGGATGTTCCCACGTTATTATTTAATGTTGCCACATTTCAGAAGCTATAGAAAACATTATATTAGAAAAAAATTGTCAATTTTATTGTGATAAAGCAATGGACATGTGGCCATCTTTCGTAATTCAATGAGTGTTTTAAAATAAATAACATTTCAAAATAGGTTATGCATGAATTCAATTTTCATTAATCCCTATACGTGGTCAATTATTAATGGCATAGTAAAATTTTAATCTTACTTTGGTAAAAAAATAATCCAAACAAGGTTTAAACAAGTGATTTAGATATGCAAGAAAGATATTGTTTTGAATTTAATTCATTGATGTGGTGACAACAACGAGAATATACTGGCATCTTTCAATTTGGACCCTCAGATCAAAAAAATTAATTAACAAAAAGATTAAAGTAGCCAATTCCAACAGGGGGACGCCTATCAGCGTAATTATTTTAAGAAATAAGAAATATTTTATCTAAATTATGGATCACAGAAGTCTTAGATCTAAGATATTTCAAGTAAAATAAAATGAGTTTTTATTATTATCATATTGTTAAGTATATGTAAAATATTAAAATATTTTATCAATAATAATATTTAAACATCTTACTCACACTTTTTTTATTTCTATTTATTTTACAACATTTTTTTTTCTTTACAACATATTCATTTTTTATTATAATAAATATTAACATAATCTTTTATTTTTTATTTTAATTTTAAAAGAACTAATAAACAAACAAACCTACACATCCTCTCATACTCAGAATGTAGAATAAACTTCTCTACTCAAAATTAAAGTTAAAATAATAAGTTAAAGTTAAAATATAATCATTATTATGTTATGGTATTATTTCATTTTTCTGATAAAAAAAAAATCACACCACAGATTCCTAAGTGCGCCTCACACTCACGCGCACTTAGATAAAGTTGTAATGAGGCGCACTTAGAAAAAGTTGAAATGGATTTAAAGAATAAGAAGAAATTAAGAAACGATCATTCAAGCATATATTTTGTTATTAAAAAGGTGGGCATGCACGATGCGGAATCGGTGCACATCCATGCATGTATGTTGGTGCACAATAAATATTTTTATTTATTGTGTGGAGAGGCGTATTGGCCCATTCTACAACTTATTATGGGAAGATGTGTAAGTATGTAGTGTAACACCTCCAGTTTAAGAAATTTTTTTTTTTTTTTTTTCACCTATATACTGGGTTTTCAGTTTTATTTACTTGGTTGTCTGAATATTAAGTTCAGAAATTGGATGTTTAGTATCTCCTTTAAAACTTTAAGATCTCTTTTCCACTATCCTCTCCTAATAACATTCAATATTCCCCATGTTTACATTAAACCCATGTATATAAAATTCTAGGCACCCTCTTATAGCCTCTATGTACATTTATCTCTTTCGATCACACATATACCACTTATATATCAATATATAACACACATATATAAATATATGACACATATATATATATCATTGGATAAAATTATTTGAATGAGCGTACACCTATACATAATACATATATATAACCTATATATATATATATATACACTTTGATAAAACTACTTGAAAGCGCGCATATATATAAAACGCTGCATGAAGTATACATTCATTACCTATATCTATATCCTTCGAAAAAGCGATTACATCCTTCCAAGCAGGAATTAGACATAGGGTAAATATAATGGATAATATATTGAGTCATCGATTATGCATACAATACATGATATATAGTCAATTAACGCCATATACACACAGAACTATATATTCGTGTAGGTTTACCATCATAACGATTTCGGCGTTAGAATTATTGATATATATATATTTCGGCGTTCGATTTTCACTTATAAATTTTGAAATTTTCGAAAACGTGTCTAACCCTAATCATATTTTTTTTTTGTATTATTCACGTTCCATCATTTATCGGATTTGTCGTGGCGTGGCATATCCTTATCAGTTATGATGATACGCATACCACCACAGATAATAATGTCGACAGTCTGCGCGTTGGCGTAGAACATATAACCTCCGAATTCATTTCACCTGGCGACGGTTGATCACTATATTTTTTTTTTTTTATTTGAACCAGCGCATATGCGTCTTGTTTTCATAAGTATAGTACTCAATATTCGTACTGTTCATGGTTTGTATTAGCCGCATAGCACAGTGCTCTATTCGGCTGGTTTTGACGTGTGAGTTTGGTTGTGATATTTTGCTGGTTTTGCTTGCAGGAACGACGTCTCGCCCGTGAGAGGAAAGTGCCAGCAGCGGTGTACATCGACCCCTACCCAGCAAGAACTCGACGTGTGGCATGCTATTTGTCAATTCTGGCTGGTCCAAGTACTGTGTGCGCTGAGCTCTGCCTCTCGCAGTTGTTAGTTATAGGGTTAACCTTGTACCTACGTGCATACGATACCATACATCCTCTGCGCCCCTTAATATCGCTTGGTACCCTCCTATCGACGTGGCTGAGTTTTCTCAATCAACATCGGGATTTTCTGAAGTTCTGGGGCAATGGGAATAGGGTTTCGAGTGTTCTTTTAATGGGAGGCTCTTATGCCGATTTATTTATCCGAACCTTCCTATCTATTTCGGGGATACAGGATCGTTGCCCTTCAACGCTCCCTTGCCTGTTGTTGATGGTATAACCAGATCAGGTTACGGTTACCCATTTATTTTCTCTGGTATTGTGCTTGACTCCCTTCAGGCTTCTTCACCTAAGTTGCAATGTGAATCATGTGCAGGGATGATAAGTTATCGTGAGGGCGTTTGGTATCGCTGGAGAGTTCCAGCGTCAGGTTTCACGTTTCTCTGAATCCCCTCATTTTTATATTTCCTTACGTTTTGAGATCCTTACTTCGTTTTTATTTTATTTTGATAATACTGTGTCTCATCATCTATTTTTGGTTTGCGTAGAGAGGGCAGGATGTCGGCGTCTCAGTCTGTTCACTAGAGGCGGAGATCTAGCCTGTCCTTTAGCGCGTTTTAATCCTTGTTGTATTCTTATCATAGTTTTGCAAATCTGCTCGGATGTAAACCCTAGTCGTATAGCTTGTGAGAGTTCTGGTTCACTGATTTATCATTTCTGCAGTCAACACGCATTGCATGTGCCGAAACCATTAGCAAGCATTCCTAATGGCTATACACCGAGACCCTTCCTAATATATTTTTTTTTCTACGTCTGAGTGCGAGATCTTAGGTTTCTCTGCACCCAGATGTGACAGTCTCTACACAACCGGCGTTCAAATTTCTTTGCACATCGTGTGGGTTTCTCGTTTTAATGTGGTTACCGTCGACATGACGCAAGGGTGGGAAGGAAACCCTATTCACAGGTAAATCCCTAATTTCTTTCTTCCGGTTGCAGCGATTTATGCATCAATTTTGTTGGTATGTGCTTTCACAATTCTGATATCATTTGAAATCAACCGCTATCTGTCAAACTTACTCTATGGCTACGATTGTATATTTATGGTAAACTGTCTCAGTCGGCTAGATTCAAAGGCGTCTTGACCCGTCAGGTTCGAACTATTTCAATAGGCTTCCTTTCGATTTAATGGCGATAATAACTAATGATCCTTGCAAGGAAGGGTACCGAACTATTATATCGGTCATCCATATCCCTTAACAAAAGTTCAACGCTTTATTCCTATTATTTTAATGATGGTAGCATTCCTCCCGAGCGTAGGTCATGTCACGCTGACTTTGGAGTTTTAATATAATACTTCCGACATATAAAAATTATTCAAATCCGTTGCATGAAGCTCAATACACAGCGAGTAGTCATGTAGTCGGCCATTACTATTGATGCGTTATTTCATAGTTTTGTTTCTTTTTGTCTAATGTGAAAAAGGACCCGATAATGCCGCGGCCTAATTTATGTTTGTTTGACCGGAGAAATTATGTTTGTTTGACCTAATTTATGTATCTCCATAATAAATATAGTTTGTCCATAAATCAACAGAACCCTATATGGTTCGTATAGAAATCTTTTCGTCTAACACTTTCTTTGAAATCGATATTAAAATGAGCTATGGTTTTTAGCTCTCGGTACTTATATTATTTTTTTGTTTTACTTGCATAGACATGTATTGCAATCGATGTTCGAATGAGATATTGTTTAGCTCTCGGCACTTATATTGTTATTTATTTTTATGTTTTTTTAAGTGCCTATACATGTATGATGTCACTAATTTGGTAGTATATCTTAATTTTAATTTAATTATGTTGCTACGATTTTTTTTTCAAGGTTTAAAGGTAAATTAAGGAATTAACTGTGCACTACAGATGCTATAAAGGCCATTACACTTTTATAGAGTGGAATTACATATGGATCTAGAAAGAACTCAAATTACATATTCTAATGTCTTTTCTTCTCTTTTAATGTACCATGTAGATTTCAGTTCTGCTACAATATTTTTCTAGCATACCTATGAGTATACAATTTCCACCTTTATATATATATTTATGAAACAAGTTAGTATTTAATAATCTATGGAGACTAAGTACCCTCAGATTTAAACCGACCTTGGTTTAAAGTTTCTGTGGGTTTCTACTCTATAGATTTCTGGTCTACAACTAAACAGAATATGGAAGGTGAATGCCTTAGAATGGATTTTGTTAAATGTAGTACTAAAATCAATCATACCATTCAAATTACTTTTATATGTTGCCAATTCATACCATAATGAATCGAAATAACAAGAATTTCAGAAACATACCACTATTGCAAATGACCAACCTCCCAACCATAGAGCCCTCTTTGTCTCCCAGAACTCACCCCCGAGCTGAGATCACCTCCATCACATATCAACCTCTGATCTGCTTAGGAGCAGCTTATTTAAGCTCATATTTCCCCAAAGCATGTTTCTAATTCTGCGTCCAGAATAGCAGGATGCTTTCTTTCCTGTTTAGCCTAGGCTTCCCATTTTGGGACTCTTTAAAGCTGTTTTATGCTTTTCCTAAGCTTTTCCATCTTTTCTTACCTCTTCCCAACTACTTTCCTCATCATTGGAGAAATTTAGATTCCTCCTCAAAATCTAAATTAATTTCTTTCAAGGATTTTTGAAAGATTGTGGGGATTTGTTGCCTTATCCATCTCATGGATTTGGCAAGTGATCTCTAATTCTCATCTTGGTCAAAATGCACAATAATTTTATTTATTTCCTCAAATTAAATATTCAATTACATTCACACCATACTTATCCTTTGGGGACTTAAAGTTCAAATGTCTAACTTTTTCAAATTCAACACAGAAATTGGGGGTGTTACATATTCCCCCTCTGGAAATAAACACCGTCCTCAGTGTTGTTATTTAACTATTAGAGTTCACTTAAACAAAAATGGATATTTTTCCATCATTTCAGCTTCCCGTTCCCAGGTAGCTTCTTCGGCAGTAAAGTGCTTCCACTGCACTTTTACTCTGGCCACTATTCTGTTTCTCAATTCAATTTCTTCCCGCTCCAATATTTGAAGCGGTTCTGCCAGAAACTCCCCTTCTGGTTCCACCTGTACAACATTCCAATCAACTATGTGAGAAGCATCATGTACATATCTTTTTAATAACGAAACATGAAACACATTATGAACTCTAACATGGGGGGGTAAGGCCAGTTTGTAAGCCACTGGTCCCACCCTTTCTAAAACTTCAAAAGGCCCACAATATCTAGGATCAAGTTTTGCACAACTTCCAGCATAAAGTGTGCTCTTTTTTGGTTTGATGCGCAAATACACATGATCCCCCACTTTGAATTCTCGGTGCACTCTTTTCTTATCAGCATAGCTTTTCTGGCGATCTTGTGCTGTCTTGATATTTCCCTGTATCTTTTTAACAATTCTTTCCATCTCTTGTAAGGCATCTGGTCCCAGCATTAATTTATCCTCTGGTTGGCTCCAGCTCAAAGGAGTACGGCACTTTCTTCCATACAGTGCTTCAAATGGGCTCATCTTGATAGAAGATTGGTAGCTGTTATTATAGGAAAATTCAGCTAAATGCAAATACTCTTCCCATTTTGATGGTCTATCCATCATATACATTCTCAACATATCTTCTAATACTTGATTAACTCTTTCTGTATGCCCATCAGTTTGAGGGTGATAGGAAGTACTAAAATTAAGCTTAGTACCCATACCTCCAAACAATCCTTTCCAAAATGCTGCTGTAAACTTAGCATCTCGATCTGAAACAATTACTTTGGGAACTCCATGAAGCCTTACTATCTCCTTTAGGAAAACATTTGCTACTTGAGCTGTTCCGAAAGTAGATTTCATTGGTATAAAGTGGGCAGCTTTGGTTAAAGTGTCTACTACCACCATTACAGAATCATGTTGGTATTTGGTTTTAGGTAGTCCTGTTATAAAATCCATGGAAACTGTATCCCATTTCCATTCTGCAATTGGCAAAGGGTTTAAAAGACCTGATGGATGTTGATGCTCAACCTTAACCAGTTGACATTCCATACACCTACTTAGATACTCTGCCACATCTCTCTTCATTCCTGGCCAGAAAAACTTCTTTTTCAAGGCTGTTAACATCTTCTGGTATCCTGGATGTCCTGCATAAGGTTGTTTGTGATATTCATCCAAAATTTCTCTTTTTAATGACTCTACATTAGGAATATACAACCTGTTTTTGTAATATAGTAGCCCTTTTTTATTTTGAGTGAAATCAGTTTTATCCCTTTTCTGTAGTTTCACCAACAGTGTTTCATAGTTTGGGTCTTGGCTTGCTGCTTTTCTCACCAACTCTTCTATCTCAATCTGGCCACTACTCCCAATACTATTTAAATTTTGACAAGCATTTCTACTTAAGGCATCAGCAACTTTATTTTCTTTCCCCTTGATATGTTTTATGTCCATATCAAATTCACTTAAAAAGGACAGCCATCTGGCTTGCCTTGCATTCAGGTCAGTTTGGGAAAAGAAATATTTAAGGCTAATATGATCAGTCATCAATGTGAACTTTTTTCCCAGAAGATAGTGCCGCCACATTTTCAGAGCATGGATAACAGCTGCAAATTCTAAATCATAAGCACTATAATTTTGTTCATGTATTTTCAGTTTCCTAGATTCATATGCAATAACTGAATTTTCCTGCAACAGGACTCCTCCCAGCCCTTCTCTGCAATCATCTGTACATACAACAAACTCTTTATCAGGATCAACAATTTTTAATATAGGGGCTGAAATAAGTTTTTGTTTTAACTGTTCGAAACTGTTTTGACATTTTTCAGTCCACACGAACTTGACACCCTTTCTTTGCAATGAAGTGATGGGATGTGCTATGGCAGAAAATCTCTCCCCAAATCTACGATAGTAGCCTGCTATCCCCATGAATGACCTTACTGCTGAAACATCAGTTGGGACTGGCCATTCTTTAATTTCTTTTATCTTTTCAGGGTCAACTGCAAGGCCTTTTTCGGAAATAATATGACCCAAATATTGAATCTTATCCTTGTAAAATTCACATTTACTGAACTTAGCATATAGCTGATTTTATTTCAGAGTTTGTAACACTATCCGCAAATGTTCTTGATGTTCCTCTTTGCTTTTGGAGTAGACCAAAATATCATCTATGAACACCAGAACAAATTTATCCAAATACTTATTTAACACACTATTCATCAGACACATAAAGGTGGCAGGGGCATTTGTCAGACCAAAAGGTAGGACTACGAATTCATAATGTCCATACCTGGTTCGAAAGGTTGTTTTGCTGATGTCTTCTTCCTTGATTCTGAGCTGATGATAACCAGTTCTTAAGTCAATCTTTGAAAAGACTGAGGCCCCTCTCACTTGATCAAAAAGATCATCAATTCTAGGAAGTGGATATCTATTCTTAATGGTCAACTTGTTCAATTGACGATAATCAATGCACATCCTAAAATTTCCATCCTTCTTTTTAACAAATAAAACAGGTGCTCCCCACGGAGACACACTTGGTCTAATGTAACCTTTATCCAGTAATTCTTGCAGCTGCATCTTCAGCTCCATAAGTTCTGGCGGACTCATTCGATAGGGGGCTCGAGAAACAGGTGTGGCTCCCGGCACCAGATCTATGGAAAAGTCAATCTCTCTTTTGGGGGGGAGATGAGGAATCTCCTCTAGGAAAACTTCTTTAAATTCCCTTACCACCGGTAATTCATTCCGCAGATTTTCTTCAGTCCTCTGTTCTACTTCTTCCACATGTACTGCATAAACTTGGTATCCTTTTCTAGCTGTTCTTTTTAATTGTAAGGCTGATATTTGTATTATTGAAATGGATTTTGGTTTCCCTTTTAGTGTAAAAGGTTTCCCTTCTTCATCCACACAATGCAGGGTTTTATCCCAGCAGTTCATCAGAGCTTTCTTCTTTTCCAGCCAATCCATTCCTATCAGCAAGTCATAGGATCCTAATGGAAATATGTTCAAATTTACTTCTGTTGGAAATCCATTTAATTGTATTGTTGTTTTGGGCAATTTATGTGTGACTTTTCTCTTAGTTCCAGTGGCCAGCTGTACCAACCATGACTGCTGAAAATTTTCAGGTTTAATTTTACATTTTTCTACAATTCCAGGACTAATGTAACTCAAAGAAGCACCCGGATCAATCAAAACAGTAACAGGTAGGTCAGAAATCTTACCCTCCATTTCCACCATGGTTGCTTGATGTTCTGCTTGCCAATTTTCCAAGGCTGCACTGATAGTTGGTATATTTCTGGCTATGTCATTTACTGTTGTTGCCTCTCTCTCTCTGCTGATCATGTGTATATTTCGATGGGGGCAGTCCCTCATCATATGGGGTTCTCCACAGCCCCAACACTTCAAAGGTTCCTTCATTCTGACTGTCCCTTCCTTTTTATTGTTCCCTTCAACTTGTTTTGAAGCCACTTGGGACTGAGCAGTTTGGCTTTCTTTTGGTTTATTGAATTTTTTCCTCTGATGATCTCTACCAAAATTCCTTAAATATGTTGGCTTTTGTCTTTTCCCCTTGAACTCACCCTTGTTCAACCAGCTCTTCCCTTGTTCAGCCTTTCCTTTAAACTGCTGATAGCATAATCTTGCTTTTCTAACCGCTTCGTCCATTGTCTTCGGGTTGTCAAACTCAATTTTCTCTTTGTACATAGTAGGCAAACAATTCAAAAACCTTTGTACCTTTGCCTTTTCTTCCCTAATGTAAGGGACATATCTCAGTAAATTGGTAAACTTAGTGACAAACTCATCGATAGTGAACTGTCCTAGTCTAAGTTCATGGAATTCTTTAGCTTTGTCGTCATAGTAACGCTCATTCAAGTAGCTATTCTTGAACTTAACCTGGAAATCTTCCCAAGTAACTGTCTTTTCATCAATGGCATGCACCATTTTTGTCTCTTCCCACCACAGTGTAACTTTTCCTTGTAGCTGGTACACATCTAATCTGCCCTTTAGATTGCTTTCATATTCATAAACTTGGAAATACTTAATCATGTTCAGCAACCAAGCTTCAGCATCTTCTTCCTTCTCCCCATCATAGGAGGGAGGTTTGATCTTTCTAAATTCTCCCTGCAATTCTCTTTTCTTCTTATGTTGATGTCTAGCTGCATCCTCATCCTCAGACTCATCCATCTTTCTTTTTCCAGAACCTTCGCCTTCCTGGCTGTTCCGGGAAGTTAGGTCTCTGATGAGCTTTTCCTGCTCATTACTGGATGATGACAACATGTCATTCTGGCTTCTTAGTTCAGCCAATTCTCGTTGCATCCTGTGCAACATAGCCATTACTGGGGCATTGGGATCTGGAGTAGAAAATTCGTCACGTAGATCCACATAAATTCCTCCCTCTTCAGCCATTTTAGCACCACTGTACACACTCATAACTTTTATCAGTAAAACAAAAAAAAAAAACAATCTCTACAATGTCCAATAATATTCAGAATTCAGTGAGCACAATAACGACAACCCAGTTTTTGCAACTTGGGCTCTGATACCATTTGTAACACCTCCAGTTTAAGAAATTTTTTTTTTTTTTTTTCACCTATATACTGGGTTTTCAGTTTTATTTACCTGGTTGTCTGAATATTAAGTTCAGAAATTGGATGTTTAGTATCTCCTTTAAAACTTTAAGATCTCTTTTCCACTATCCTCTCCTAATAACATTCAATATTCCCCATGTTTACATTAAACCCATGTATATAAAATTCTAGGCACCCTCTTATAGCCTCTATGTACATTTAGCGCGTTTTAATCCTTGTTGTATTCTTATCATAGTTTTGCAAATCTGCTCGGATGTAAACCCTAGTCGTATAGCTTGTGAGAGTTCTGGTTCACTGATTTATCATTTCTGCATTCAACACGCATTGCATGTGCCGAAACCATTAGCAGGCATTCCTAATGGCTATACACCGAGACCCTTCCTAATATATTTTTTTTTCTACGTCTGAGTGCGAGATCTTAGGTTTCTCTGCACCCAGATGTGACAGTCTCTACACAACCGGCGTTCAAATTTCTTTGCACATCGTGTGGGTTTCTCGTTTTAATGTGGTTACCGTCGACATGACGCAAGGGTGGGAAGGAAACACTATTCATAGGTAAATCCCTAATTTCTTTCTTCCGGTTGCAGCGATTTATGCATCAATTTTGTTGGTATGTGCTTTCACAATTCTGATATCATTTGAAATCAACCGCTATCTGTCAAACTTACTCTATGGCTACGATTGTATATTTATGGTAAACTGTCTCAGTCGGCTAGATTCAAAGGCGTCTTGACCCGTCAGGTTCGAACTATTTCAATAGGCTTCCTTTCGATTTAATGGCGATAATAACTAATGATCCTTGCAAGGAAGGGTACCGAACTATTATATCGGTCATCCATATCCCTTAACGAAATTTCAACGCTTTATTCCTATTATTTTAATGATGGTAGCATTCCTCCCGAGCGTAGGTCATGTCACGCTGACTTTGGAGTTTTAATATAATACTTCCGACATATAAAAATTATTCAAATCCATTGCATGAAGCTCAATACACAACGAGTAGTCATGTAGTCGGCCATTACTATTGATGCGTTATTTCATAGTTTTGTTTCTTGTTGTCTAATGTGAAAAAGGACCCGATAATGCCGCGGCCTAATTTATGTTTGTTTGACCGGAGAAATTATGTTTGTTTGACCTAATTTATGTATCTCCATAATAAATATAGTTTGTCCATAAATCAACAGAACCCTATATGGTTCGTATAGAAATCTTTTCGTCTAACACTTTCTTTGAAATCGATATTAAAATGAGCTATGGTTTTTAGCTCTCGGTACTTATATTATTTTTTTGTTTTACTTGCATATACATGTATTGCAATCGATGTTCGAATGAGCTATTGTTTAGCTCTCGGCACTTATATTGTTATTTATTTTTATGTTGTTTTAAGTGCCTATACATGTATGATGTCACTAATTTGGTAGTATATCTTAATTTTAATTTAATTATGTTGCTACGATTTTTTTTTCAAGTTTTAAAGGTAAATTAAGGAATGAACTGTGCACTACAGATGCTATAAAGGCCATTACACTTTTATAGAGTGGAATTACATCTGGATCTAGAAAGAACTCAAATTACATATTCTAATGTCTTTGCTTCTCTTTTAATGTACCATGTAGATTTCAGTTCTGCTACAATATTTTTCTAGCATACCTATGAGTATACAATTTCCACCTTTATATATATATTTATGAAACAAGTTAGTATTTAATAATCTATGGAGACTAAGTACCCTCAGATTTAAACCGACCTTGGTTTAAAGTTTCTGTGGGTTTCTACTCTATAGATTTCTGGTCTACAACTAAACAGAATCTGGAAGGTGAATGCCTTAGAATGGATTTTGTTAAATGTAGTACTAAAATCAATCATACCATTCAAATTACTTTTATATGTAGCCAATTCATACCATAATGAATCAAAATAACAAGAATTTTAGAAACATACCACTATTGCAAATGACGAACCTCCCAACCGTAGAGTCCTCTTTGTCTCCCAGAACTCACCCCCGAGCTGAGATCACCTCCATCACAGATCAACCTCTGATCTGCTTAGGAGCAGCTTATTTAAGCTCATATTTCCCCAAAGCATGTTTCTAATTCTGCGTCCAGAATAGCAGGATGCTTTCTTTCCTGTTCAGCCTAGGCTTCCCATTTTGGGACTCTTTAAAGCTGTTTTATGCTTTTCTTCAGCTTTTCCAGCTTTTCTTACCTCTTCCCAACTACTTTCCTCATCATTGGGGAAATTTAGATTCCTCCTCAAAATCTAAATTAATTTCTTTCAAGGATTTTTGAAAGATTGTGGGGATTTGTTGCCTTATCCATCTCATGGATTTGGCAAGTGATCTCTAATTCTCATCTTGGTCAAAATGCACAATCATTTTATTTATTTCCTCAAATTAAATATTCAATTACATTCACACCATACTTATCCTTTGGGGTCCACTCCCTTTAGGACTTAAAGTTCAAATGTCTAACTTTTTCAAATTCAACACAGAAATTGGGGGTGTTACATGTAGGAAGCCAGAATAAAAACAAAAAAATTAAAAATTTAAATTTAAATTAAACAATAACTTACGTCAGCCTAGATCCATCTTAACTATCGATTTATCAAGCGATGAGAGGGATCAAACCTCTGGAGGTGAAAATCTCTTTTTTGAGTGCAAAACTTGAGAAAAGGTTTCCACCTCGAGAGATTTGATCCGTAGTTAAGATGGATCTAGGTTGGTTTCAATGGTGTACTAAGGAAAATCTATAGATAATATGAGGAACATATGATTAATTTTATCAATAATATGTAAATACATCTAAATATAATATAACCATTTTAAATATGCTAAATATGTTTTAGATTTATGGATTCATTTTAATTTTAAATTTTCTTAGTACTGAGATGATAAATATTGTAAAATAACTTTAACTATGAAAATGATGAAATAAATTTTTTGAATGTAAAGTGACAATGTAATAATATTGAATGATAGAAAATGTGAATAATAAGAATGTAGTCAATTACAAATTACCTTCATTGCGATCAATCTCAAACTATTTTCTTCTACTATTCTTATTGTCACCCTTGTTAGTTTTGTCCTATTTCCATATCGATTATATGAAAAATATAGTAGAAATCATAAATCATAAACAATTTAACTATTTAACCCATATTAGTAAACATCATACATTGTCTCCCTTGCTCTCCAATATTATTAGGTTTACTTACTATAACACAAAAATCGTTCTACATTGTGAATAATTTTTTGTTCTTACACTGAAATCAATGCACACTATTAATCCCATGACCTTAAAACTAATGTATGACCATACATCCAATTACATCAAATCAAAAATAAAAATATACACTGAGATCAATGCATCTAATGCAAGAAAACAAATAATATTAGAAAACAACATCTACACAAAAATCGACGCATCTAATGCAAGTAATCAAATAGGACTAGAAATAAACATATACCCTCCAATCCTTTCTCCTTCTCCTTGTCTCTCTTGCTCATACCTTGTCTCTCTTGCTATCCAATATTATTAGGTTTAATTACTATAACACAAAAATCGTTCTACATTGTCAATAATTTTTTGTGCTTACACTGAAATCACTGCACACTATAAATTGAATGACTTTAAAACTAATGTACCAATCATACATCCAATTACATCAAATCATAAATCAACATATACATTGAAATCAATGCATCTAATGCAAGAAATAAAATAAGATTATAAAACAACATCTACACAGAAATCAATGCATCTTATGAAAGTAATCAAATAGGACTAGAAATCAGCATCTACACTCAAGCCAATGCATCTAGTGCAAGTAAGAAAATAGGATTAGAAAACAACATATACACTAAAATCAATGCATCTAGTGCAAGTAATCAAATAGAATTATAAATCACCATCTACACTAAAATGAATTCATTTAGTGCAAGCAATCAAATAGGATTAGAAATCATTTATATTGAAATAAATGCATATAGTGTAAGCAATCAAATATAATTATAAATCAACATCTACATTGAAATTAATGCATCAAGTGCAAGCAATAAAATATGATTAGAAATCACCATCTACACTGAAATCAATGCCTTAGTGCAAGCAATCACATAGTATTAGAAACCATATACATTGAAATCAATGCATTTAGTGCAAGTAATCAAATATCATTAGAAATCAAAATCTCTCTCTCTGCCCTCAAATCCTCTCTCTTCCCTCACCACTCTATCTCTATCTAAAACTATGTTACTATATCACTCCCTTTCTTCTTTTCTCTCCTTCTCTCCCCCCTTATCTCCATTACTCTGTCTATGTCTCTTTACCTACCCCCTAAACATACACACTCTCTCTTCATCTCTCCCTTCTCACCACCTCTCTCTCCACTTCTCACTCTCTACGCCTTTCTTCTTCTCTCCCCATCCAACTTTGTCTCTCTATCCCTCCCTCTCTCTCCTCCTCTCATCCTTCCTCGCTATCCCCTTCTCTCCTCTCTCTCTCTCTCTCTCTCTCTACCCTCCAATCCTTTCTCCTTCTCCTTATCTCTCTTGCTTATACCTTGTCTCTCTTGCTAGCTAATATTATTAGGTTTAATTACTATAACACAAAAATCGTTCTACATTGTCAACAATTTTTTGTGCTTACACTAAAATCACTGCACACTATAAATTCAATGACTTTAAAGCTAATGTACCAATCGTAGATCCAATTACCTCAAATCAGAAATCAACAGATACATTGAAATCAATCCATCTAATGCAAGAAATCAAATAAGATTATAAAACAACATCTACTCAGAAATCAAAGCATCTTATGAAAGTAATCAAATAGCACTAGAAATCAACATCTACACTCAAACCAATGCATCTAGTGCAAGTAAGAAAATAGGATTAGAAATCAACATCTACACTCAAACCAATGCATCTAGTGCAAGTAGTCAAATAGAATTATAAATCACCATCTACACTAAAATGAATTAATTTAGTGCAAGCAATCAAATAGGATTAGAAATCATTTATATTGAAATAAATGCATATAGTGTAAGCAATCAAATATAATTATAAATCAACATCTACATTGAAATTAATGCATCAAGTGCAAGCAATAAAATATGATTAGAAATCACCATCTACACTGAAATCAATGCCTTTAGTGCAAGCAATCACATAGTATTAGAAACCATATACATTGAAATCAATGCATTTAGTGCAAGTAATCAAATATCATTAGAAACCAAAATCTCTCTCTCTCTACCCTCAAATCCTCTCTCTTCCCTCATCACTCTATCTCTATATAAAACTATGTTACTATATCACTCCCTTTCTTCTTTTCTCTCCTTCTCTCCCTCCTTATCTCCATTACTCTGTCTATGTCTCTTTATCTACCCCCTAAACATACATACTCTCTCTTCATCTCTCCCTTGTCAGCCCCTCTCTCTCCACTTCTCACTCTCTACGCCTTTCTTATTCTCTCCCCATCCAACTCTGTCTCTCTATCCCTCCCTCTCTCTCCTGCTCTCATCCTTCCTCACTATCCCCTTCTCTCCTCTCTCTCTCTCTCTCTCTACCCTCCAATCCTTTCTCCTTCTCCTTGTCTCTCTTGCTCATACCTTGTATCTCTTGCTATCTAATATTATTAGGTTTAATTATCATAACACAAAAATCGTTCTACATTGTCAACAATTTTTTGTGCTTACACTAAAATCACTGCACACTATAAATTCAATGAATTTAAAGCTAATGTACCAGTCATACGTCCAATTACCTCAAATCAAAAATCAACATATACATTGAAATCAATCCATCTAATGCAAGAAATCAAATAAGATTATAAAACAACATCTACACATAAATTAATGCATCTTATGAAAGTAATCAAATAGGACTAGAAATCAACATCTACACTCAAATCAATGCATCTAGTGTGATGCCAAGATTCTGCTATAAAGTAGACCCTAGCATATAATAGCGTGCGTGCTTCCTTCTTCACCAAAATACTTAATAAAAATCTTCATTAAAAATACATTTGATTCAGCTTAAAATGTACACAAAGAAAAGAGAGCCATACGAACAAAAATACTTATATATAATAATACAAGAAAATTACTTGGCCGAATATTACAATGGATGGCCTCTCAACTCTCGCCCCTTTTACAAAAGCTCTCAAACCATCTCTCTCTCTCGCTATGTATTACTCACTGTCTTTCATCCTCACACACTCCTCATATTATACATAATAATGAATTTATTCCAATCCATAATTTCCTCCACAAAAATCTCAACTAAAATCTAATTTAGATTTATCCTTTTTTTGGACTCAACTAAGTTCCGTTTAAGGAATTATTAATCCCTATATTATCTACCTAATTAAACTCCACTCATATCCTTAATTTATTAAAAGAATATTTACAATAATCCTCACTTACAATTTTCTCTCTTAATTTATTAAAAATGAGCAAACTAATTTATAAAATAATTGAAAAAACCTCACCCCATAAATCACACAAATGAATAATGAAAATTAAGCTTGATTCTCCTGCATCATAGTGCAAGTAAGAAAATAGGACTAGAAAACAACATATACACTAAAATCAATGCATCTAGTGAAAGCAATCAAATAGAATTATAAATCACCATCTACACTGAAATGAATTCATTTAGTGAAAGCAATCAAATAGGATTAGAAATCATTTGTATTGAAATAAATGCATATAGTGTATGCAATCAAATATAATTATAAATCAACATCTACATTGAAATTAATGCATCAAGTGTAAGAAATCAAATATTATTAGAAATCACCATCTACATTGAAATCAATGCCTTTAGTGTAAGCAATCAAACAGAATTAGAAACCATATACATTGAAATCAATGAATCTAGTGCAAGTTATCAAATATCATTAGAAATCAAAATCTCTCTCTCTCTGCCCTTAAATCCTCTCTCTTCCCTCATCACTCTATCTTTGTCTCCAACTTTGTTATTATATCACTCCCTTTCTTCTTCGCTCTCCTTCTCTCCCACCTTGTCTCCATTAATCTGTTTATGTCTCTTTATATCACCCCTAAATATACACACTCTCTCTTCATCTCTCCCTTGTCACTCCCTCTCTCTCCACATCTCACTCTCTTGTATTTCTTCTTCTCTCCCCCTCCAAATCCGTCTCTATATCCCTCCCTCTCTCTCCTTCTCTCATCCTTCCTCGCTCTCCCTTTTTCTCCTACCTCCCTCTCTCTCTCTCTCTCTCTACCCTCCAATCCTTTTTCCTTCTCCTTGTCTCTCTTTCTCATACCTTGTCTCTCTTGCTCTCCAATATTATTAGGTTTAATTACTATAACACAAAAATCGTTCTACATTGTGAACAATTTTTTGTGCTTACACTGAAATAAATGCACACTATTAATCTAATGTATTTAAAACTAATGTACCATCATACATCCAATTAAATCAAATCAGAAAGAAACATATACATTGAAATCAATGCATCTAATGCAAGAAATCAAATAAGATTAGAAAACAACAACTACACAGAAATCAATGCATCTATACCAAGTAATAAAATAGGACTAGAAATCAACATGTACAGTCAAATCAATGCATCTAGTGCAAGTAAGAAAATAGGATTAGGAACCAACATATACACTAAAATCAATGCATCTAGTGCAAGCAATCAAATAGAATTATAAATCATCATCTACACTGAAATGAATGCATTTAGTGCAAGCAATCAAATAGAATTAGAAATCATTTATATTGAAATAAATGCATATAGTGTATGCAATCAAATATAATTATAAATCAACATATACATTGAAATTAATTAATCAAGTGCAAGCAATCAAATATGATTAGAAATCAGCATCTACACTAAAATCAATGCATTTAGTGCAAGCAATAAAATAGAATTATAAACCATATACATTGAAATCAATGCATCTAGTGCACGTAATATAATATCATTAGAAATCAAAATCTCTCTCTCTCTCTCTCTGCCCTAAAATCCTCTCTCTTCTACCATCACTCTATCTCTGTCTCCAACTATGTTGCTACGTCATTCCCTTTTTATTCTCTCTCCTTCTCTCCCCCCTTTTCTCCATTGCTCTGTCTATGTCTCTTTATCTACCCCCTAAACATACACACTCTCTCTTCATCTCTCCCTTGTCACTCCCTCTCTCTCCACTTCCCACTCTCTATGTATTTCTTCTTCTTGCTTTCTAATATTATTAGGTTTAATTACTATAACGCAAAAATTGTTCTATATTGTCAATAATTATTTGTGCTTACACTGAAATCAATGCACACTATTAATCCAATGAATTTAAAACTAATTTACAATCATAAATCCAATTACATCAAATCAGAAATCAACATATACACTGAAATCAATGCATCTAATGCAAGTAACCAAATAGGACTAGAAATAAACATCTACACTCAAATCAATGCATATAGTGCTAGTAAGAAAATAGGATTAGAAACCAACATATACACTAAAATCAATGCATCTAGTGCAAGCAATCAAATAGAGTTATAAATCACCATCTACACTGAAATGAATGCATCTAGTGCAAGCAATCAAATAGAATTATAAATCACCATCTACACTGAAATGAATGCATTTAGTGCAAGCGATCAAATAGGATTAGAAATAATTTATATTGAAATACATGCATATAGTGTAAGAAATCAAATATAATTATAAATCAAAATCTACATTGAAATTATTGCATCAAGTGCAAGCAATCAAATATGATTAGAAATCACCATCTGCACTAAAATCAGTGCCTTTAGTGCATGCAATCAAATAGAATTAGAAACCATATACATTGAAATCAATACATCTAGTACTGGTAATCAAATATCATTAGAAATAAAAATCTATCTCTCTCTCTCTCTTTGTTTGCCCTCAAATCCTCTCTCTTCCCCCATCACTCTATCTCTGTCTCAAACTATGTTACTATATCACTCCCTTTCTTCTTCTCTCTCCTTCTCTCCCCCCTTCTCTCCATTAATCTGTCTATGTCTCTTTATCTCACCCCTAAACATACACACCCTCTCTTCATCTCTCCCTTGTCTTTCCCTCCCTCTCTCTCCTCCTCCCATCCTTCCCCGCTCTCCTTTTCTCTCCTTCCACCCTCTTTCTCTCTCTCTCTCTCTCTCTCTAACCTCCAATCCTTTCTCCTCCTCCTTGTCTTTCTTGCTCATATCTTGTCTCTCTTGTTGTCCAATATTATTAGGTTTAATTACTATAACACAAATATCATTCTACATTGTCAATAAATTTTTGTGCTTACACTGAAATCTACGCACACTATTAATCCAATGACTTTAAAACTAATGTACCATCATACATCCAATTACATCAAATCATAAATCAACATATACACTAAAATCAATGCATCTAATAAAAGAAATCAAATAAGATTAGAAAACAACATCTAAACATAAATCAATGCATCTAATGAAAGTAATCAAATAGTACTAGAAATAAACATCTACACTCAAATCAATGCATCTAGTGCAAGTAAGAAAATAGGATTAGAAACCAACATATACACTAAAATCAATGTATCTAGTGCAAGAAATCAAATAGAATTATAAATCACCATCTACACTAAAATGAATGCATTTAGTGCAAGCAATGAAATAGGGTTAGAAATCATTTATATTGAAATAAATGCATATAGTGTAAGAAATCAAATATAATTATAGATCAAAATCTACATTGAAATTAATGCATCAAGTGAAAGAAATCAAATATGATTAGAAATCACCATCTACATTGAAATCAATAAATTTAGTGCAAGAAATCAAATAGAATTAGAAACCATATACATTGAAATCAATGCATCTAGTGCAAGTAATAAAATATCATTAGAAATAAATCTCTCTCTCTCTCTCTCTCTCTCTCTCTCTCTCTCTCTGCCCTCAAATCCTCTCTCGTCCCCCATCACTCTATCTCTGTCTCCAACTATGTTAATATATCACTACCTTTCTTCTTCTCTCTCCTTCTCTCACCCCTTGTCTCCATTAATCTGTCTATGTCTCTTTGTCTCACCCATGAACATACACACTCTCTCTTCATCTCTCCCTTGTCACTCCCTCTCTCTCCACTTCTCACTCTCTATGTCTTTCTTCTTCTCTCCCCCTCCAACTCCATCTCTCTATCCCTACCTCTCTCTCCTCCTCACATCCTTCCTCACTCTCCCTTATTCTCCTACCTCCCTCTCTCTCTCTCTCTCTCTCTCTCTCTCTCTCTCTACCTTCCAATACTTTCTCATTCTCCTTATCTTTCTTTCTGATACCTTGTCTCTGTTGCTCTCCAATATTATTAGGTTTAACTACTATAACAGACAAATCTTTCTACATCGTCAATAATTTTTTGTGCTTACACTGAAATCAATGCACACTATTAATCCAATGACTTTAAAACTAATGTACCATCATACATCCATTTACATCAAATAATGAATCAACATATACACTGAAATCAATGCATATAATGTGAGAAATCAAATAAGATTAGAAAGAAACATCTATAGAGAAATCAATGCATCTAATGTCAGTAATCCAATAGGACTAGAAATCAACATCTACACTCAAATCAATGCATCTAGTGCAAGTAAGAAAATAGGATTAGAAACCAACATATACACTAAAATCAATGTATCTAGTGCAAGAAATCAAATAGAATTATAAATCACCATTTACACTAAAATGAATGCATTTAGTGCAAGCAATGAAATAGGGTTAGAAATCATTTATATTGAAATAAATGCATATAGTGTAAGCAATCAATATAATTATAGATCAACATGTACATTGAAATTAATGCATCAAGTGAAAGAGATAAAATATGATTAGAAATCACCATCTACATTGAAATCAATAAATTTAGTGCAATAAATCAAATAGAATTAGAAACCATATACATTGAAATCAATGCATCTAGTGCAAGTAATAAAATATCATTAGAAATAAAAATATCTCTCTCTCTCTCTCTCTCTCTCTCTCTCTCTCTCTGCCCTCAAATCCTCTCTCTTCCCCCATCACTCTATCTTTGTCTCCAACTATGTTACTATATCACTCCTTTTCTTCTTCTCTCTCCTTCTCTCCCCCCTTGTCTCCATTACTCTCTTTATGTCTCTTTATCTCACCCCTAAAAATACACACTCTCTCTTTATCTCTCCCTTGTCACTCCCTCTCTCTCCACTTCTCACTCTCTATGTCTTTCTTCTTCTCTCCCCATCCAACTTTGTCTCTCTATCCCTCCCTCTCTCTCCTCCTCTCATCCTTCCTCGCTCTCCCTTTCTCTCTCTCTCTCTCTACCGTCCAATCCTTTCTCCTTTTCCTTGTCTCCCTTTCTCATACCTTGTCTCTCTTGCTCTCCAATATTATTAGGTTTAATTACTATAACACAAAAATCGTTTTACATTGTCAATAAGTTTTTGTGCTTACACTGAAATCAATGCACACTATTAATCCAATGACTTTAAAACTAATGTTCCTATCATACATCCAACTATGTCAAATCAGTAATCAACATATACACTGAAATCAACGCATCTAATGCAAGAAATCAAAGAATATTAGAAAACAAAATCTACACAGAAATCAATGCATCTAATGAAAGTAATCAAATAGGACTATCAATCAACATCTACACTCAAATCAATACATCTAGTGCAAGTAAGAAAATAGGATTAGAAACCAACATATACACTAAAATCAATGGATCTAGTGCAAGCAATCAAATAGAAATATAAATCACCATCTACACTGACATGAATGCATTTAGTGCAAGAAATTAAATAGGATTAGAAATAATTTATATTGAAATAAATGCATATAGTGTAAGAAATCAAATATAATTATAATTCAACATCTACATTAAAATTAATGCATTAAGTGCAAGATATCAAATATTATTAGAAATCACAATCTACACTGAAATCAATGCATTTAGTGCAAGCAATCAAATAGAATTAGAAACCATATACGTTGAAATCGATGCATCTAGTGCAAGCAATCGAATATCATTATAAATCAAAATAGGACTAGAAATCAACATCTACACTCAAATCAATGCATCTAGTGCAAGAAATCAAATAGAGTTATAAATCACCATCTACACTGAAATGAATGCATCTAGTGCAAGCAATCAAATAGAATTATAAATCACCATCTACAGTGAAATGAATGCATTTAGTGCAAGCGATCAAATAGGATTAGAAATAATTTATATTGAAATACATGCATATAGTGTAAGCAATCAAATATAATTATAAATCAACATCTACATTGAAATTATTGCATCAAGTGCAAGCAGTCAAATATGATTAGAAATCACCATCTGCGCTAAAATCAGTGCCTTTAGTGCATGCAATCAAATAGAATTAGAAACCATATACATTGAAATCAATACATCTAGAACTGGTAATCAAATATCATTAGAAATAAAAATCTATCTCTCTCTCTCTCTCTCTCTCTCTCTCTCTCTACCCTCAAATCCTCTCTCTTCCCCCATCACTCTATCTTTGTCTCAAACTATGTTACTATATCACTCCCTTTCTTCTTCTCTCTCCTTCTCTCCCCCCTTGTCTCCATTAATCTATCTATGTCTCTTTATCTCACCCCTAAACATACACACCCTCTCTTCATCTCTCCCTTGTCATTCCCTCTCTCACAACTTCTCACTCTCTATGTCTTTCTTCTTCTCTCCTCCTCCAACTCCAGCTCTCTTTCCCTCCCTCTCTCTCCTCCTCCCATCCTTCCTCGCTCTCCTTTTCTCTCCTTCCTCCCTCTTTCTCTCTCTCTCTCTCTACCCTCCAATCCTTTCTCCTCCTCCTTGTCTTTCTTGCTCATATCTTGTCTCTCTTGTTGTCCAATATTATTAGGTTTAATTACTATAACACAAATATCGTTCTACATTGTCAATAATTTTTTGTGCTTACACTGAAATCAACGCACACTATTAATCCAATGACTTTAAAATTAATGTACCATCATACATCCAATTACATAAAATCATAAATCAACATATACACTAAAATCAATGCATCTAATGCAAGAAATAAAATAAGATTATAAAACAACATCTACATAGAAATCAATGCATTTAATGCAAGTAATCAAATAGCATTAGAAATAAACATCTACACTCAAATCAATGCATCTAGTGCAAGTAATAATATGGGATTAGAAACCAACATATAGTCTAAAATCAACGCATCTAGTGCAAGTAATCAAATAGGATTATAAATCGCCATCTACATTGAAATCAATGAATTTAGTGCAAGCAATCAAATAGGATTATAAATCATTTATATTGAAATCCATGCATATAGTGTAGCAAATAAAATATAATTATAAATCCAACATCTACACATTGAAATTATTGCATCAAGTGCAACGAATCAAATAAGATTAGAAATCACCATCTACCTTTGAAATCAATGTGTTAGCATTCTATAATTTATGAAGGTTGGAATACAGTGTTTGAAATTATGAATGATCAAACCTGGTGAAAGATAAGCACCTTCACTAAGTGGGGCCTTGAAGTATTTTTAGGTGTATCTCTATTTTTAGAATGGTGAGCATATTCTAAAATTAGCAGGAGGCTGATTCTAGATGGTTGATAAAATTCTATCTTTGGATGAATTTCTATTTTTAGAATATGGGCGAAGTCTATTTATAGATCACTAATCTAAAAATAGAATGCATGTCGATTATTATTAGCCCTTAATAATAATCAGACAATAAATAGTAACTTATTCTCTTGGAGCACTTTATTTCAGTGAACAGATGTGGCACATCAGTTTCTGAAGGAATTACACAATTCCTAGGGTGGTTGGTGACTCATGCATGGAGGACTTCATTATAACTGATAGTGGCAAGTTGTAACAGAGTTGGAAGAGTAGTTATGTGAGTTGTTATTTAGTTTAACTTAGTTCAGTGAGTTAAACTCAGTTGTGCTAGTTGTAACTGAACATACACTAGTGATAGATGAGTGAATTAATTATTTAATTAATTCACAAGTAGTGTCTTACTTGCAACTGAACAAATACAATAGTTAACTACTTGCATGCCAGGATCAGGTGGAGCAGGTGGGAGATAAGTGAAAGGTTGTGTTTGACTATCAGTTGTGACTATAGTGATGCATTCAATGCATCTACAGTTTCATTGGAGATGCCAATAGTGTGCGTAATGCAAGCGAGCAAGATCGAATTCGTTGAGGGCATCTTCTTTAGTGTTATGGTGGGAAATGACTTTTAAGGAACAAAAAATTGAACAGATATGCAGTTATACCATGGCAGTGTGTAACAATTGTACATTAATAGTGAGAGCTCTATGAAAAATTCCGGCAAATATTTTTTAAAATCTAGGTTACAGTCATTCCTTGGTGTACCGTTTGCTAAAGAGTTTTGATGGTCTTTAGAATCATTCCCTATAAAAATACATTCAAACATCAAATACCTGATTTTTTTATTTCTTTTACTGGATTCCGGAAAAAAATTTCCGTTTGGGCTATTCTGTTGTGTCGGTAGACAACTCCTCATGCCTTGTCTCTCTTGCTCTCCAATATTAATAATTTTAATTGCTATAACACAAAAATAAATGTACATTGTCAATAATTTTTGTGCTTACACTAAATTCAGTGCACATTATTGATCCAATGACTTTAAAATTTATGTACCATCATACATCTAATTACATCAAATTCACGCATCTTTGCTGAGTGATATTATACAATCAAATAGGATTAGAAAACAACATCAACTGAAATCAATGCATCTAATGAAAGTAATCAAATAGGATTAGAAATAAACATCTACCCTCAAATAAACATAATCATTTGATAAAATGATTAAAACAACGTCTGCTGAAAACAATGCATCCTCTAATCAAATGAGTTAGAAAAACAAACATCTACATGAAATCAATGAATCTAATTTGAAAACTAAGCGAGTTACAAAATCACCAACTACTGAAATCAAAAATACATTTGTTACACTAATCAAATGGATTAAAAAGTAAATCTGTAAATCAATACATCTAGTGTAAGCAATCAAATATAATTATAAATAAACATCTACATTGAAATTAATTCATCTAGTGCAAACAATCAAATAGGATTAGAAATCACCATCTACACTTAAATCAATGCATTTATTCCAAGCAATAAAATAGAATTAGAAATCATCTACATTGAAATCAATACATCTAGTGAAAGTAATCTAATATCATTAGAAATCAAATTCTACACTAAAATAAATGCATCTAGTGCAAGTAATCAAATAGCATTAGAAATCAACATCTACACTGAAATCAATTCATCTATTGTAAGAAATATTCTTCCATCTCTCCCCCTCTATATATATCTATATGTCCCTCCATCTCTCCTTGTTTTTCTCTTTATCTCACCCCCACAAACACGCACACTCTCTCACTCCATATTTATCAATCTCTTTGTCCCTCCCTCCTTGTCTCCATCTATCTCTTCTTTCTCTTCACCTTCCATATATATCTCTATCTCCCTTTGTCTCTCTATATCAACCCCAAAACATACAATTTCTTTCTCTAATACATCTATCTATCACTCCCTCCTCCTCCTCCCCCTCCTCCCCCTGTCTCTCTCTTCCCCTTCCCCTCCTCTCCGTAGCTTCTATCTCCCTTCCCTCCTGTTATCCTCTCTCTCAATCTTCCTTGCCACTCCATCTCTCTCTATCTCCACCTTTAACTCTCTGTGTCTTTCTTCTTACCTCACTCTCTCTCCCCTCCATCTCCATCTCTCTTTCCCTACATCTCTCCACTCTCTCTCTTGCTTTGTCACCCACCTCTCTCTCTCTCTCTCTCTCTCTCTCTCTCTCTCTCTCTTCACTTCCTAACTTTGTTACTATATGCCTCTCTCTCTCTCCTTCTTTGCCTTCTTCTCTCCATCTCTCCTTCTTTGTCTCTTATCTCACCCACAAACATACACATTATCTCTCCATGTATCCCTTGTCACTCCCTCTCTCTCTCTCCACTTCTCACTCTCTATGTATTTCTTCTTCCCTCCCTCTTTCCCCGTCCAATTCCATCTCTCTATCCCTTCGTCTCTCCCTTTCTCTCCTACCTCCCTCTCTCTTCCCCCATCTCTCTCTCTCTCTCTCTCTCTCTCTCTCTCTCCCCTACAATCCTATCTCTTCCCCCATCACCCTATCTCTCTCTCTCTATCTCCCCTACAATCCTCTCTCTTCCCCCATCAGTCTCTCTCTCTCTCTATCTCCCCTACAATCCTCTCTCTTTCCCCATCACTCTCTTCCTCTCTCTCCCTTTCTCTCATTCCTCCCTCTATCTGCCCACCCCCCCCCCCCCCAACACCACTCTCTCTCTCTCTCTCTCCATTTTCCATTCAATCCCCTCTCTCTCTCTGCCCTCAAATCCTCTCTCTTCCCCCATCACTCTATCTCTCTCCAACTATGTTACTATATCCTTCCCTTTCTTCTTCTCTCTCCTTCTCCCCCCCTGCCCCCTTTGTCTCCATCACTCCTTCTATGTCTCTTTATCTCACCCCTATACATACACACTCTCTCTCCATCTCTCCCTTGTCACTCCATCTCTCTCCACTTCTCGCTCTCTATATCTTTCTTCTTCCCTCCCTCTCTCCCCCTTCAACTCCATCTCTCTATCCCTCCCTCTCTCCTCCTCCTCTCATCCTTCATTTCTCTCCCTTTCTCTCCTACCTCCCTTTCTCTTCCCCATTTTTTTGTCTCTCTCTCTCTCTCTACCCTCCAATAATCTCTCCTTCTCCCTCCCTCTCTCCTTTTATCTCTCCCACCTCCATCATTATGTCTACCTCTCCCTCTCTTACCCTTCTCTACCTCTCTCACCCCTCTCTCCCTCTCTCTCTTCATTCCTCCTCTCCCATCTCCTTCAGTTTATCTTCATGTCTCCCTTCTCACTCCCCATATTTATCCACCTCTATCATATGTCTTTGTTCTTCCCTCCCACATATATGTAGATTTAATATATCTGTCATGATATATTCATATATATTATAATATAAAAAATTTAATATTGTATTAATCTAAAATTATTAAATTTAATAATATTAATATTATAATATATTAACATGAATATTAGATTTAATAATAATAATAATAATAATAATATTATTATTATTATAATTATTTCAATATTAATGTTAGGTTAACAATAAATTTTTTTGCATGGTATTAATAATAATTTGGTCCATGGTATTTGACCCAAAGGCTTCATATATAATTAGATGTTGATTTCTAATCCTATTAGATATATTTTTATTTATTTACCTCACCTCTTTTTTTTCACAAAGGAAAAATTCATAATATTTCATTAAGTAGAAGAATTACGTGTTACATTTTACTGATATTGTCGAGTAGCATCTATTTGCATACATCATAGACAGGTATGAGCTGATTTTTACATAATAGTAATTCAGAATCCACAAATAAGTTCGGTGCATAACTTATTGGATCTAAATGAGTCAATATGAGGAAAATAAAATATATAATATGTACATATGTAGCTGCTGCATAATAGAAAAAAACATACAAAAAGGATCTCCAAATGAGATGGATCAAATAATGGTGTCATGTACCAACAACATCAAAAACCTGTGGGTATTCAATGAATGGTCTGTGAAAAAACCTGTAAATCTAGTCACCATTAAATTTCGTGATGTGCCAGGTACCCTAGATCAGCTCTGAGGCTTCTTTGGATAGTTTGTCTACCACTTTATTCCGAGTCTTGTAAATATGATTGACAAAAATGAAGTCAAATTGTAGTTTGAGGACATGAACTTCCCTAAGAAGAGAAATCAGTGTGCGCGTGTAACATTGGGCCTGAGCATTGAACCATTTAATCACATCTAGGGACTCCCCAAATATCTGAATAGAATTGCAGTTTTTATCCCGGAAAAAGATCAAGAGAAGTCTCAAGGTTTGTAGTTCGGCAAAGTTGTTCGAACCGGGTCCTAGACCCATCTTGATGTGGAAGTAGTGCAGCGCAGATAAATATAGGGTAGCCCCCCCTCCACATCCCTGTTGATTGGATGCGCCATCAAAGTAAGCCCAGGGCTGAGTGTGATCAATAATTTCGGGGGTGTCCATCCGATCAGTTTGTTGTTGGACATCATGTGGGATCATGCAGTATGTGGCAAGAATCGCATCAGATATGCGCTCTGCATGCAACTATTGTTTCTCAAAAATGCATTTGTTGCGTGGAATCCATAGGTGCCAAGCAATAATCAAAGGGAGGATACGCAACTTAGTGAGATTTGGAGTTGATTGCCACCAAGAAGTCCAGGCCGCCAGAAGTGTAATTCCATTCCAGTGTGTAGAGCATCGCAAACTGTGTATGACCAGGTTCTAGATGGATTGAGTGATATAGAATTCAAGAAAGATGTGCAAAGCGTCCTCCACATGCTGAAGGAAGAAACAACAACGCAAGGGCCCCTGTATTGCTCGGTAGTGGAGTAGATCCATCGTGGGTGCACAATTCTGAAGAACGCACTAGAATAACAGTCTATATTTATGTGGTGCATTTAGTTTCCAAAGAGGCTACCACCACCAAAATTTTTTGTGTGGTTCCTTGGGTCTGCAGAGTGTCAAGAAGCCCACCTTTTGGGTGTATATACCTGAATTGGATATGGCCCATATCAGCTGATCCTCATGTGCAGTCAATCGAATGTGTGATGCTTGTAATGCCTGGATGTAATTCACCCATGCTAGATGACCAACACGTGAAATATCCAGGTCCACCACGGATAGCCAAGCTTGGGTATGCCAATTTGTGCGGGCCTGATCAGCAATCTGTGCAAGGTGCGGGATTCCCAAATTATCCAAATGCGCCAGAATCAAATCGGGTAGCTTGAAGTAATTCCTGCTACTCGACCAAGAATCCGAACCCACCCGAACAAATGCACCTGAGCCGATTTTCCAGGAAAGCCCATTTTGAATTAATGTAGTAGCCTTTTTGATGGCTTTCCAGATAATGGAGGCTCCAGGCGTGTGAACAATATGACCTCTGATCCAATCAAGCATGTTAATAGGGGAAATGTACTTGGCAGTAGTGACCTCCCTCCATAGACTGCAGCCAGTAAGCAAGTGGCAACACAATTTAGCAGACAATGCTTTTGAGAATAGGTGAATATATTTGATGCCCCAGCAACCCCACTATTTTAGAATGTTGATTCGATCCCAAGCAATCCATGCAAATGTTCTGTCCTTTTCCTGATTCCTCCAAAGAAATTTTCTGTAAATGTTTCTGACTTGGTTAGTCACACCAATAGGTATCCAGGCCAGAGACATCTAGTAGATAGGAATGGCTTCGAGTACTGATTTGATGAGGGTCAGACGTCCAGCCCGAGATAGCCAACGATGATACCAGACATTGATTCGGCGTTCCACTTTTGTGATGAGCCAGTTCCAATCTTTGATCTAATAGTCATTGGGTTTAAGATGGAACCCCAAGTATTTCAATCCCACCTCAATGTTGTTTGGAACATAGTCGAATAAATCCGAGGTGATACCCTGTTCCCGAATAGAGAATCGGGTCATGATAATGATTGATTTATTGCTGTTTGGAATCATACCAGTTGCTCTACAAAAACTTTGAAGAATTTTCTCAAATTGAATAGAATCCTGTCCAGAGCCATCAAGAAATATAAGCACATCATCAACAAATAATAGGTGTGTGAGGTACATAATCTCATTAATTTGGATTCCATGTAAATCCCCATCCTCTTTGGCCTTTTTGATAAGTACAGATAGCCCTTCCATAACAAGGACAAAAAGTAGGGGTGATAGTGGGCAGCCCTGTCTCAGACCCCGGCTCGCATGAAAAAATTCTGATGCGGTGCCATTTGGGAGGATACTAAAGGTTGCATGGCTAATACAACCCATGATCCAGTTGATGAAAGTGGGGGGAAAGCCAGTGTGAAGGAGGATAAGGTGTAGGTAGCTCTAGTTAACCTGATCAAAAGCCTT
The DNA here is from genome assembly GCA_034641835.2 of Pinus albicaulis. NCBI lineage: Eukaryota > Viridiplantae > Streptophyta > Pinopsida > Pinales > Pinaceae > Pinus > Pinus albicaulis. Next base: position 1,120,613,405 of record CM076583.1, on the reverse strand, counting down.
TGCAAGGTCAATCTTAAGAATGGTGGATTTGAGATTTTTTGTTTTGATAGAGTGTAGGGCTTCTTGAGCCGTACCAATAGCTTCATGAATCTGCCTATGGTGTAAAAAAGAAAATTCTTCTTTGGCAATGTGTGCAGATAAAACAGTTTGATGCGATTAGCAATAATTTTAGAAATAATTTTATAGATACAATTACAAAGAGATATGGTTCTATAATCCTGAAAACTATTAGGGTGTTCAGTCTTTGGAATGAGGGCGATGAAGGTTGTATTGAATCCATCATAAATTCGTCCCTTTACACGGCTGTCTTCAATAGAAAGTAGGAGATCACATCCAATGATCTTGAAGAAATGAATGAAGAATTCAATGGGCCAGCCATCTGGTCCAAGGCTTTTATCTTTTTTGAACCATTTAAGAACACCCTCAATCTCACCCATGGAGACCAGACTGTTGAGATCCTCTATTTGTTCCAGGTCCACAAATCTGTTGAAGGATCTGGTAATCCTCATAATGTCAGGAAGATCATATTGGAGAGGGGCCCGATATAGATTGGAAAAATGTTGAATACCCATATTAGCAAGTTGAGTATGAGTATGAGCCACAAATCCATGATGGTCAGTAAGTTCCCAAATTCTGTTTCCATTTTTCCGGCCATTTGCATGCTGTTGGAAGAATTTTGTATTCTCATCACCCGCCTGGAGCCAGATAGCCCTGCTATTGAGCCTCTAATCAGCTTCCTTTTGGCGAAGTAGTTTTTTTCTTGAAGTCTCGAGTGATATAAGGTGCTCCTTTGTGGTGCTAGTTCTAAATCCAAGAAGATATGGATCATTGAGTTGTGCGATCTCTAGTTCACTTCTATTTAGCTCTGCACGTTCCAGCCTTCTTTTCTCCCGCACCCAATCTCTGGTCAGGCCCTTAATCCGATTAAGATTATCATTAATAATTCTGGCCGGTTCCAAATAAGGAAAAAGGGCACAATGCTGCCACTCCTGGGCAACCAGATTGTGAAAATCTAGGTCAAGAAGCCATCTAGAATTAAATTTGAAAGGTGGACGGGCTCTGTGAGGTCCAAATTCCAATTCCAAAAATACAAGTGAGTGGTCAGATAGTCCCTTGTGACCCACCCATTGACAAGCAAGATCCAGCATCTGAAGTAGTCGCTGTTTGATCAGAAATCGATCCAGCCGACGAGCTAAAGCCGTAGCCCCCGTTCTGCAGTTTCTCCAAGTTGGTTGAATTTTTTTCATTTGAATGTTAATTAGGTCAGTTGATTCCAGTGCAAAGTAGAAGAAATCGGCAAGCGGGTCAGGGATAGCATTTGGACCCCAATATTTAGATATACCCATAGAAAAATTCAAATCACCACCCAATATAGTGAGAGGATTATTGATCAAAGTGCAGTTCAACAATGCGTGCCAAAAATCCTCTCTATTAGAACAAGGCCCATAAACATTAATAAGGGTATAGGTGAGTCCATCGTTGCCATAGTTTATGTCGATCCCAAGAGTACTATGCCTACTCCAGCAATTGAGCACTCTAGTGGTCTTATTGTTGATACCAATGGCATAGCCGCCCAATCTACCCCGGGCATCTAGTGTAAAAAAGGACCAATTTGGAAGTAGTGAAAGTAGCAAAGAGTTTACAAATATTCCATCCCCTGGTGTTTCTTGTAGGAATAGAATATCAGTTTGTTTTTAAGAAAAAAGTTCCTTGAGGGCCAATCTTTTATCAGGGTTGGCCAAACCCCTACAATTGAATGTCAGGCAGATCATGAAGTAACCCCAAAAATGGGTCGCCTTGCTCTAAGAACCCATAGTATGGAAGATTGAGTGCCAGCCGAAACTTCATAATTGGCACGTTTAATGGCTTTTGCAAAATCAGAAGGTTGACCCGTGGTCTTTGAAGTGGAACAGTGAGCCCCAGGACCAATCCCAAGATAATCACTGGAGGGAGGGAGGGTTAAGAATCGTAGGTAGTAGGAATGTCTAGAAGTAGAGGAGTCTGATTGCTGAGGAGATTGGCTAGAGGACAGATCAGTTGATGTGTGAGGAATGGTAGGTGTGATAGTAGGGGGAGCTCGAGCAATGGTGCAGTTGAGGTTGGGTAGAGAAATACCAGAGTGAAGAGTGGTAGTAGATAAACATGGAGATATAACAGAAGATGACAAAAAAGATGAAATGAAATGTGGAGAGTCGGGAGTAGGAGAGGTACCTGGAACTGTAGAGCGGTACAGCGTGTGTGGAGCCGACTTATCATCGGTCCGACCTTGAGTGATAGGCCAGGTAGGAATAGAATGAGGCGGCTCCCACGCAATATCAATCGATGTAGTTGGTGCATTTCCAGATGTCCCCTCCAAAGACATAAAGAGCAAACGATAGGCTCTGTCTAAGTGGCCGCCGATATATTTTTCTTCTGAAGCAGTACAGAGAAACCTAACTTTGGACAATCCTTGTACAGGTGCCCCACCTCGTGGCATTTCCTACACCTGAATGGCACTCCCTCGTAGTCCAAAGTTTGTTGCCATATCATCCGTCAAAAGAACATGTTGTAAGTGTCATGAAGACCATCCCTAGTGTCCAGAAACATCAGGATACGAGCCACAACTCTGTTGTGCATGGTTAAGTAGGAGCGTTCATGGTCAAGATAGTGACCAAAATCCTCCCTAATGTTGCGGAAGGCTATTTCAGTCCAGAATTGGAGAGGAAGGCTAGGGAGATGCATCCAAATGGGCCTGACCCCCGCATTTTTTTTTTTTGGATCAAACAGCAGCGTCCATCGCTTGAGGAGCATGAGATGCATTTCAATATGCCAATACTGGTTAAGGACCCAAGAAATCTAGTCAGCAGAGGCGAAGGAGAGTGAGAACCAACCCTGGGCAAGTAGGAGAACTTCCGGAAGTGGCTCAAGTATCCCGCCCCAAATCTCCCGAGTCCATTGGATAAGTCACGCAGATGAGTATTTTCGTCCATGAACTCTACCCACAAGAATAGTGGCTGCAGTGTGCTCCAAATCCACCATGCCTCTATCTTGCCCGAAGATCGAGTTCCTACAAAGCTTGTTTTTGGTAATTTTGGGCTTCTTACCCTTGTCAGGACACCCCAGGTGCTGGTCACCTGATCCCTCCGAGTCTGATGATGGGTGCGGAGAGTTAGTATTATGAGCATCCACCAGAATATTGGTGAAAACCCCTGATGCCGCGACCAGTCCACCAATCTCAACCACGCTGTTGTGTCCGAAGCCACCAATATTCAGCTGCTCAAGGGTCTGGGTGGTAGCATTGATATCGGCCAAATCCACCCCTGCAAATGGTATAGAGAGTCTTAGTTCCTCCCCCTGAAAACCAGCCGAGCCCAATGGGGAAAGGCCCCAGAGACCATTAGACATCAGGGAGGGAGTAGCAAAACAATTAACAACAGTTGTGTCGCCACGGGGGGAACCAATAGACCCTACGAGGTCAGTCCGAGCAGGTGCCTCAGATACCGCAGCAGGTGCATTCAGTTCCATATCAGCATCTGCCTCTTGCTCGAGGCCCCAGATGTCAACACCGGCCAGTGGGTCTTCAGAGTAATCAATGAGCTCCTCGTAAGCACTCATGTAGTCGAAATGAGTGAACACCGGTAGGGGGTGAAGAAAACCTATCAGGTAACAATACAAAAGCCGCAGACCCACAATACAACAAGTAGAAAAATGATAAAAATAAGAGGGTGAAAATCAGGTAAAGCCGAGTTCGAGTTGGGCCTGCAGTCTATCTCAGATAATGTCGAGCCGCGACCAGATGAAGACCAACAGACAAGCAAATGTTGCTTGCCCCAATGCAAATCGCCCAGCCACACAGCAGTCCCAGTGGGTAACAAGATGGAGCAAGTATGATAGACAATACCTCAATAGCTCGATGATTGGTCCAATGACAGTAGCAGAAAACGCAGAAACCTGATCATATTCTATTAGTTACCCCAAGTGGGCTGGATATCAGTCAATCGTAGGTTCCTAGGCGCCCAAACCAGTGAATATGTTAGGGTCGTCGCCATGGAAATCTGCAGGGTTCAGAACCCTAGCCTCCAAAGTCCATCTCCGCGCCATTTCCAAAAGCTACTTGTGAAATTTATTTACCACACCTCTTTTATAAATATAGTATCTAGCCCATGGTATTAATAAAAATTTGTCCCATAGGCTTCACATAAATAAAACCTCTTTTTTCTCCAGATGCGGATGTGGAAGCGGCCTGATGGGACTTGGGTCCCTGCGCAGCTCCCGAAGGAGCTCGCATGGGAAGCCCATATGGCCCCCTGTACCAGCCTTAATGACGCCATTAATTTGCCTCCTCGGGCTGTCAATACTCCTCTTAATTGCCCTATGATGCCATTCTATATGGCGGTTCTCCTGGCCTCGGCACTCATTATGGATTGCGAGCATGATTGTAGCAGCTGTGGGAGAGCTCTGACTCCCCTCCGTGGTGAATGCCCTCCTGGCTTCGCCGACTCCAGCGTTTGAACACAAACAGGTCGATGGTGCAGTCTTCTGGTCGGCTTGAAGACTCTCCCTAGGCATCATTTCTCTAATAGCCCCTTCTGCAGTGTTACTTCTTCTCCAAGCGTTTCTGCAGAGCTATTAGAAGGTTCAGACATTCCTGCCAGTGATCAATTGGCTCTCCTCTGTCGTTGTCCCTCTGCTCTCAGGGCTCTTGTGACTTCTGATGTCTCATCCTTCTCGTGCCACCTTTGCCCTGCTCCCTTCTCCATGCCTCGTCTCCGCCCGAGGATGAGATGCCGGCATGGAGTCAGCCGGGGACAAGCCTCTTTTAATCGACCCACGCCCTCCTCTGATTCGGGTTCCTCATCTGCCAGTGATGAGCCTGTCCATCCTCCTACGTCGAGCAGGGGCAGAGTCAGAGGTTGTGGGAGCATTCTTGATTCCAGCCACACTGGCCCTTCCGTCCCCCCTTCAAATCCAGTTCCTTCTGGCAGAGCGCATTCGGGGACCTCCATTAGGCAAACCACTCAGCATGCTGAGCTTCGTTTTCACTGTACTTCCGTTCAATCCATCATCACTGCTCTTATTATTGTCTCCCTCCGCGAGGAGATCCCTTATCATGCCCCAACCCGCTCAGCTTCTCCCTCGCCTCCTCGTGCCCCTTGCTCCACTGGTAGAGAGAGCCTCCCGGAGTCCTCTACTCTCCCTTCTCAATCTGCGTAGAGTAAAGATGCTGAGGACACCGACTTGAAGGAAGGAAGCCAAGTTGGCATGGCTGACAACAACAACGACTACGAATATGCTTGCAGGATCGTTGAGGAGCCGATGTCTCCAGCTCATGAAGGGTGATATGCGCAGTCTTCATACTCTCCAAGTTTCTTTGTTCAATCATTGTTGGAGTTTTTTGCTTTTTGGTTTCAAGGCTCAGCTGGAATGGCTGATAGAGGTTTTCAGTTTCTATATTTATGTCACCATGGTTTGTATAAACTCAAGGTCGGTTTCCCTATCATGGGCGGTCAAGACTTTGATGTTAACAGGATCGGTTTCCCATTATGGGCGATCTAGACTCTCTATGAACAACATGCTTATCAAGCCCAGCAATCTGACTTTCACAGCAGACGCTGAGGAAGCCTTGTACTAGTACTCTTTACACTTAATAGAATTAGTCTTACATAGAAAAAATAAAAATAAAACCTCTTTTTTGAATTTTTGTAAATACAAAGAGGTTTATGGAGTAAATATGATTATTTATTTATTTATTTACCATAATTTTATTTTATTTATATTTTATTTATTTACCACACCTCTGGAGTAAGTATAAAAATATATTTTATTTATTTACCATACCTCTAGTTTATTTATATTTATATTTATTTACCATATCTCTTTTGGAGTAAGTATAAAAAAATGTTTTATTTATTTACCATACCTCTAGTTTATTTATATTTATATTTATAAATCATATCTCTTTTTTGAGTGTTCCCAAAACTCTTCATATTTTAAATTTATATTATTTCAATTTATTTTTAATTGTTTATTTATATGGTTATATAAGTTATGGTTTAAGTCGACATTATTTAGATTTTATTTTTAAAATTTTATTTTTTTTATTTTATTTTGACTTTCAACATACATACACTTCTCCCCCATACTAAAGCTTCTAAACCCAATTAATATAAAATCATCACAATTAAATTCTGTTATACCTAAGATATAATAAATTAATACGAAAATATCTTAAATTTTAATTTATTACTAAATATTCAGAAATCAAATATTTTAAAAAATATTTAACCCGACATCACATTATTATGTGAAATAAAACAATCCACTTTAAAACAGCCTACCACTCACCACCAACGTCACCTTGCCACTTACCGTTATAATATAATGAATTTCGCAAGTGACCACTAAAGTTGTTATTAATATAATTTAACCTCTGACCAAGCGGAAAGTTGTACCGTTGTAATGATGTAACAATTTTGTAATAATGGTTTTTGTTTTATAAGCACCATTGGACCTCAAGTCAACCCCAAATCTCTCACTTTGTATGTCACGTGTATTCCACAAATACACTGTAAATAAAATTAAGTCAAGCATGTCATGTTCTGTTCCAGAAGCACACTTTAGAAAAAAACTTTGACTCCAGCCTTTGGACTTGGAATTTTTATGTCTAAATCCAATAGTAATGTCCTTTATTTGCGCCTTCTGACCTGGATATTTTTTTACTTTTGCATTTGACTTGGTGCTGTTCTTTAATTAAATTCCTACAACCATTTGACTTGGTGAGAAACCCTACCCAATTAAATTCCTACAACCACTAACGATAATGGGTATATCAGATTCTGCGACCCTTATATGAGTCTGGCTCTCTATAAAATATCTCAACTATCAACTTGACACTAATGTGCTCGATTTGAAGATTTCATAATGGCAGCTTACATCGACGTCCGTGCCAAAAAATGGTCGCAAAGATGCTTTGGAGTTGTTATTACTCTCCTGGTTTTCACGTCTTCTCTAGGTACATTACATGAACCTCAATCTCAATTTATTCTCAGTTTACTAGAAGTTAGAAGTTTCTTTTCAATTATGATTTTCGTAAAGCTTTCAAGTTTCAACTTCTCACATATGAATGTCAACTGAATATCTTATTTCCACCATTCATCTCTGTAGCTTATGGAAGGAAGATATTAGAAGCGAGCAGTCTTAACAACAACACGGAGCAGAAGTACCATTCTGTAAATTTGGGAGGGTGGCTCAATATTGAAGGATGGATCAAGCCGTCGCTCTTTGATGGGATTCCTCACAAGGATCTGCTGGTATTCGTTTTGTTGTGCTTTCACTGGATTTTGCAATTCCCTCGGGCATAGAGCATAGATTCATTTTAAATACAGATTTAGCATTTTTATTTTGGTCTAATCAAAATTTAAATTTTGATGAAAGAAAGATACGATTACTTGGCTCCCAAAAATTACCCACTGGACTGTAGAATAAGCTTCACTCAATCTGGAGATGTTTATTCTTAATTAGATTTTAATGTTTGGTTTCTGGAGTTGTTTATTCTTAATTAGGTTTTAATGTTTGATTTTGTCAGGATGGGACGCAGATCCAGTTAAAATCGATGAAACTGGGAACCTACGTGGTTGCAGAAGATGGAGGGGGGACAATCATGGCAGCAAACAGAACTAATCCCTCCGGATGGGAAACTTTCAGCGTATGTGTTTGTTGACAAACTTGTGCTCCTACTGTTTGTTTCTTTCATGATGAATTATGAAAGTGACTTGTACTGTTGCAGTTATGGCGTGTGAGAGATGGCTACTACCAACTTAGAGTCTTCAACAAGCAGTTTGTAGGAGCCGATAATGGAGGAGGGGGTATTGTGAAGGCCGTAGCCACCACACGTAACAACTCGGAAACATTTCAGATCATTAGAAACCCGGCCAATCCCAATAGTGTACATATCAAAAGCTTCAATGGAATGTACATGCAGGTATGTTATCAGAGATTTCAAGGATCGCCATCTTCAATGACTTTTGCAAGGGGATATCTATATATATATATATATATATATATTTGTTCAATTGATTTAACCATGTGCCAAAAGCATCTTATAGATAGGAAGTTCACAAGGGATGGGTCTAAATTTGATCGAGTCAAACAAAATAACTGATGGGCATAAATTTCAGATTCATATTCAACATTAACCTGGTATATATATTTTTCTTAATATTCGACACACGCAGGCACAATCTAAAGATCAGCTGACTGCCGATTTCGAAGGGGAGCTCGGTTGGGACGACGATAATGCTGCAACTTTCGAGATGACCATCGTAAGGACGTTGCAGGGGGAGTTTCAAATCTCAAACGGTTATGGACCCGAGAAAGCTACACAAGTCTTGAATGTAATAGGCAATTCCTACTAAACCATCTTACTCTACTCTGTTGAGAAATAGTACCAAATGGGGCTTCTCATGATTTGACTTTTTGTTCTCTCAGGAACATCGAAGCACTTTCATTACAGAGGGTGATTTTGTTTTCATGCCCAAGCACGGGATAAATGCTGCCAGAGTTCCAGTTGGATGGTGGATTGCTAGTGATCCAAAACCTCCTGCTCCTTTTGTTGGAGGATCTCTAGCTTGTCTCGACAAAGCCTTCTCATGGGCACAGTAAGTGAAAACTGGCCACAATTTTCAATCATATAAATAGAAAACAAACAGAAGCCAAGATAATGGACTATATATATAGCTTAATTGACTTTGTGGAAACCGTGCTGCAGGAAGCACGGCATTAAGGTGATTATCGATCTCCATGCTGCTCCAGGCTCACAAAATGGCTATGAGCAAAGCGGCACCAGAGATGGATTTTTAGAATGGCCTGAGTCGCAAGAGAACATCGACAAGAGTCTATCTGTCATTGATTTTCTTGCTGCGAGGTACAACAACTTCCTATTGCAGTAATTCATTTCGATAGATTTTGACATGGCATAACAAAAATTGCTACATAGAATAACTATATTTCTGGATATAGTAGGAAAAAGATACTTTTTTTCAATCAATCATTTCGATAGCAAACTTTAAAAAATTGCTTGTGTAATTGACAGATATGCTCCACACCCTGCCCTTTTGGGCATTGAACTATTGAATGAGCCGCTGTCTCCTGGAGTAAGTTTGAATAATTTGACTGATTACTACTCACGGGGTTACGACATCGTTCGAAAGTATTCGTCCTCGGCTTACGTGATAATGTGCAACAGAATCGGCCCTGCTGATCCAAAAGACTTGTTTCAAATGAACAACGGCTTATCCCACACCGTTGTGGATGTGCATTACTACAATCTCTTCGATGATGCCACTTTCAAAAATATGACGGTTCAGCAGAACATCGACTATATCAAAACCACAAGAGCTCAAACTCTGCAGAGCCTCGTCTCGGCCAATGGTCCTCTCATTTTTGCTGGTAAATATTAAAAATCCGTGCATTTAACTGCTTTAGTGTAGCCCTGCCATGAATTTAATCATGCAATAGTAGCATTCTTTCCATATACAAAAGGGGCAAAATTGTGTTACATAACTTTGTGATTTTATGTAGGGGAATGGGTGGACGAATGGGACCTGAACAATGGTACGGAGATGCACAGTTCCATGTATAGGGTGAAGCTTCTTTGGGATGGGCATATTGGACGCTAAGAAACATTGGTAGCAGGCACTGGGATTTGGAATGGATGGTGAAAAATCAGTACCTTCTATTGCCTGCATCAAATCAAAGTTAAATTTTTGCTACCTGGGAATAGGTCATCCAGTGATATTTTATTACGCCGATAGGCGTAACCCCCTGTCGGAGGTAGGCTCTTTTGTGATTATGCTAATTAATCTTTTCAATCTGATGGTCTAGATTGAAAGATGCCGGTATATTCTGGTCGTCGCCACTCAATCAATGGATCAAATCTACTCCACTAACTTCCTTGCATATCTAAATCACATGTTTAAACCGTACTTAAATTAATTTTTTACAAATCTTAATTAAAAATTTACTGTGCCATTTATTAATTGCCACCTATCAAGATTAACAACTAGAAGCAAACTGAAACATTAAATCTTCTCCAAGTGTTGAAACCGGTCTGCAAAGTGTCCCATGCGTTTCACACGATCCATAGTGGCAGCATGTTGAACCGGTCGGCAAAGTGTCCCATGCGTTTCACACGATCCATAGTGGTAGCATGTTGAAATAACGTGTCCCATGCTAGCGCAAGCGGTGCCATTCTGGTAGTGGAAGCGGAGGGTTCGGGCAAACGAACACGCAAGAAACGTTTTGCAGAGGGGATGGACATCGCCAGTTGGGTGAAGTCCCATTCGGTCGAGGATCCTTGTTGCTTCCCACCATCTCTATAGCGGTATCACCAGGTTCAGGGAGCGTCACTTGCAACTCATTTCTTCCAGGGAAAATGTTTGCCCGAATGACTGAGCTGGAAGGCAGAATGGACAGGATCGGTTGGGCGCGCATGGATGAGATCGACTGGGACAAGCACTGGCAGAGCTTTTCAACCGGCCAGACGCCATACAAGCGAGTTCAGGGCGATACATTTAATTATTATTACGTTATTAATCTTAACCCCTTGGAATATTTGGAAAGGAATTGCTTATCCATGTATCAAGCTCTCTACTCGTTTGCTTTTCAGCCAAAACAAGAATCCCTTTCCCTTTCGTTTCTTCCGCCTTTGTCCCTCTCAAGTCGTGATAGGTGCTTTTTTATTTGGGCAAAGGGCTCCGCTCTTCTGATTTAATTGAGTGAAACCGCAGACTGTTGATTGACTTACCGGGATCAAAGTCAAAATCACCTAAGTTAGGACTATTGTAGGTGTTTGGCTATATGCATATCATCCCTTATGGTAAAGCGAGCATTGCCATAGCTGTCATGCCAAGTATATCAGAGTGATGTACTAAATTTGAAAAATTTTAAGATTAAATTCGATTTTTAGATTTTTATAAAATAAATTTTATAATCACAAAATTTTCATAAATCATATTAATTTTGAAATATTAAATTTATGATATCAATTTTAACAATTAATGAGGCTTACCAAAATCTCTGCTGCATGTGAATGGGATCATCAGAATAGTAATTTTAAATCATTGCCATTCTACTTGGTCTGGGAGGTCTGGAAAGAACGGAACCAGGTGATTTTTGAACATAAGTCCTTCCACTTCCAGAAAGTCTATTTGACCATCAAATCCTGGATGGAAGATTGCCCACCTCCGGTACTTTCTGTTGTTGATGCTTCACGACGCATTAGGCCCCATGATATTGCCCTTCCCGCCCTGTATTTCGATGGTGCTGCTGTTGATGGCTCCACTGGATGCGGTGCATGGATCAAAATATCTGACAAGGAGCGCATTCACATTCATTGGAATGGCGGGCCTGGTACCAATAACAAAGCGGAAATATTGGCTCTATGGGGGGGCCTTTTTATAGCCATTGATTTTCAAATACAGGTGCGGAGTATCTTTGGTGACTCCCAACTAATCATTGGATGGATTAACAATGGTTTTCAGATGTATAATCAGCTATTGTCGGGTTGGAAGGACCGAATCCTCAGTTTCTGGAATAGGCTTCACCGCCCTATTATTAAACACATTTTCAGGGAAAATAATACTAGGGCTGACAGATTATCAAAATTGGGTCTTGCTGACGAATTTGTTCTCATGTATCTATCACATTTTGCTGATGGAATCATGATTGCGGAGCAATTAATTCCTATTCCATGACCCTCCCCCTGGTTTTCGAACAATTTTGGCTTCATTTTGTCTCTGGTTCTTTATCTTTTAACTAAACTGCAGGGTATATTATATCTTTTGAAGTATTTATTTCTCCAGTATATTGGCCAAGCATCCATCACAGGGTTATCAGTTATCAGTATAGTGGCCTACTCGTTTTTCTGCTCAAATACATCGTTTGTCACATACGGCTACATCAAGCGAGCGTGTTATTATTATATCAGGCGAGCCGGTATTTCCTCTTCACTACAGGCGAGCTGGTTATCCACCTCACTTCAGGCGAGCGCTGATACATTTCTACAGGCAAGCAAGAAGGTTTACATACAGGCGAGCGTGACATCCATTATCAGAAGAATCCTTCTACTCTTTCCTGTTCTTCTTTTTTCATTCCGGGTCTACCTCTGCCTATTACTTGTAAATAGCCCGTTCGAACCAAGCGCGCATAATATCCTATTATGTTGGTTTCCTACAACGCTGTTCTATCCTATGGAGATAATTTGTATTTATCTCATCAATCATAATCTCCTTTTTTGTCTTTTTATAAGTTTTTATCAGTATTGGGGTTAATCTGCCCCTATCTATGTGGCAGCCCTTAAATCCTTTCTCATTGCTCAACCATCCGAGCTTGTTCAATAGTTCGATATGCTGGATTTCTCGCTGAATTTTCTCTCAGCTGAGAACAATGTTGATCATGTACTGCTTTATATCAATAGTATAAAACAGCGTTTTTTTCTTCTGAAAAAAAAATCCAATATATATCCTACATAATGTTACTTGATTGCGGAACAAGCTATCTATTCTGATTTGGTTAATGACTGATTCGCCTGATTGATGGGTATTTTTTAGTTTTGCAAAAGCATCTGCAGCCATTAACCCTCTTTATAAAACACCTGTCCTCCCAATTTGAAATAACTGTTATCTGTGATGCCAATGGTCACCATTAAACTTAGTTGTTGAGCGAAATTTTATAGTTCAGGCATTGACAGGATGGCATTCATGGGTGCAAGGGTATTAACAAATTCATCACTCAAACAATGTTGCCTTACTACGATTTACGATTTATTGGTCTCAGTACTGTGTGAATCGGTATATTTTTTAGAAAGTTTGGATATGAAGTTCAAATTTAATACACGTTGCACGTTTTTCGTCGGTTTGTTGCGGAGTGCGCTGGACGAGAGAAATTATAGACCAGGAATTACTTTATAAAATAATAAATAAATTGTTAGGTATATTTGATCGAAGAATCTTTTCCTTGACAATTTTCCAAGTTGCAAAATAATTATGAATTTTCTAACATTGACAAATGCAGGTTGTTATGATTTTTCTGACATTGATCAGTGCGAGTTGCTAAATAATTACGAATTTTCTAATATTGATTAAGGCTTAATTCACGGTCCATTTCGTTCAAATGAAATACATGATTTATATTTGAAGTTACCCGTGCAGTCGTCCACTTTAAAAATACAAGATATATGCTCGAAATCACCTGCTCCAGAAATAAATATATGAAATCATGGAGGAAAATTCGTTTGAGGTTTTCTAAAATTCAAGTTGCAATTTATATATCGCGGTGAATGCATTGTGCGAGGCCAATTGACTTTGTGGAAGCATGTTTATGTGAAGACAATCGTGGCCATGTCATACTTGCAGTCATAATGATAACAATTTTCATTGTATGTTATCAAGTAAATGGATATAACCATCTTCGGAACTTATGCATCTTCGGAAATTTTTAATTTTATAATATGAACTTTGGTTTTTTGTTGGTATTTTTTTTAATTAATTTTTTTTTAAATTTATCATGTAATGTCTTTTTTAACATAAAAATATAATAAAAAAACATAAAATTAATTACAATTGAATTAAAAAATTCATTTTAGAGTATGAAATGACTTGTAATTCCAATATAGATTTGACATATGTTTTGTAATTCCTCCAATGTGAATTAAATATAACTTATATTTACAATTTTAAAGTATAAGATTTTAAATATAACTTATATTTAGAATTTTTAAGTTAATTTAAATCTATTTTTTAAAAGTGATAAAAAAAAATTATCTCTTAATTATTAATTCAATTAAATGTACAAAATTTAACTGGGTTAACAAATTAAGAAAAATAAAATATAAACAAAATATAAAGTTAAAGTTAAAGTTGATGTTAATATTAATATTAATATTTTGATAATAATATATTAACGATTATTATACTTTGTTATATATATATATATATATATATATATATATATATATATTACTCTAATAATAATTTGTATTAGTATTTGATATTAAATAATTAATATGTAGGAATATACTAATATTAATAAACAAATAAGTTTTACTATTAATATTAATTAATTTGACTAAGAATGCAAATGCTATTTTTAATATTGTTAATATTAATATTAATAAATAATATTAGAAACATTTAGCATTAACATTTAGTATTAACAATAATGTTAACAAATTTTAATTTACAATATTATTTATTATTATTATTTTAATTTATTAATATTATTAATATTTATATATATTAATTTTAATTTTAATAACATTAAAGAATATTATTATGGTAAATAATCATGGTCACATTGTGGAAATAATAAAATTGACATTAATAACATTAACATTCTAATATACAATAAAAATAATATTAATAATTAGTATTTAAATAATGATGATTATGATTTATACTAAACACTTAATTAATAATGAAAATAAAATTTTAATTATTATTAAAAATATTATTATTAGTAACATTAATAATAATAATAATAATAATATTAAAAACATCATTAATACAATATTCACGATGTTTATTTAAAATTAATGTTCATAATTGTATTAATAACAATAAGTTTCAAATATGATTAATGTTTATTAAAATTATTAATAACATTTAAATTATAACAATAATATTAATAACATTTTATTAATAATATTAACATGATTAATTACATTAATGTTCATAATTGTATTAATAACTATAAGTTTCAAACATGATTAAGGTTTATTAAAATTATTAATAACATTTAAATTATAACAATAATATTAATAACATTAACGTGATTAATTACATTAATATTATTAATATAAATCCTATTAACATTTATATTGATAAATAATATTAATATTAATATGATTAATTACATTAATGTTCATAATTGTATTAATAACAATAAGTTTCAAACATGATTAAGGTCTATTAAAATTATTAATAACATTTAAATTATAACAATAATATTAATAACATTTTATTAATAATATTAATATGATTAGTTACATTGATACCAAAATTAACGCTATTAATATAAATAGTATTAACATCATTGGTGATAAATAGTATTTTTAAAATATTGATTCCTAAGATTTATTAATCTCTTTATTAATTATGTGAGTTTCTCATTCATTTGCATTTAAAATATTTATTCCTAGTCTTTACTAATTTTTTTTGTTTTTTATCGGTATCCCTTGGCCTTGTTGATCTCTAATGTTCTTAATATTTTTCCCTTAGGTTCCCCAAATATTGGGGTTTAAATATTAGTCCTAGAGTTTAATACTAATGCATGGTCCATTTTCACATTATGAAAAACACTGACTCAATATGAAAATCAACCATGGGAAACCATTCTTAATTAGCATTAGCTATAGTCGATCAATGCCATTCATGATCAAATGTTACATTCTAACAAATATTGTCTCAATATGAAAAGTACCCATGGCCAACCATGGTCATATTTGGTCCAACGTCAGTTAATAATATTAACAATTAGTAAGGTTGATTGATCACTCGCGTTTTATAATTTGTCGGGTAATGGTTTTCCCTTGGGTTCACCAAATCCTTTGATTTAAAATATTAAACCCTTGGGTTTAAACAAATATTGTCTCAATATGAAAATCACCCATGGCCAACCATGGTCATAGTTGGTCCAATGTCGCATTGTTACAACAATTGTCTCGATGTTTAAATCAATTCCCTTGGGTTCACCAATTCCTTTGGTTTATAATATTAAACCCTTGGGTTTATTAGTTCTTTTGGTTTATAATATGAATAATCGATCAACGTGTTGATCATCCATGATCATATGTCACATTCTGACAAATATTGTCTTTAAACCCTTGGGTTTATTAGTTCTTTTGGTTTATAATATGAATAATCGATCAATGTCATCCATGATCAAATGTCACATTCTAAGAAACATTGTCTCAATATGAAAATCACCCATGGCCAACCATGGTCATAGTTGGTCCAACATCGCATTGTGACAACAATTGTCTCAATGTTTAAATCATTTCCCTTGGGTTCACCGATTCCTTTGGTTTTTAATTTGTTCGGTAATGGTTTTCCCTTGGGTTCACCAATTCCTTTGGTTTATAATATTAAACCCTTGGAGTTATTAGCTCTTTTGGTTTATAATATGAATAATCGATCAATGTCATCCATGATCAAATGTTGCATTGTGAGAACAATTGTCTCAATGTTTAAATCAATCCTCTCAATGTTTAAATCAATCCCCTTGGGTTCACCAATTCCTTTGGTTTATAATATTAAACCCTTGGGTTTATTATTTTTTTTGGTTTATAATATGAATAATCGATCAATATCATCCATGATCAAATGTCACATTGTGACAAGCATTGTCTCAATATGAAAATCGCCCATGGCCAACCATGGTCATAGTTGGTTGAACGTCGCATTGTGACAACAATTGTCTCAATGTTTAAATCAATTCCCTTGGGTTCACCAATTCCTTCGGTTAATAATATTAAACCCTTGGGTTTATTAGTTCTTTTGGTTTATAATATGAATAATCGATCAATATCATCCATGATCAAATGTCGCATTGTGACAAGCATTGTCTCAATATGAAAATCCTCCATGGCCAACCATGGTCATAGTTGGTCCAACGTCGCATTGTGACAACAATTGTCTCAATGTTTAACTCAATTCCCTTGGGTTTACCAATTCCTTTGGTTTATAATTTTTTGGGTAATGGTTTTCCCTTGGGTTTACCAATTCCTTTGGTTTATAATATTAAACCCTTGGGTTTATTAGTTCTTTTGGTTTATAATATGAATATTCGATCAATGTCATCCATGATCAAATGTCACATTCTAACAAATATTGTCTCAATATGAAAATCACCCATGGCCAACCTTGCTCATAATTGGTGTAACGTCCCATTGTGACAACAATTTTATTAATATTTAAATCAATTCCCTTGGGTTCACCAATTCCTTTTGGTTTATAATTTGTTGGGTAATGGTTGTCCCTTGGGTTCACCAATTCCTTTCGTTTATAATATTAAACCCTTGGGTTTATTACTTCTTTTGGTTTATAATATGAATAATCGATCAATGTCATCCATGATCAAATGTCACATTCTAACAAACATTGTATCAATATGAAAATCACCCATGGCCAACCATGGTCATACTTGGCCCAACGTCGCATTGAGACAACAATTGTCTCAATGTTTAAATCAATTCCCTTGGGTTCACCAATTCCTTTGGTTTATAATTTTTTGGGTAAGGATTTTCTTTTGGGTTCACCACTTGCTTTGGTTTATAATATTAAAACCTTCAGTTTATTAGTTTTTTTCGTTTACAATATGAATAATCGATCAATTTCATCCATGATCAAATGTCACATTCTCACAAACATTGTCTCAATATGAAAATCACCCATGGCCAACCATGGTCATACTTGGCCCAACGTCGCATTGCGACAACAATTGTCTCAATGTTTAAATCAATTCTCTTGGGTTCACCAATTCCTTTGGTTTATAATTTTTTGGGTAATGATTTTCCCTTGGGTTCACCACTTGCTTTGGTTTATAATATTAAACCCTTGGGTTTATTAGTTTTTTTGGTTTATAATATAAATAATCGATCAATGTCATCCATGATCAAATGTCACATTCTGACAAACATTGTATTAATATCAAAATCACCCATGGCCAACCATGGTCATACTTGGCCCAACGTCGCATTGCGCCAACAATTGTCTCAATGTTTAAATCAATTCCCTTGGGTTCGCCAATTCCTTTGGTTTATAATTTTTTGGGTAAGGATTTTCCCTTGGGTTCACCAATTCCTTTGGTTTATAATATTAAACTCTTGGGTTTATTAGTTCTTTTGGTTTATAATATGAATAGTCGATCAATGTCATCCATGATCAAATGTCACATTCTAACAAATATTGTCTCAATATGAAAATCACCCATGGCCAACCCTGCTCATAATTGGTCTAACGTCGCATTGTGACAACAATTTTATTAATGTTCAAATCAATTCCCTTGGGTTCACCAATTCCTTTTGGTTTATAATTTGTTGGGTAATGGTTGTCCCTTGGGTTCACCAATTCCTTTCGTTTATAATATTAAACCCTTGGGTTTATTACTTCTTTTGGTTTATAATATGAATAATCGATCAATGTCATCCATGATCAAATGTCACATTCTGACAAACATTATCTCAATATGAAAATCACCCATCGCCAACCATAGTCATAGTTGGTCCAACGTTGCATTGTGACAACAATTGTCTCCATGTTTAAATCTAATCCCTTGGGTTCACCAATTCCTTTGGTTTATAATTTTTTGGGTAACGATTTTCCCTTGGGTTCACCACTTGCTTTGGTTTATAATATTAAACCCTTGGGTTTATTAGTTTTTTTGGTTTATAATATGAATAATAGATCAATGTCATCCATGATCAAATGTCACATTCTGACAAACATTGTATCAATATCAAAATCACCCATGGCCAACCATGGTCATACTTGGCCCAACGTCGCATTGCACCAACAATTGTCTCAATGTTTAAATCAATTCCCTTGGGTTCACCAATTCCTTTCATTTATAATTTTTTGGGTAAGGATTTTCCCTTCAGTTCACCACTTGCTTTGGTTTATAATATTAAACCCTTGGGTTTATTAGTTTTTTTGGTTTATAATATGAATAATCGATCAATGTCATCCATGATCAAATGACACATTATGAGAAACATTGTCTCAATATGAAAATCATCCATCGCCAACCATGGTCATAGTTGGTCCAACGTTGCATTGTGGCAACAATTGTCTCAATGTTTAAATCTATTCCCTTGGGTTCACCAATTCCTTTTGGTTTATAATTTTTTGGGTAATGATTTTCCCTTGGGTTCACCACTTGCTTTGGTTTATAATATTAAACCCTTGGGTTTATTAGTTTTTTTGGTTTATAATATGAATAATCGATCAATGTCATCTATGATCAAATGACACATTATGAGAAACATTGTCTCAATATGAAAATCATCCATCGCCAACCATGGTCATAGTTGGTCCAACGTTGCATTGTGACAACCATTGTCTCAATGTTTAAATCAATTCCCTTGGGTTCACCAATTCCTTTTGGTTTATAATTTGTTGGGTAATGGTTGTCCCTTGGGTTCACCAATTCCTTTGGTTTATAATATTAAACCCTTGGGTTTATTAGTTTTTTTTGTTTATAATATGAATAATCGATCAGTAAATATAAGGATCAAATGTAGCATTCTATATGAACATTGTATCAATGACACCATGGCCAACCATGGTCATACTTGTATTACTTTTGTATTGCAACATAAATTGTCTCAATGTTTAAATCATGATTCCTTAGGTTGCAATTCCTTTGGTTTATAATTTTTGAGTAAGGAATTTTCCAGCAGGTTTCACCACTTGCTTTGGTTTATAATATTAAACCCTTGGGTTTATTAGTTTTTTGGTTTATAATATAGATGTCAATCAATGTCATCCATGATCAAATGTCACATTCGACAAACATTATCTCAATAATCACCCATGGAAAACCATGGTCATACTTAACGTATTAGCAGTCATTGCGACAACAATTGTCTCAATGTTTAAATCAATTCCCTTGGGTTCACCAATTCCTTTGGTTTATAATTTTTTGGGTAGGGATTTTCCCTTGGGTTCACCACTTGCTTTGGTTTATAATATTAAACCCTTGGGTTTATTAGTTTTTTTTGTTTATAGTATGAATAATCGATCAATGTCATCCATGATCAAATGTCACATTATGACAAACATTATCTCAATATGAAAATCACCCATGGCCAACCATGGTCATACTTGGCCCAACGTCGCATTGCGACAACAATTGTCTCAATGTTTAAATCAATTCCCTTGGGTTCACCAATTCCTTTGGTTTATAATTTTTTGGGTAATGATTTTCTCTTGGGTTCAACACTTGCTTTGGTTTATAATATTAAACCCTTGGGTTTATTACTTTTTTTGGTTTATAATATGAATAATCGATCAATGTCATCCATGATGAAATGTCACATTCTGACAAACATTGTATCAATATCAAAATCACCCATGGCCAACCATGGTCATACTTGGCCCAACGTCGCATTGCGCCAACAATTGTCTAAATGTTTAAATCTATTCCCTTGTGTTCACCAATTCCTTTTGGTTTATAATTTGTTGGGTAATGGTTGTCCCTTGGGTTCACCAATTCCTTTGGTTTATAATATTAAACGCTTGGGTTTGTTAGTTTTTTTGGTTTATAATATGAATAATCGATCAATGTCATCCATGATCAAATGTCACATTCTGACAAACATTGTATCAATATGAAAATCACGCATGGCCAACCATTGTCATACTTGGCCCAACGTCGCATTGCGACAACAATTGTCTCGATGTTTAAATCAATTCCTTTGGGTTCACCAATTCCTTTGGTTTATAATTTATTGGGTAATGATTTTCCCTTGGGTTCACCACTTGCTTTGGTTTATAATATTAAACCCTTGGGTTTATTAGTTTTTTTGGTTTATAATATGAATAATCGATCAATGTCATCCATGATCAAATGGCACATTATGAGAAACATTGTCTCAATATGAAAATCATCCATCGCCAACCATGGTCATAGTTGGTCCAACGTGGCATTGTGACAACCATTGTCTCAATGTTTAAATCTATTCCCTTGGGTTCACCAATTCCTTTTGGTTTATAATTTTTTGGGTAATGGTTGTCCCTTGGGTTCACCAATTCCTTTGGTTTATAATATTAAACCCTTGGGTTTATTAGTTTTTTTGGTTTATAATATGAATAATCGATCAATGTCATCCATGATCAAATGTCGCATTCTAACAAACATTGTATCAATATGAAAAACACCCATGGCCAACCATGGTCATACTTGGCCCAACGTCGCATTGCAACAACAATTGTCTCAATGTTTAAATCAATTCCCTTGGGTTCACCAATTCCTTTGGTTTATAATTTTTTGGGTAAGGATTTTCCCTTGGGTTCACCACTTGCTTTGGTTTATAATATTAAACCCTTGAGTTTATTAGTTTTTTTAGTTTATTAATAATATAACCATCTATGATATTAATATATAAATAAATATTAAAATATTAAATATTATTTATATTATTTTTATATTAATAAATATTATTAATATATATTATTAATATATATTATATATATTTCAAGTTAATTTATAGCATGTATATAGTTAATATTATAAATATATTAATAAATATTTTTAATATATATTATTAATACTTATTATAATATTAAAAATATATATATAAATATTAAAAACACAAGAGATTAATAAACCCTAAAAATTGATATTTTAAACTAAAAAACCTAATAAATTAATAAACCATAGGAATCAATATTTTAAACTTAAGATATTAATAAACGAACTGGATTATTAACATTATAAACCAAAAGAACTGATAAACCCAAGGGTTTAATATTATAAATCAAAGGAATCAGTGAACCTAAGGGATAAATATTATAAACCTAAGGGATCAATAAGGACAAGGGATCAATTTTAAAAACTATAAAGATTAATAAACCAAGGGGTGATTAAAATTATAAATCAAAACCTAAGAATTTAATAACAATAGAAATTAAAACAATAGAGATTAATAAAAACTAATAATTAATATTTTAAACTCAAAAACCTGAAAAATTAATAAAGCCTAATAAATAATATTTTTTTTTAGATCTAGGGTAATCGGTAACTGGTGAGAGTTGCCTGAGCAAGGCTCGGGTTCAAATCCAACTGGCTGCCACTATAAACCTAGGCTAGGTGCAACAGCCTGCAAGCCGCACACAATAGCAATTAACTTATGCCTCAACAAGAGCCGAGACGTCCGCTCTAGGGTCGCCTACTCTTCTAGCCAAGACACAACAGGCATACGTCTCCACAGAGATTTGACTAAGAAATAATATTTTAAACTCAATAGATTAATAAACCCAAGGGGTTATTAATATTATAAAACAAAAGAATAATATATTAGAATATGTAATATTATATTATTCAATAGTAAAATATATAATAAAAATATATTCTTAAATTTTTTCAATATATTAATAGTTTTAACTCAAACTATAATATAATTCAAAAATAACATAATTACGCCTTAAGGCATTCCTATTTGAAAACAACTCCCTTAGCTACCATTATGTCCATGTCTAAGCCATTGGATCAAATGTTAGACGACTGAACTATTTTAGGCCATTAGATTCACAAGTAAATAGTTTTATATATGTTTTTTATAATGTTATTATTTTTTTTTTTAATAAGTTATATTGAATTTAGATTTGGTAAAACTATGTCAAATTACACAAAAATAAAAATAAAAGTAAATTAAATAAAAAGACTTACATAATGTAATGGACATTTTAACTAAGTCAAAATACAATAAAAAATAAAAATAATAAAATAATAATAAACTACAAAAAGAGCCCATGGCATTGACCCATGGTATTCATGTGGAATGTAGTTTATTTAAAGGGGGAAATTAATATGGCCTAGATCAATATTAACTATGGATCTACCAAGAGCCAAGAGGGATCAAATGTCTAATAATAATAAATTATAAAAACAACCCATAGTATTGACCCATGGTTTTCATGCAGAATGTAGTTTATTTAAAGGGCTTTGATAAATAATATAGATCTAAAAAATCTTAGATGTTTTTTACATTATAATCATAAACAATTTTGATATTATATGATGTCAAACTTACTCAATTTTTTATTATGAAATTTTAAACAAAATTTTCACTACATGATTATATATATATATATATATATATATATATCAATTCCAAACAAAACTTACAAAGGAAGAAACCCACTTATTCCTTAGGTTTTTTGTACAAGTTTTATCATAACCTTTCCCTCTATCCAATATGTATTGTAGATTCTTCTGAAGAGAGAGTGTATTCTAGTTTATAACCTGATCCAAAATCAAATAATGTGGCTAGGGATTTCACAAGTTATTAGTTTGTAACCCCATCCACGATAAAAAAAAATGACTAGGGATGTCACAAGTTATCATTCACATAATGATCTATTGACGTTCTCAGTTGAAATGAATCCTATTAGATGCATGGTGGCCAGAGACACTAAAAAAATCAAAATAGATATCTGTTATGACATCGATATTATCTACAAACAATCCAAATTTCCCATCTTATACAACAATTTCTGAAAATAACTACTCAATTTACTCTCAAATTTTTAAAACCCCCCCATGCTGGGGAGATCATAGTGTAAAATCAAATGTTCCTGTGGTTTTTTAAAGGGTTCATAAAAAAACATACAATGAGAAAGTCAATATTGTGGTATAATATCTGATTTTTGAATCATTGTGACAAAGAAAACATCACATTAGCTCACAAAATATATCTAATGCTACAAGGATCTAAGATGATAACAAATTTTTGAATCATGATACATAGGTGACAACCAAAGCTATTTTTTAGCCACAAGAAAAAAAATCATAACACCTCACAGAATATATCCATGGTTGCAATGAACCCCATACATTGTGATGGACATCATGGGAATTTTAGTCCACATAGAACAAAACCCTAAAAAATCTATACTCTTGATCAGTTAAGAATAAGCTAAGATGTCTATATTGGATGCTGAGGTTGTTTTTTAAAGGGTTCATAAACAAAACAGATAATGAGAAAGTCAATATTGTGGTATAATAACTTATTTTTGAATCAGTGACAAAAAAAACATCACATTATCTCACAAAATATATCTAATTCTATAAGGATCTGAGATGATAACAAAGTTTTGAATCATGATAAGTAGGCGACAACCAAAACTAAGTTTTAGCCACAAGAAAAGAATCACAACGACTCACATAATATATCCATGGTTGCAATGAACCCCATACATTGTGATGGACATCATGGGAATTTTAGCGCACATAGGACACCACCCTAAAAATTATATTCTCTTGTTTAATTAATAATAAGATAAGGGATCTTAGGGACGATGACTCAAAATGAAAGATAGGGTTCACTCTGTCTCTACCATGCTGAAACCCTAACTTCTCTACAACACCATTCAGATTTGACAGCGCCTTCCAAGCTCGCGCAAGGAGTTCATGTTCTCTCATGGCAACAGAACCGGGGGGGGACGGTCGGCCTCCCCCAGCAGACAAGGGTGGCAATCAAACAAAATCTGACCAAGTTCACCGTGCTAACGACAAAAAGTAGGAAAATGAGGCTGCGCTAGAGCCGTTCTCTGAGAAACAAGCAGACGTAACTGTTGCCACCTCTTCCACATGCAAACCCATTGCATCTGAAAGACCCAAAATTGATTTGCCAAGCCATCATATAAACGCCAGAACCCAGTATATGAGGGACCATGCTTTGATCGGGAAATTTATTGGGTTTATGGCCTACTGAAAAGGCACTGCAAGGGTGGATTTCTTCCAAATGGAAGTCCAAAGGTCATGTAACCTTCCAGCTTGGCCCAAAAGGCTTCTTCACAGTCATCTTCAACTGTATTAAGGACAGAAACACCATCATGGATGGAGGGCCCTATTTTTTTAGTTCAGCTGGGCTATATCTCAGAAACTGGGTCGAAAGATTCAACCCAGATAAGGAAAACTTCAACTGGGCTCCTATCTGGATCCGTCTATACTCACTACCGCTCGAATACTGGGACGAATATTCACTCCAGGAGATCGGCAAAGGTCTTGGGGAGTTCATCAAGGTAGCAAAAGAAACCAAACTCTATAGATACACCTCATATGCAAGAATCTGCGTCTACATGCAACTGGACAAAGCTCTACCAGATGCAGTAAGTTTATTTCATGATGATTTTGAATGGATCCAACCCTTGGATTATGAACATGTGCCGTTTAGATGCCGCAGATGCCATGCCCACGGACATCTGTTCAGAGACTGCCCGCTCAATTCAAATTCCCCTGGGAAAGAAGTCGCAGACAAGGCAGAACCAGATGGCTTTACCAAAGTTCCTTCTAGGAGAAAACACAACAAAAAACCCCCCTCCGCAGGGAAAAAATCCAGCCCCTCTTCCAATGGCCCGTCTACCAGTAACAACTTTGCTATTCTCTCCAATTCTGACCCATTTCTGAAGGCATTCACAGTCCCCTTGACCCCTCTCTCAAACCCTCTATCCCTTCTAGCTCTTCTGAACCTTCTAACCCCTTGCCGACTCAAAATACACTGCAGAATCTGCAGCCTTCTGTCACCCTCACCCCCGAAGCTTCAAAGCTCTCATCCAGAACCCCCATCATCATGGAGCTCGATAACCCTAACTCCAGCCCTAACCCAATCCACAAAGTGATACCAGAAGACAGCCAGATAAGCCTCATGGAAGAGGACACCGAAAGTCTTGACCTAGGGGAACTTGATCTTCTAGGACTTGAGGATGCATGCAGAAGAAGGGAATTTGATAAAATCAACCCTCGGCAAATAGAATCCCTTGAAATAGTCCTAACCAAAGTTCATCAGCAAAAGAAGCTTGGTATTCCACCAGACAGCCACTGGGACAACTTAAAGGTCATAAAGGAGTCCAAGAAAAGAGGCCGAAAGCCAGATTGGCAACGAACCATCGCATTAGGGGAAATGCTGGTGGAGTCGGGTCGTTACCCCAAGTTAACCAGGTTCTATAAACCACTTGCAAATAGCACACCATGAAGCTCATCTCATGGAATGTTAGAGGGCTCAATAGCCCTGGAAAACACATAATGATTAAGAACATGCTTCAGAAAGAAAGACCTTGAATTCTCTTTCTTCAAGAAACCAAATGCAGTAGTGAAACTCTAGGGGCAATATTATCCAAGGCTTGGCCTAGTAGTCATTCAGTTGCAGTGGATGCCTCAGGCTTCTTCGGAGGGCTGGCTATTGCTTGGGACACACAAGAAATAATGCTATCAGATTTTCATGCGGCGCATAATCTCATCCAGGCCACTTTTCATCCAATCGGCACCAATATTTATGGGCATTTATCCAATGTATATTTCCCTCAGGATCAGGCAAGAAAATTTTCACTTCTGGACACCATACAAATGCTAAATTCCAACAGAACGCATGCCCTTTGGATCCTTGGAGGGGATTTCAACAGGATTACCAACCTGGAAGAAAAAATAGGAGGCAGATCAAGATTACAACTCGAATGCGCACATTTTAAGGATTTTATCAATAATAGCTAGCTCATTGATATTCCTTTCTCAAACGGAATCTACACTTGGAGAAACAAGCAAACAGGAGGGCGGTAGATCGCTTCGAAACTGGATCGATTTCTCCTCTCAGACAATGCAATTCATGTAGGAGGAGACCTCTCAGCTTACATACTTCCTATAGCGGGCTCGTATCACTAGCCTATCGCACTTCAATGGCAAAGCATCGGCACCCGCTTAAAAAGATCGTTCAAATTCGAGGCAATTCAATCCACCAAAAGGTTCAAAAATATACCAGTTCCAGCAGAAGCTCAAGGTCCTTAAGTACCACATAAAAACCTAGAATCACTCGGTCTATGGGAATATCTTTCAGGAGGAAAAAGCTTTGGAGCAGGAAATGACAGAGGTGCAACAAAAAATCATCATAGAAGGTCGAACAGAACTCCTCACTATCAAAGAACAGGATCTTTAGAAGTAGCTGAACGAAAGTCATAAACAAGAGGAAATTCTATGGAGACAGAAGTCAAGAATACGATGGCTAAAGGAAGGCGAAAGAAACAAAAAGTTCTTCCACAGATCCACGATCCAAAGGAGAGTGCAGAATGGCATAAATCGCATCATCGATCAGCAAGGTGAGCAGGTTGAGCAATAGGAGGACATTGAGAAGGTGCTCCTGGGTCACTTCAAAGGTATATAGCAGGAACCTCCTATAGATAGGCAGCCAGCCATTGACAAGATCACGCAGCTGATTCCAAAACTAGTGACGGCTGAGCATAATCAAATGCTGATGCGCCCGGTCTCCCTTCAAAAGGTTGAACTTGCAGTGACTCAATCCAAGGATGATAAGGCACCGGGTCCTGATGGCTTCACCGCTAATTTCTTCCACCACTTCTGGGATCTCATAAAAATAGAGGTCTGGCAACTCGTAGAAGATTCGAGAGTAACTCATTGGCTTCTCCCCTCTCTTAATGCTACTTTCATCGCCCTTATCCCGAAAGAAGAGCATCCATGTACCCCCGAGAAGTATCGACCCATTGCCCTCTGCAATGTTATTTATAAGATCATCTCTAAAGTCATAGCCAACTGTCTCAAGCCTCTCCTCCCGACTCTTATCTCACCAGAGAAAACCGGATATGTAGAGGGGCGACAAATCCTAGATGGCATTATTCTGACTCACGAAGTAATCCACTCCTTGAAAACTAGCAAGAAGGCAGGTATGTTCCTAAAGATTGATCTCTCTAAAGCCTTTGATAAATTAAATTGGCGCTATATCCAGCAAATCCTAACTGCTTTTGGCTTTGATCAGTTATGGATCAGATGGATCTTAAGTCTCGTTACCTCCACCTTCTTTTCAATCCTCATCAATGGAGTCCCCTCATCACCTTACACCCCTTCCAGAGGTATTAGGCAAGGAGATCCCCTATCCCCCTTTATCTTTGTGCTCATGGCTGAAGGACTTGGTCGATTGATTCATCATGCTATTCTCACCCACAATATGCATGGAATCTCTCTCCATGGCCCCGCTGCTATCACGCACCAGCAATTTGTGGACGATAACATGCTCTTTGGGCACCCCTCTGTCCAAGAAGCGCGCTCCTTCAAAGCTATCCTTAACCTTTTTTCCAAAGCCTCTGGCATGAACATAAATGAATCCAAATCCCAAGTCTTCTTCTTCAACACCCCTCCCCAAACCCAAGCTAGCATCACTCGCATTCTGGGTTTTTCCATTGCTTCCCTCCCCGCCAAATATCTTGGAGCACCACTCATCGACTCTGCCATCAAACACTCCTCTTGGAACACTCTCTTGGAAAAATTGGAAGCCCGCCTTTCTTCTTGGAATTTTCGGGTTCTCAACATGGCCAACAGACTCACCCTCATCAAAGCTATTCTGCAGTCTATGCCCCTTTATCTCTTCTCTGTGTTAGCTGCTCCAAAGTGGGTTCTCAAACAGATCAAGGCATTACAATGTAAATTCCTCTGGGGATCCGCTGGACAAAATAAAAAATGGGCTTTGGTCAACTGGAACACTGTTTGCTCTCCAAAAGAAGCAGGAGGACTTGGGCTCAGGAATCCTTCTCACAGCAACGAGATCATGGGAGCTCGCATATGGTGGAAATGGATCTCGAATCCGCATACTCCATGGGCCAAATTATGGACCGCTAAATATGCTAATAACAGATCCCCGGAAGACCTGATAAGGCTATCTCCAGAAAACTCAGGCTCACTAATTTGGAATGCTGCTAAAATTCATTGTGGACTCATCCAACAACACAGATTTTGGGAAATTCGCAATGGTAGCACAACAAAATTTTGGGTTGACTCTTGGCAACAAAATCCAAAGCTAATCGATACTTTCACCCACATCAATAATGCCAATAGCCCAGGTATGGGGGAGGACAAAGTCAATCAGCATTGGCTAAATTCTAGCCACGAGGAGTTCAGACAATGGAAGCATCCTTCCCACATAATTCCTCACACTCAGGAATCCACTTGGAATGACCTCAAAGAGGAACTCCACTGCAGGAAGATCAAACGCTTTGAGGATCCCGACATACTCAGATGGGGATACACCACGAGAGGTATGTTCACTACTAAGGAGGCATACTCCTTATTGCACCCTATACCTCTACCCCGTGACTCGATCTGGAAACTGGTTTGGGCGCCCAGCACTTGGCCAAAGGTTTCCACATTTCTCTGGCTTCTCAGCCACAAAATAATTCTGACTTGGGACAATCTGATCAAAAGGGGCTTCATCGGTCCCTCCCAATGCTCCAACTGCAATCAATGCACCGAATCGATTCAACACCTCATGATCTCCTGCAAGCTCGTCAACACTCTCTGGGAGAAAATTTGTTTCAGATGCCAAAAAAGCAAATGAGTCGGGGACATAACAAATATTATTCGCAACTAGCCCAAACATCCATACAATAGTAGCCTCCTCAACACACTTTGGAAACTTTTCCCCGGATTCCTCTTGTCGTCTATTTGGAAGGAAAGAAATAAGAGAATTTTCAAGAATCAATCTACCTATCTAGATATCATATGGAGCAACCTCATTAGCAATCTTCAGGAAACTCTGGCTCTACAATCTTGGCAGGAAGAGGACCTTCCCAAGAAGCCTAAATAGGTCGCAATATGGCAGAACTGGCAATTTAAATTAACGTCAGCCCCCAACCCTGGAAGCCGTCACAATCCTGATTCTCCTATGTGCTGGACCCCTCCACCCCCTGGCTTTGTCAAATTGAACTTTGATGGGGCCTTAAGAGGCAATCCAGGACAAGCTGGGTTTGGAGGCATCTTCAGGGATTCCAATGGGGACGTTCTTGTTATCTACTATGGATCCATTGGCTGGGACACCAATAACTTAGCGGAACTGGAAGGGCTTCTACAAGGTCTGCGACTAATTCAGCTCTATAACTACACTCCCACCATCATCGAAGGGGACTCTCAGATTCTCATCAACCTGGCCAAGCAAATCCTCCAAGGCACCGGCACAGCTAAGGCTGCTTCTAGCTGGCGTCTGGCTGCCAGAATCGACCAAGTTGGCAACTGGTTGAGAAATAATCAAGCGGTCTCCTTCTCCCATGTCAAAAGAGAAGGCAACAAGGTCGCTGATCTCCTTGCAAATTTAGGAGCAGACAATGATAACATGCTTGTTCATGGTCCCCTCCATATCATCCATGAAAGAGATTACCTGCAGAACTACACTACTCTGGTGCACAATGATCAAACAACACCAGATGCGGTTGACAGCTTGATTTGATGGGACTCTAGTCCCCCAGCGAGTCCCGAGGGAGCTCGCACGTAGCGGCCATATGGCCCTCTGCACAGCCATTATTCAAGCAGTTAATTCGCCTACCTGCAATGCATTAATTCGGCCTGCCACCCTGGTCCATTACTCTGTTCTGGTGGTTTATGTTGATATGGTTTTCATTCCAGAAAATTCGATCGGTTCTTGTGTTCATTGCCGCCCTCCGTCACCTATTCGAGGCGCCTGCCCAGTCGATTGTGTTGTGCCATGCGCACGCACCCATACAGGTCGACGCTGCAATATATTAGGCTGCCTTGAAACTTTGCCTGGGTAACATTTCACTCAGAGCAGCCATTGTAGTCTTTCCTCTCGTCAGTTTACTCAGTCTACTGATTTGCAGTGGTCTGCCAGCGCTCCTTGCCTCAAGCATCATGCGCATTTTCCTGGGAAAATGCCTCGTCTTAGGCATCGGTTGAGATGTCAGAGAGGAACTAACAGAGGCTGCCCTTCCCGCCCTCGCCCTTCCCCCAGTCCTACCTCTGGCTTTTCTGCGGAGGACGATGATTGGGTTCTTCGTTCAGGCTCTAGAGGGCAGAGAGATCGCCCTCTGCATATCGAACGCTCTCAATCTGTTCCGCATGAGCATTTCCCTCCGCCTATTCCTCCTCCATCCTAGTCCCCTATTCTCCATGCTCCTACCAGCCCGACTCATCGCCAGTCCTCTCAGCATGCGGAATTCCGCTTCAACTGTACATTTGACAAGCCGGTCCTCACGGCGTTTGTTACCATCTCTGTCTGTGAAAGCTCAGCTCGCCCTAGTTATGTTCCTACCCCCGGCTCCGCTACCACCCTGCGTCCTCACCAGACTCAGCCTCAAAATGATGTGCCTAGTCCTACAATTCCTATTGATATTGGGCTCTCCAACCGTGATGTCGATTTAACGCAGGTGGGCTTCCTTGGCAAAGATAGTGCCCCTAGCAATGCGAAGAAGGAGGAAGCTGATGAGTTCGGTTGCAGAATTGTGGAAGAACCGAAATCCTCAACTCCAGAACAGTAATTTTTCTCTTCTTCAGCCCATCATGGTCCAGGTTCACATCTCAGTTAGAAATTTTTGGTTTTTGTTGCTATTAACAGTTGACCCAGTTGTAGGCTCCACTAGCTTTCAGTATTTCTGTAATTTCATATGTTTGCACTGTCTACCGGTTTCCCCGTTAAGGGCGGTAATTTTTGTCTCTCAAGAACTGGTTTCCCACTCAGGGCAGTTCAGTTGTCACTGTAAAAACATGAACATCAAGCCCAATTCTCAGGCTTACATGGTTGAGACTGGCGCAGTTTTGTACTATATTGTTTCATAAATAGAATTAGTTTTACCGAGAAAAAAATAAAATAATAAGCTAAGATGTGTAGATTGGATGCAGAGGAGGGTGGTACAATAATTGATGATGCTTCTTAAAGGGTAAGGGAATTTAGATACTTTATCCTTCCACCAAAGCTATAAAAAGTGAGACTTGTAGATTATAGTTTAACAAAATTGACATTATGTGATTAAGAATAAGTTACAAACATGAGGTATTTAAAAAGTAATAAGAGGAAGGTACACTAGGGTCATGTTAATTAATGTGATTCTTTGTATTATTTTTATTTCAAATAGTTATTTGTAATTTTATTTTTTTGAGTGAATATTGTTTTTGTTTTTTTGGTAAGTTGTGCTAATCTATTAATTTCGAAAACATAAAAGTACATAGTTTATAGGCAGGGTTGGTAAGCTGCGCTTAACTAATCCCTGCCTTTGTTACACTATTTCTGGGCTGTCGTGGGGGAGGGGCTTGGCCCAGACAAAACTTGTGAGCAAGAATTACTTTGTGCACAGTAACACTAATACATTTAGGAGCATAGGAGTAGGACATGACAGTAAAGCCCTGTGGGCACAGATGGAAAAAAAAAAATAATACTGAACAACAACACAAGCATTATTCATCCTCATCATCGCTCCAGTGGGAGTTTCCTCGAAGATAGGATAGGCAGGGGCCTGTGCAACAATTGCTTCCATTGCAGCTTCCACTTCAGCAGCAGTGCGTTTGGGGAGAATTGAAGGAGCGCAGAGGATGGGGGAGTCTAGATCTACTCCTTAAGGAACCTTCATCCATACACCGTCAGAATCCATGATCCAAATGTCTGTGTCTTCATCGGTCTACGCAGGACTATTTGGGGGTGCTGGAATGCTCTGCGAAGAGGGAGCTTTGGGGGTGGAGGTGGACCTCCTCACGTCACGACTTCCGCTTTGTGTCGGGCTCCTGGAGGAGTCTGCGCGCTGCTTAGGAATTGAATAATGGCTAGCTGGGGAGTTTGACGAGGAGCCTTTGATCCATTTGAGGCAATTATCCTCGTTGTGATGGTAGCGGCTTGTGAGAGCCCCTCACTTTCCACCGCAAATTGTGCGTTGGCACAGCTAGGTGCCATTACGCACTTGGGAGGGGAAGCAGGGGAAACACAGGGGCAGGAGAAGCTACAGAGGCTGGGGGAAACGTGCACAGGATACAATGCACCTGACAAAGGGGGACTACACAAGCATCGATATCAAAGTATGGTGAGTTTTGTTTTATTAAGCTTTACTCTAGATGTGCAGATAATGAATCTATGTTAAGTCCCAAACAAGATTCTAATGTACCAAACAATATTCTTCTTTCTCTTGTTATTCTAGCTTGCACCTTACACTCCTCCTCTCCTCCTCGTTGCACAAATGTAAACTATGAGGCACAGGGTAGTTGTTGCATATATGAACATTTAGATATGATAAGAAAAATGTGTTACTCTATTGTAATTTTCTCTACAAATGTGATGGCAAGTGTGCCCTAAATGTTCACAATTTCATGGTTAATGTAGTATAAGCTACATGCAAATTTACAGTCTTGTATAGAAGATTAAGAAATCTATGCCCAATATCCAACACCATAGAGCTAGACGTGTTCACCAATACAACAGTTGTTTTCTCAATAAACTTGTTTCTACTACTCTTGAGCTGATCAAAGCCATCGTTGTTGCATATAGGAGCATTTAGTTATGATAAGAAAATTGTGATACTGTGTTATAATTTTCTCTACAAATGTGTTGGAGTTGTTTTCTTAATAAACTTGTTTTTACTGCTCCTAAGTGATGAAATCTATTTCTCTACAAACGTGTTGGAGTTGTTTTCTCAATAAACTTGTTTTTACTGCTCCTGAGTGATGAAATCCATTGTTGTTGCATATAGGAGCATTTAGCTCTGATAAGAAAAGTGTGATAGTTTGTTAATCTTATTTGAGTTACATGCTTATTTCATGCTTATTTCTGATGATTATTAATCACCAAAGGATTTTCACTGACAATTTCCTATTTCAATATCTATAACAATTTTTTTATATATGTGAACAGATTATGTTGGTTTACATATATGTTTTCATCCCCAATTTCTTGTTTCAGTATCTAAGACAAATTTTTCTAGTTGATAACTCTTATCAACAATATCTTTGAAACCTCCACTACCTGCTTCCATGGAAGCAAAATTTTCCTTTCATCCCTTCACGATGGAAAATTTGTCTTTCATTCCTTCCAGATGGTTCCTTCTTTGCAACGTCTTATTTCTTCTAGGCTACTCTTTCCTATGCTATTTCCCTAAGGCATTTCTTTTGCAACATGTGGTGCAATTGCTAGTAATAATATTTTATTAATATTTATAATAAGTGTATATCTCTTACTAATATCCCAAGGGAATATTAATATTTAAAAAAATATTAATAAACCCAAGGGTTTAATAATATATCTCTTACGAATATCCCAAGGGATTATTAATATTTTGAACATAATGGAGTAATAAACCCAAGGTTTTAATATTATAAAGCCAAGTAATTGGTGAAGCAAAGAATAAATATTAATATTATAAACCAAGAAATAAAAAACCCCAAGAATAAATAATTTAATGTGAAGAGATTAAAAAAATCTAAGAAATAATATTTAAAACCCAAAAGCCTAAGAAAGTAATAAACCCTAAGAATTAATATATTAAACTCAAGAGATTAATAAAGCATATGAAATAATATTTAAAACCCAAAAACCTAAGAAATTAATAAACGTAACAATTAATATTTCAAACTCAAGAGATTAATAAACCCAATAGATTATTAATAATACAAACCAAAGGAAGTAATAAACCCAAGGTTAAAATATTATAAACCAAAGGAATTGGTGAACCCAAAGGATAAATATTAAAAACATAAGGGATCAATAAGGCCAAGGGATAAATATTAAAAACACAAGAGATTAATAAATCGTAAGAATTGATATTTTAAACTAAAAAACCTAATAAATTAATAAACCATAAGAATCAATATTTTAAACTTAAGATATTAATAAACCAACGGGATTATTAACATTATAAAACAAAAGAACTAATAAACCCAAGGTTTTAATATTATAAACCAAAAGAATCAGCCAACCCAAGGGATAAATATTATAAACCTAAGGCATCAATAAGGACAAGGGATCAATATTAAAAACAATAGAGATTAATAACCCTAAGAATTAATATTTTAAACTTAAGGGATTAATAAACCCAAGGGGTGATTAACAGTATAAACCAAAAAAACTAATAAACCCAAGGGTTTAATATTATAAACCAATGGAATCGGTGAACTCAAGATATAAATATTAAAAACTTAAAGGATCAATAAGGCTAAGGGATCAATATTAAAAACAATAGAGATTAATAAAACCTAATAATTAATATTTTAAACTAAAAAACCTAAGAAATTAATAAAACCTAAAAAATAATATTTTAAACTCAATAGATTAATAAACCCAAGGGGTTATTAATATTATAAAACAGAGGAATATAATATATTAGAATATGTAATATTATATTATTCAATAGTAAAATATATAATAAAAATATATTCTTAAATTATTTCAATATAATAGTTTTAACTCAAACTATAATGTAATTCAAAAACAACATAATAATAATATTTTATTAATATTTATAATAAGTGTATATCTCTTACCAATATCCCAAGGGATTATTAATATTTAAATAATACAAACCAAAAGAAGTAATAAAGACAAGGTTTAAATATTATAAACCACAGGAATTGGTGAACCCAAGGGATAAATATAAAAAACATAAGAGATGAATAAGGTCAACGGATCAAAATTAAAAACACAAGGTATTAATAAACCCTAAGAATTGATATTTTAAACTAAAAAACCTAATAAATTAATAAACCATAAGAATCAATATTTTTAACTTAAGATATTAATAAACCAATGAGATTATTAACATTATAAACCAAAAGAACTAATAAACCCAAATGTTTAATATTATAAACCAAATGAATCAGGGAACCCAAGGGATAAATATTATAAACCTAAGGGATCAATAAGGACAAGGGATCAATATTAAAAACAATAGATATTAATAAACCTTATGAATTAATATTTTAAACTCAATAGATTAATAAACCCAAGGGGTTATTAATATTATAAAACAAAAAAATATAATATATTATAATATTTAATATTATATTATACAATAGTAAAATATATTCTTAAATTATTTCAATATATTAATAGTTTAACTCAAACTATAATATGATTCAAAAATAACATAATAATAATATTTTATTAATATCTATAATAAGTGTATATCTCTTATCAATATCCCAAGGGATTATTAATATTAAAAAAAAAAACTAATAAACTCAATGGTTTAATATTATAAACCCAAGTAATTGGTGAAGCAAAGGATAAATATTAATATTATAAACCAAGAAATAAAAAAATCTTAAGAATAAATAATTTAATCTGAAGAGATTAGAAAACCCTAAGAAATAATATTTAAAACCCAAAATCCTGAAAAAGTAATAATTCCTAATAATTAATATATTAAACTCAGGAGATTAATAAAGCATATGAAATAATATTTAAAACACGAAAACCTAAGAAATTAATAAACCCTAACAATTAATATTTTAAACTCAAGAGAATAATAAACCCAAGAGATT
Source organism: Pinus albicaulis (assembly GCA_034641835.2). Classification (NCBI taxonomy): domain Eukaryota; kingdom Viridiplantae; phylum Streptophyta; class Pinopsida; order Pinales; family Pinaceae; genus Pinus; species Pinus albicaulis. The sequence continues at coordinate 1,120,577,405 of CM076583.1, read as the reverse complement.
ATTATTAATACAAACCAAAAGAAGTAATAAAACCAAGGTTTAAATATCATAAACCAAAGGAATTGGTGAACCCAAGGGATAAATATTAAAAACATAAGGGATCAATAAGGCCAAGGGATAAATATTAAAAAGAGAAGAGACTAATAAACCCTAAGAATTAATATTTTAAACTAAAAAGCCTAATAACGGGATTTTTAACATTATAAACCAAAAGAACTAATAAACCCAAGGGTTTAATATTATAAACCAAAGGAATCACTGAACCCAAGGGATAAATATTATAAACCTAAGGGATCAATAAGGAATATGGATCAATATTAAAACCAATAGATATTAATAAACTCTAAAAATTAATATTTTAAACTCAAGAGATTAATAAACCCAATGGGTGACTAACATTATAAATTAAAAGAACCAATAAACCCAAGGGTAAAATACTATAAACCAAAGGAATCGGTGAACCCAAGGGATAAATATTAAAAACCTAAAGAATCAATAAGGACAAGGGATCAATATTAAAAACAATAGAGATTAATAAAACTTAATAATTAATATTTTAAACTCAAAAACCTAACAAATTATTAAAGCCTAAGGAATAATATTTTAAACTCAATATATTAATAAACCCAAGGGGTTATTAATATTATAAAACCTAAGGTATTGGTATTATAAACTTAATGGAATAATAAACACAAGGGATTAATACTAAAAACCCAAGGGAATAATATTAAACATAAGGGTTTAATATTATATACCCAAGGTATATGAATCGTAAGATAATTTTTATAAACCAAAAACTAAAATGATTGACCATTGTTGACCTTGGTTGATTTTCATATTAACACAATCTTTGTCATCATACAACATTGGACCATGATTGATCATGATTGATTTTCATATTGAAACAATCATTGTCACAATGTAAAGTTGGACCATGGTTGACCATGATCGGTTCTAATATTGAGACAATATTTGTCACAATGCGATGTTGGACCATCGTTGACCATGTTTGATTTTCATATTGACACAATATTTTTCACAATGCAACATTGGACCATGGTTGACCATGATTGATTTTCGTATTGAGACAATATTTTTCATAATGTGATGTGGGACCATGGTTGACCATGGTTTATTTTTATATTGAGTTAATCTTTTTCACAATGTGAGGTTGGACCATGGTTGGCCATGATTGATTTTCATATTGAGACAATATTTTTCACAATGCGACATTGGAGCATGGTTGACCTGGTTGATTTTCATACTGAGACAAATTTTGTCACTATGTGACGTTGGACCATGGTTGACCATGATAATATTATTTAATATTATTAATATTAATAATTAATGTTAACATTAAACATGGTTGACCATCGTTGACCATCGTTGATTTTCATATTGACATAATCTTTGTCAGAATGCGACGTTGGACCATGGTTGATCATGATTGATTTTCATATTGACACAATTTTCGTCACAATGTGACATTGGACCGTGGTTGACCATGATTTATTTTCATGTTGAGACAATATTTTTCCATTGATTATGGTGACTATGGTTAACCAAATATGAATATGATTGACCATGGTTGGATTGATATTATAAAAACTATGAATAATATTATACTCTCAAAATATGGACCCTTATATTAATAAACCCAAGGGACTAACAAATGCAATCAATTAATATTAAAAGAAAAAGGGAATAATATTAAACCCTTATTAAACCTAAGGGTTTAATATTATATACCCAAGTTATATGAACCCTAAGATAAATATTATAAACCCTAATATAAACATGATTGACCATTGTTGACCATGGTTGATTTTCATATTAAGACAATCTTTTTCATAATGCGACGTTAGATTGTTATTGATCATGATTTATTTTCATATTGAGACAATTGTTGTCACAATGCAGTGTTGGACCATGGTTTACCATGGTTGGTTTTCATATTCAGACAATATTTCTCACATTGCCACGTTGGATGATGGTTGACCATGATTGATTTTCATATTGACACAATCTTTGTCACAATGTGACATTGGACCATGGCTGATCATGATTGCTTATCATATTGAGACCATCATTTGACAATGGTCTATTTATAGTTGACCATGATTTAAGTACTGTTACATTTGCAATGGTGGTTGTGGATAGTTAACCATGGTTTGACTATGGTTAACCTTGGCCATCCACTAAATATTTATTTATAATTAAGACATTATTAATCTATTAATTTATAGACCAATATATTAATATATTGTTATTAATATATAACGTTATAAATTTATTAATATTTAAATAATATTATTAAGATATTAATATTTGTACTAAAATTATTCAATTATATAATTAAATTTTAATATAAAACTTTAATATTATTGTTATAATTAACCTTAAGAGCTTTTAAATCATTATTATTAAATAATGTGGTTAACCATCGGTTGACTAAGGTCAACTCTAATCATCCACTATAGGTATCCATGTTTAACCATGGACATCCATCATGTCTAAATATAGCTCATTATGGTTAACTATATGTACCTACAAATAACTTTGCTAACTACGGTTCAATAAGGTATTCATGTTGAATATTGTTGAATATGATGACCATGTTAACTATAATTGATAATCTCAACAGTACTAAATCATACTTAAATGAGATAATGCATAAATTAATTTATAGTTAATGTATAGATTAATAATTTATTATTATGTCATTAATTATGTTAAAATCTAATTAATATAAATTAAATATTATAGTAATCTTATTAACATGTCAAAAATATTATATATGTCTTAATATTATATTATTGTTATAATTAAGTATTAAAACTAAAATAATGTATATTAGTTAATCAATAATTAATTAATTAATACTAAAAATTAATTAATATTAGTTATATTTTATTATAAATTAGCTTATTAATATAATAGTTCTTTAATGGTGAATTAATATATATTTATTTTATATTTTATATAAAATATGTATATATTAGTTAATCATTAAAGTAGTACCTTACTAACCAACTAATTTTAAAAAAAATATATAAAGGCTAATATTAATTAATTATAAATCTCACCTATAAAACCTATTAACATTAATTATTAATAAATATTAATGTTAATAAATCTGGTTATTCATAAAACTAATTTTAATTAATGGTTAATATTAATTATAAAATTTATTAATATTAATCATTAAATTTATTAGTGAGTAAGTCTATTAATATTAATTTTATTTTTAATTATTAATATTATAAATCTAATTATTAATAAATTTTAATATTAATTAATTATTAAAATTGATTATAAAACTTATTAATATCTTTAATCAAATTTATTAAAGATATCAACATCTCTGTGAGAATTATGAACATCGAGGATGAAAATCACTTCCTCTTAGAGTGCCCCGTGTACAACCACATTAGAGCTCAACTTCATAATATTTGTTGCAACAGTGACCTTCCTAGCCTTTTAAGATGTCAAAATTATAGTGAGCTCAAGAGGCTTCTCCCCAAGTTTTTTGAGCATAGGAATAAAATCTTAAATCAAACTAAATAACTCTTTCTTTAGGTCCTATAGACCAAAAATTGGTCTCAGTGGATGTTAACCACCACCATCATCATCATCATTAGCACTTACTAATATTAAATACAATACATACTTTTGTTGTACATTGAAATATTTGTATATAATATTGGCAATATACTAATTCTGTTATATTTTTTCTTACCTTTGTAAATGTTGAATCTTCATTTTATTTTCTATTAACCACAAGCTTATGTTTGCATGCCTTTGAAGCACATGGGAAATGTTTATTTTATGTTATCGGTGAATTACTAAAAGAATGACATAATAATATATGCACAACTATTTATAATACAATCCTAGACACTTTTCATAGCTTAATGTTTTAAAGATGAAATCATTAAAGAAATAAAATTTCATCATGAAAACAACAATGTAGGTGCACACTTTTCCATTAAAATACACTTTCATCATGTCAAACCATTAGCGTTTAGAGCATTAAAAAAACTCTATTTTTTGATTAAATAATTTAATATTAATATTAAATTAATAAGTTATGATTTGAATCATATGCTCTTCACACTGACAAAAATCAGTAGCCAACTATAGTGCAACCATATGCTCATCACTCTGGAAAATAATCAGTAGCCAAATGTAGTGGAGGTGTATTGGTTTTCCCAAAACATTTGACATTAAAAATGTTCTTTGGATTCATGGCAGAATTAAGAGGATCCTTTGGGTTGAAAAATGTGACATCAAGCTCATATTAGTGACTCATAAGTAACTCTTAAAAATAAATTATTATAATTAATTAATTAAAAATTCAAACGAATTGAGAAAAATTTAATTACAATATACATTAAATAACGTTTCAGCCATTTTAACATAGTTAAGGAAAAAAAATTTCATAGAGAAAAATAAAAAATAAAAATTATAAAATTTAATACCATTTCATAAAAAAAAAAAATTATCATTCTTTGTTTTTCTTGGAAATTTGATAAAAGATTCTATGTTTTTTTATCTAGGTTTAAACAAATATAAGAAATATTAAGAAATGTGTGGCATTTTGGCAGAGATTAAAATATTTGGCATTTTCGCACAGTTCTTAAAAGAAGAGATTAAAATATTTTTGTCTTCACTAAATCTACAGGTTAAGATTGTTTGAACATTAAAAAAAAAAAAACTAATTTGAACCTAAAAACCTAATTAGATTATTTTTATTTTTCTTCTAAAGATTATAATTCTAAAACACTTTTCCAAATTTCTAATGATATGACGTTTCTTGTAAAGTTTACCAGATTCGAAACCGGTTTTCCAGATTTCAAATGTTGTGATGTATTGTAACAAATTCCAATAATTAATATTTCTATTTACGGGGATTTATACTATTGTGGATTGTATAAAACCTATGCATGTAGTTATCCCTCTAGTAAATATTTCTTGAAATATCTCACAAACAAGAAAAACAGAGAGAAACATACGAATGATGCTTAGATTTGTCATGCAATATGATATCTCACTTTGAAACCACAAACTATTCTCTGTTGTCAACAATCAACTCTCTCAAGCTGTCGATTTGGAGTATTTCCTACAGGTTAAGATTATTTGATTTGGAGTATTCCCTACATGTTAAAATTCTTTGAGCTAAAAAACTTTGAGCCTAAAAACCTAATTTGAACTTGAAAACTTAATAGATTTTTTTATTTTCTTCCATAATTTAAAATATTTGAAACGAATTTTCCAA